>BROG01000699.1:0-375041 GCA_030159075.1 Atrina japonica | reverse complement strand
GGTATCTGAGATTTTTTATTTTTAATTATCAATTAACATTTCTATTAATTAAAAAGGTCAAATAATTGAATTTTTATGCAATGAGATATGCCCAGATCATAATGTCATCACATTTGTAACATCTCAGCGTCAAAGTGATCACTCATATAATAAGTATAACAAGCTTTTGAAAACATAGAAATAACACCCGCATATATTCCTTTTCATTGCAAGATATGTTAGCAATTGCTTTCTCTCGTGACTGGATCTGTTGCTTTCCGACATTGTTGTGTTTTTATGCATGCACGAAAAGCTTGTTGACTGAATTCAAACTCGAGGTCATATGAATAGAGACCAGGTCAAATCGAATTTTTGTCATCCTAAACAAGATTTTAACGAAACCTCATTTCGTTATATGTTTAGACGTCAACATATATGTACATGTACTTTGTATTTATAAAAGAATACTTTAAATAGTATCAAACCTTCGATTTAAAAATGACGATACACTGAGAGAACATATACTTTTAAAAGTACTAATTATTTTACTTAGTAACCTTGACATTGACCTCATTTTCAGATTCCCTTCTATAACATTCTATATATTTAAATAGAGATCAATGTCATGTATATATATATATATATATATATATATATATATATATATATATATATATATATATATATATATATATATATATATATATATATATATATAAATCTCAGATACCAAAGCATAAATCAACAGAATGTCCAGGACACAGATACAAATCCTGTTTAAATGGACACACACGGACCTCTGGAAACCAAGAGGTGGTATCAAGTGCCATGGAGGAGTAAGCATCCCATTTCGACCGGTCATACCAGCCGTGAGTCCACGGTCAAGTAAAATGAAATACGTGAGGAGTAAATCCTCGTCACAATTTGTGCAGTCGTCTCAACAACCGCCAACGAAAAGGCAACTCAACATTTCACTTAGTGAAACAGAGTAGTCGCAAACAAGACTATATCGACCGTAAAATTTGCGGAACGTTGACATCAGACGCGGATTTCGATATCCCTGTGATAATTTGTCAGTGAGTAGGTAATCTCTGTATAAGAAATCTTCATATGTTGTACACGTCCTGGCATATCGGATCATTTGTGAAATATAAACTCCATATGCGGGTGACTGAGGGATATTACTACTTAAATGTGGAAAATTTACGATGGGAAATGTATGAAAATTGTCATTATTAATTGACAAAACGTCGTCGATATATCTAAATATCAAATTAAAGGACACCGCTAACTTTTTCTTCTTTTGATTCCACAGTTTCTGAATGAAGTCTGCTTCGAATGAATAAAGGAACAGGTCGGCCAATAAAGGGGCACAAAAGTACCCATAGGAATGCCGACAGTTTGTTGAAAGACTACTTCCAGGTCCTCTGAAAATACAGAGATGGGATCAGGTGTCATGGAGTAAGCAGTCCCACTGTCGACTGATCAAATCCTCTTTGTACCCATTGTAATTTTTTTATTTTAAAACCTGAATATATCTGAAACCGGAATAAATCTTTAATTTCCGAGTTTTCGTTTCGCTTCGTAAATTCCTAAAATTCATCGTTTACGTCACGTGACTACGGCCAAAGTTGCTAGCGTGACGTCATTTTCCTCATACCTGTCTATGCGAAATCAACTTTTTTTTAAGTAATTGGCCTGCCTTATATAGTATACTCAATGGAATCTTGTAAACTTTTGCAAATTTGTGTTGAAGTCTATGACATTTACATTGGTTTGGAATATGTCCGTTTCTTTTCATGAAAACTGCAAATATTTGTAAGTGACAAGCGAAATTTGCAAAGACATCTTACTTTTATATTAGTTCTATATATGGCACTAGTACACTACAAAACACACACCTAGCATCGAACTACTTTGAACCATGAAGTCTCTCACTTCTGGTCAGCACAGGTTCGAGCCCCGCTGGAACCTAAGTTAATTTTTGTGAGAAAAAATGCCAATTCACTTACTGAAGACCGGTGGTTTCTTCCCGGGTACAGTATAACCGGATTCCCCCCCCCCCCCATTGAAAATGACCGCCGCTATTTAACCGAAGAAAGTGTCAAGGCTGGCGTAAAATACTTTTCAAACTACAACATCCAAATAAAAATGGTTCATCTGTTATAAAGACCAGGTCGGCCAATAAAGGGGCACACTTGGCTCCCATTAGAAAATGCCGACGGTTTGCTGGAAAACCTGGTCTTCAAACACTACATAGACACTATCTATTAGAAAATCAAGCATCTTTTATATCAACTTCAGTGTGTAGAATAAGAGTGACGTTGGACCAAATAAGATATCACGATGAATTATGAGACCGTCAAATGATGAGTCCTACTCATATATTGATATATCGAATCGAAAGAAAAAACTGAGAATGTCTTCTAAATTTTATTCACACTTTAATTAAAAACTGAAAATATAAAATCGTACATATTAATACAATGTATTTTAAAAAAATGCTTACTAACACAGTGAAGGGGCCGACGACACCTAATTTACTCAAAACTTACGATTTATTTTTTACTATATACAAGAAATTGTTTGTCAAACTTCTTGGATGCGAAAATCGATATTTTTCCTATTCACATTAAATATTAAGAAAATTTTATTATTTGCTCATAAAAATAAAAAAACATGTATGGTACTCAAAATTTGAGAATATACTCAATTTTTTTCAATAATTTTCATCAAGACTTACAATTTACTATCATAGCTACATAAACATGTCCAGCTGCACCAGGTATTCTGTGCCTTAAAATCATAACAGATAGTTGCAAAATAAATAAATCAGGTAATCTCGGGCCCAGGTTGAATGATTATATATGTATAAGCATTTTATACTGCATTATCTATATAATATATATATATATATATATATATATATATATATTTATTTATCATATGATCTACATAAATATTTATATGCAACATGTATGAAAAAAGCCTAGCGGCGATTTGATTGGCTTCTTCAGTTGGCGATGACGTCATTTCTTTCATCTGAAGATTGGCGATGACGTCACTTGATGTTTGTGACGTTACTTGAACTTGAATGGGGACAATAGAATAAAACATGTTGTGTAAATAATTTTTAGAATTTTTGCTGAATTCAAGTCGGCAATTTTGCTAATTCAACATATGGTAAATTATGCTTAGATGTAAATAATAATTTAAAACGTTTGATTTATGTATTCAAATACAAACCACATTTACAATATGTTTTATGCACTTATTTCTGCGCAAGTATTTTACCTATTTGGAACAATTTGGTCGACTCGACAGAAAGGAGAATATAGTTCCTCATCCCAGTCGTAAGAAAATACTGTTCATATTGCATATATTTGATCATTTGATAAAAAGAATCTGTCATGAGTTTCCATTCATATCACATTTATGATACTCGTTATGAATTTTCCTTTTTTACTCGCCAGAGGCTCGCAAAATGGAAAATTCAAAAACTTGTATCATAAATGTGACATGAATAGGAACTCATGACAGATCATATATGTATATATATATATATATATATATATATATATATATATATATATACACGCACACACACACACACATATATATATCACAATTCATCTATTGATTACTTATTTATATGGTCAATTACATTAATTTACAATTTGCTCATTATCTACAGTATCCATCAAATGAACCCTTATCATGAAGTCCTAAGTCGCACTGCCTCTAACTAGTCATAAAGGCAGTACCTGGTTTGGTCTTAAGTTACAAGTTCAAATTCATTGTAAAAAGGTTGGAAGTCATATGTGTAATCATAAAGATCAGGATCTTTCGTAAGCCTCCAGAAACTCAAATGTTACGTACAAGTCCTGTATCTTTTGACTGCATTTAATATTTGTTCTTTTAAAAATGCAAATACTTTCAAACATGGAGCCTTTGCTAGAGAAAACTTCAGGTAAAACGTTTTTTAATAGTGACTTTTGCATATAACTTATTTTTTATCATTCTGTAGGTGTCATAAGAGCTTTGAAATTAATTTTGGTTGGTACTGTAGATAACTGGCTTATACATCAAATCATTTAATATCTAAACGATACACAAATAATATATAATTACAGTAAAACCTGTATATAGGGGCCACCCAAGGGACCAAAGATCAATTTAGTTGAAGTATGCAGTCAAGGGACTTTTCAAAACTGACCTTTATAGACAGGTAATCCTTATATAGAGGTGACCACTATAGCAGTTTTAACTGTATATATATATATATAAAAATCAATCAATTCTCTATATATATAACTGTTCATTAACATTAGGTATAATAAATGTTAAACTTAACTTAAATATAATGCGTGACACATCATTGTAATGACGTCACATTCCATACATACTAATACATCTCCAAATTAAAAAAAAAAATCAGTTATATATAGGTAATTGAAAAACGAAAATGTTAACTTCAAGATTCATTTCTCTGGAAAGGTCATATTTAGCTGTTTTAAACGCAACATTTAATTTCCAATCGCAAAATACTCTTAACATATTTTAAAGTCATAGAGTTTGACATCGAGTATTACATGATATCGCAAACTAGTTTAATTATTTAATCTGTTTCAACTGTAACAATAAATAGAATGGTGCTTTCTCGGGCACCATAAATATTTATGTCACCCAAACGGCATCCATATTAACAGTAAAGGCACACACTTAGATATCATAGTTTTCAAATTGAATAACAAAATAATGGAATCAAATTCCCAGCCTTATACTTGATCAGTCGCATTATAATGGAACAGCAAAGTTCAAGGTATAACAGTAAAGTATAGAGTTTTTCTACATGAAATATCTTGGTGTGACGCCATGCTATGAATGAAGCTACATCACTGTGTGACATCATATGAGGAACGTCAGTTATAGTTGATATGAACGCCGTCTAGATTAACAAAGAGTTTATGGGAGACTGCTGCGGGAAATGTAAATATCAGAGTATGTCGTCACGATGTATTTACAACATGTTTAACTCTTGGTTTTACAATTGTAATTTGTCTGCTATTTAGAACAAGTATCTATATGTTTATCTCTTGGCATCACAACTGCAATCAGAATATTTTGTCAACGTGTAATTTACTGCGTGTTTAAAACTTAGTTTAATTACATTATAATTAATAGGGGATTTAATAAGATGTATCTTCAACATGTTAGTCACTTGATTTAGCTATCTTAATTAACGGAATATTTAGGTAACATATCTACTACACGTATAACTTGACTTAGTTGATTTTCAGATTTGAAGAGCCACAAGGTTTACCAAGTGTCTTTTCAAATTTTGAAAATTAACTAACGAGAGATCGATAAACATGATAAGCAAGCTACACGAGTTGTTCATTCTGTTTCTACCATAACCTGCGTAGTGGAACGTTAGCCTACATCACATCTAGACACCATCAGGCTAGGATTCTCATGGTCGCATCAAAGATGTACCTAGCTTCAATAACAATTTCTCCAGATTACATCAATATGTATACTTGTACTAAATCCGACATTGTTACAGACTTTAATAACGGATCCCTTTCCCTCCAATTACTTTTATCGTCAACAACTGGCTTGATGAAACTTCGTGTACTAGTAGTAGTGCAAGCTCAGCCAAACAGTAATGTGTGTCAAAGTTCACGTTCCTATTTCGACCAATGAAAACGCTCGGAGTGTGTTAACCACGTGTGGTTAACTAGAAAACTTTAAACAACGTGTTTCCACTTAAGCAGCCGAATTTTCATAGTTTAATCATACGTGTTATGGTAGAAACTTGGTTTAACTATTATAACTATTAGTACCTAATACAATATTTAATAACATTTATATTCTTCAACATGTTAATGACTTGACTTTACAACTCTAATTAACAATTATATTTAATTATGTATCTACAACACATATAACACTTGGTATAACTAGGTAATTAAAACGATATTTAAACATGTGTTTACAATAGTATAACACTTAGTTTACTTATTGCAATTAACACAATATTTAAACGTGTCTCTACAACACGTATAACACTTGTATAATAACTGTAGTTGTTAACACAATATTTGATCATGTATCTACATCACGTATAACACTTGGTTTAAGTACGTTAATAAACACGGTATTATTCATCATATCTATATCAGGTATAACAGTTGGGATCACTATTGTAATTAACGTGATGTGTAGTTAACATTGAAATGTTGTTAGCTGTTTGTTTTCTATGTTTTACCCAATATAACACGTATAACACACAGTATCGCTATTGTAATTAACATGATGTGTAGTTTACATTGAAATGTTGTTAGCTGTTTGTTTTCTATGTTTTACCCAATATAACACGTATAACACACAGTATCGCTATTGTAATTAACGTGATGTGTAGTTAACATTGAGATGTTGTTAGCTGTTTGTTTTCTATATTTCACATGATTTAATACGTGTTAAAGAAGCAAAGTAAATAGCTTATTCACCATTCATCAATATGACCTTCAGAAGCACGTAAAGTGGTTTGGTTTTGACCAGGTGAGCAAGGCGTTTTTGTCAGGTAGTTCGGATCCCTCCTAGAGTATATATCACTCAGGTTGATAGCAAGCCAACAAAGGGCATTAATACAAGTTGTAAGATTTGTTTGTTGATAGTTCTGGAATGAATTAACTTTATATCATTTAAGTACAGGTAACGCATTCCGATTATGTCTGCACATATCTTCACATCAAAATAAAATGTATCTACAATATATAATAAAAACACTTAAAGTAAACAAATTTATACACCATTTTGGAAAATGGCATATATATACTCATAGCAAAAACATAAATAAAATTGAATTCGTCATAGATATAAAAATTCCCACACCAGAACAAAGCTTATCTATAATGTATGATGTATTTACTACCAACAATAGAAAATAAATCATTACCTAAGTATTTCCAAAAACAAATAATTTCTATACCGTATGATATGATTGACCTATGACATACGAAAACGTGTCAAGAATAAACAGGATATATTTTATCTATTCATAGTCATACCATCAGGAAAATTTAATATTTAAAATTTCTACATCAAAACAGTTTATATAAATATATGTATGATATTATCCACTTGTAGCACTGTATTATCCACTTGTAGCACTGTATTATCCACTTGTAGCACTGTATTATCCACTTGTAGCACTGTATTATCCACTTGTAGCACTGTATTATCCACTTGTAGCACTGTATTATCCACTTGTAGCACTGTATTATCCACTTGTAGCACTGTATCAGTACCGAAGCTGACGTACACTTGCTTCATGTATGCAAAACTCACATACCATGCAGCAACATTTAGGTTCTACGTACACAACTGAATGAAATAAATCTTTTAAAACACACACAAGCCTCTTCTGTTTACATATGTGTTTTGTTTACATGTAATCACAGCAGGTATGGAACACGCTTCAATAGACATAAATTGATATAACTAAACACCTGTAATTCGGCAAATTTCTGTTTTACACAGGAATTCACAAACACTTTTTAACTGGGAATAACATTGTAATGAATATATTTTGGTCATCAAAAACTAAAACAAAAGCTAAAAATACATAAGATTTAATGAATGTCGATGACAAAAAAGTCTCTGTGTATATATTTATTTTTATCATGCTTGTTGTTGCCCAGTGAGGCAGCATTTGACGAAAAACTTGGAGGTTTTTGTTTCAAATTCTGATCATATTTCAGACGTTTAAAACAAATGGCAACTGTACAGTTGCCATGCAGTCCATATCAGAACTGAAAGTCTAAGATGGCACGGAGTGTTTAAAAAGTCCTTAATGTATTGACACTCGCACTTAGCATAGTTAACGACTCGTCACCTTTACCTGGAGATGGTTCAATTTAAATGAAAAATGAGGAACATAACAACATTGAAACACATACAAAATGTACAGCTACTGATGTTTTAATAGGCATTGTACAAACATGCACTTCCGGAAAATCTAGAGAGGGGCGTGACAAATATCGGAATATGTGGAACAATACTTTGTCTTTAGATATCTATCTAATTAAGTCACCTATTTAATTAATTTCCAAAACTAATATTTTGCCAACATTATGAAACACTGCAACTGCAAGCTTTGCATTTAATAAAATGATTAGATTGATTTGTTTCAACTAAAGATAAGAAATTTTATCATACAAATGTATTAAAATACTACATGAACTAACTTTTTAAATGAAAAAAAAAATAAACAAATTGATGGCAGATGAATATTGATGTAAAAAAAAACTGGAAAAACAGATAGAGAAGCTGGTACAATTCACATTTCATACAGGTAAATAATAAAGATAGAATTTGTAACGTGTTTATCACAATAGAAATATACAACGCTCCTAAAATGATAATTTACAGCTAGTAAAGGAAATAACTTTACACATATGTTCCTTATATACAACGAAATAAAAACTTTGTACATAACTATTTACACTTTGTAATTGAAATGTCTTTACACATGATACTTTCTTTAAAAATACCAAAAAAAACTTTGTACACTATTATTTACACCTTTTGATTAAAATGTCTTTACTCATGATATTTTCTGTAAAAATATCAAAAAAAATTTGTACACAACTGTTTACACTTTGTGATTGAAGTGTCTTTACTCGTGATATTTTTGTAAAAATATAAAAAAAATTGTACACAACTGTTTACACTATGTGATTGAAGTGTCTTTATTTATGATATTTTCTTTAAAAATATCAAAATAAAACTTTGTACACAACCGTTTACACTTTGTAATTGAAATGTCTTTACTCATGACATTTTCTTTAAAAATCAAAATAAAACTTTGTACACGACTATTTACACTTTGTAATTGAAATGTTTTTACTCGTGATATTTTCTTTAAAAATATCCAAAAAAACTTTGTACACGATTATTTACACCTTTTGATTAAAATGTATTTACTCATGATATTTTCTGTAAAAATATAAAAAAAAAATTGTACACAACTGTTTACACTTTGTGATTGAAGTGTCTTTATTTATGATATTTTCTTTAAAAATATCAAAATAAAACTTTGTACACGACTATATACACCTTTTGATTAAAATGTCTTTACTCGTGATATTTTCTGTAAAAATATAAAACAAAAATTGTACACAACTGTTTACACTTTGTGATTGAAGTGTCTTTATATATGATATTTTCTTTAAAATTATCAAAATAAAACTTTGTACACAACCGTTTACACTTTGTAATTGAAATGTCTTAACTCATGATATTTTCTTTAAAAATATCCAAAAAAAACTTTGTACACGATTATTTACACCTTTTGATTAAAATGTCTTTACTCATGATATTCTCTGTAAAAAAATAAAAAAAAAAACTTTGTACACAATTGTTTACACTTTGTGATTGAAGTGAAGTTACTCATGATATTTTCTTTAAAAATATCAAAACAAAACTTTGTACACAACTATTTACTCTTTGCATATCAATTTTTCAATCATGATATCTCCTAAAACATATATGCAACATGATAGAACTTTTACAATGAAAAAGTATGTTCATTTACATCTATCTATCTCTATATCTATCTATATGTTTGTCTATCTGTCTGTCTATCTATCTATCTATGAAAGAAAGGTGATATAAACTGCATTTCAGTTTTTTGGAAAAAAATGTTTTTTTAAAAGAACAATTGCATTACAAAAAATAACAACGAATAAATACAATCTAATGTACAAGCAAAGAAAAAAACTTGGACATTGTCCAAAACTGATGTCGTATATGTTTGATACACTATCAGGGAGCACGAGATCCACGTGTTAACTTTTCTAGGTTCTGCATGATAATAATGAAAAAATAAAACTTAATGATAACAGGTGTCATTTTGGTGATCAACTGACCACCGAGGGCATTCCATCATGAAAACTGACTGATACCATATTTAAGAGTGCGTGAAAAAGTGCCTTTCCGTTGAATAAGAATGATGTATAAATGCAACAGAAACATTCCACGAGTATTCTGTAGCTATAAATAAATATTCATATACTCTTCATTTTGATAAATCATGGTTAATTTATGTATAATTCAAAAACAATGGGTGGTGATTTTAAGGCCTAAGTATATTCAACTAAAGTATGAATATAAAATAAATACAAACAAAAACTATGATAAAACTATGCTACATATTTCTTTTAGATATTTACAAATTAACATAAATTATGATATTTTGACACCAATGTGACACAGCTTGATCCCAGGATTCTTCTTGATAATATGTGGGTGGTCACGTTGTCGGACACAGTATGAATACTCCGGTACCCTCCCGCAGTTAGCATTCTTTGTGCCGACACCAAAACCAATGAGAGACGTTTGCATTAGTTAAATCTAACTTGTTTGTCAACCGTTGAAAATAGATAAAAATTATCAAAAAACTATACACATATATATATGTATTGTACATAAATTCAGTATGTTCAAATATTATTCAATATCACACATTTTTACATATTTACGCAAGTGACTATTGAAATGTTGGTTAGTACATAACTGATTGCCTTAAATCAAATTGACAAACTACTTATATATTCTCTTGTACAGTAATGTAATCTTAGTGTCTGCACGCTGCACGTGTGATAACTGCCATTAGACAGAAAATAACACTAATAATTCCGCGAATGTTTAGCAGTAAATCCTGCGATATTTAGCGGTTTGCCACAATGTCAAATAATTTACAAAGGGAAATAACTCGTACATAAAATCACTGTAACATCTTTTTGTAAGGTGTAAAATTGTTGGTTTCCTGTTACAGTTCGAATTCCAGGAACAAAATGTAAAAAGAAGTTTATTGTAGTGTCGTAGGAGACTCTGAATTTTAAATTGTAATCTTTTCATGTTGTTTGTATTTGCCATTCGGCAAAACGTCTTCACACTTGGAATATGATGGGCAGAAAATGAAAAAAGATGATACAACAGCGAATTAATAAAAGCTATTTTTCATTTCAAAACTAAGTGGATGATAAATTGTTCTCTCGGGAGAAAATTGATAAGAAGTCGTATCTTTATCTTGAATTATATTTCAATGTTGACTAAAGCCGTAATGTACCGATACATGGTATGAATATTATGACATATCGCTCGCCCTGAAAGCTGACACACTTATCCTATCATTCCGAATTACATTGAAATGGTTTTATACACTGAGATGATTTGGTGTTGTGATAAACTGTTCTTATACAATGATCTGAAATTAGTATTTGTTCATATAATAAATTTAATATCGTTTCTAAATATTATCAACAATACCAAAGTAACAGATTTACGAAGTTCTAACACATAATTTTTAAAAAAAAAAAAATACAATAAATCATAAGCTCATTTACAACACGTAACAGCATTCAAATCTACATTGTCATATTCCAACAATATTTACAAGGACACGGGACAAGCTGAGAAAGATGTAGTACCAGAATGGAGGTAATTAACATATAATATCTTTAAATAACTAAGGTGTTACTTCCTGTAATTGATGTTCATAAGTTACGTTCGGCGAATTGTACAATACAATCCGCCAACTTCCTAGCTTCTTCAGCTTCCTCTTTAGTAAATACATCTGCTGGTATTTTGCAGCCCGTTACAGAATCGGGATATCGCATACTGTTATACGGCAATAAATTACTTAGTTCATTTGTCCACATCTGTAAGTCTTTGTCATTAACGGTCATAAGGAACCTAAGATTATGAGAATGCCTGCTCAATCCATTTGCATCTTTGTTGTAAATCAATGCTTTCAGTGCCTTTTCAGCTGCCTGAAAGTATGAATAATATGTTATCGCCCATAATACATCATGAAAATACATGTATACCAGAAGATCAAGGTCACGGGCCCGTTTTATAAAAGGTCGTAAGTCATAAATCATAAGTCTTAGTCCTAATTGTCATGGAATTGACCAATCAGCGATGCGTGCCATGGTAGTTAGGACTAAAACTTAGGATTTAGGACTTAATGACCTTTCGTAAAATGGGCCCCATGACTCTACACCGTCCATGCGCGTCAAAAGTGAGGTGCACAAATAGATTATCAGAAAAATTATGGCCCTTACGATAACATTTAATCTGAGCCTACAATGACCTTAATATCAGATGTACATATTTATGTATCCAAAAATCTATTCCTTCCAGGTTAACAGTGATCTTGACACACTAGGGTATGACCTTAAGTGATTATAATACATTGTTTTCCAATGATTACAACATCTGTGGCAAGAATGGGGTTGCATATATAAAACTTAAGATCGTTTAGCCAAACAAATCGACTTCTTTCTTTTAAGTATACTGTGACCGTCATTTCAGATGTGCGACTTCCGGTCAAGGTCAAGACACACTGACCTCTCATCGGAAATATTTTACCATTCGATTGAGTATTAGGCTTGGCAAAGCATTATTGACAATTGAATATTGGTGTACCGTAATAAGTCCAGTCAAAAGACAGGTGTACAATAAAACGAAAATGGAGAACGTCGTATCGCTTATCTAAATTGGCGTATCGTCAAGTGTCTGACACACAACACTCAATGTACAATGAATGTACATCAATTGCTGTCAGTTTAATGGTGGAGAAGAGAATCTGGATACAGTTTACCCAGGAAGAGGTCACTGGCAATATTTTTCACAAAAATCAGCTTATGATTCCCCAATACAATTAGTCTTGCTCATGTGGTTTAGGGGTTCGGATTTAAACTACTTTTGAGATAATGGAAGATTTCTGAAATGAAATGGGGAATGACCCTGTGGATAAAGCTGTGTATGGCTATATTATACTAAGTTAGGTAATCCTGTCTAAGACACCTCTGAGAAAGTAGCTGCTTAAGTAACATTACATGTAAAAGCTTAATCAGGAAACCTGAGTAAATAAATAATAAAGTAATTTTACATGTCATGTAGCCAATCAGCCATAAACACAGACCATATACACGCAGCCAGATAGACGAGGGATCATCTAGCTAGGGACCTGGCACCATAAAACTTAAGAATTACTCAAGTCTAAAAAATACTCAACTTTGGTTAATTCTGAAATCTGATTAGCTGAGCATGCCAAGTTGAGAAAATTCTCAGACAAGTATATTCTCAATTTTTATTGTGCCGGGCCAGGGTGTGTCATTAGAGCGATAATGTAGATAAATTTCAAATACGAAATAGAAAGAAATGTATTAAACTTTGTGAAGAAGTTAAATGTTACTCAACAACAACCACAAAGCAGAACTAACAACTGAACTAAGTTACACCTTGCATCTGTGTTCTCTCCAAGTCAACTAGAAACTGACCACCACTAAGAGGCCTAGTGGGCCTAATTGCTCACCTGAGCACCATCTACAAATGTGGAATAAATACAAAGAAACAGGGTAGAGGACAGCGAGTACTTTTTTCTGTAAAGATTCGTAAAAATTCCTTCAATGGTTTTGAAAAAATAACAAATGACCTTTTTGTAGTCTAAAACAATTTAAAGAAATTTCTAAAAAAAGAATTCACTGAAATTATTTTACGAAAGCATTTCGTGGACTAATTACAGGTAAAACATATTAAATGAGTGCATTACAACGAATACAAAGGAGAAAGTAAAAGAAATTCAAAACTGAAAGAAAATAGGAAAGTCTGAAAAGACTTCAAACATTTTCTACAAAAAAACAAATCTGAATAATACATGTAGATCACTCAGATTAATCCGTTTTTTTATTAATGCAGTGGTTCTGAAAAAGCATGTGAAAGAGGGACATCCTCTCGTTTTGGACCTGTTTTACCCCACCCTGGATCGCCCCGTGAGCCGATCTAGCTGAACAATACAAACTTGGTAGAGGACCTTGAGTATTTGCTTCTAGCAAAGTTTCGTCAACATTCCTTCAGTTGTTTTACAGAAGTCGAAAATATGAAAAGTTTGTGGACGGACGACAAACGTGGAGTGATCACTATAGCTAACTTGAGCCTACGGATCAGGTGAACAAAAGCTGTTACATGTGGCATAAAACAACATTCAAATAACAGCATGATGTATCAATATAATTTGAGGGTTTATAGGTAAATTATTCTTTCATCATATAATCTGTATGTTATGCAGCTTCCTAACAGATATACATAAATGTTTTATATGTAACAGGTATAATAAAGCTTAGCGGTGATTTGATAGGCTAATGTGCAGCAAACTGAACTACTTTTATTCACCACGTACGCAGACTTCATTCATCTGAAGGTTAGCAATGACGTCACTTCATTCATCTGACGGTTGGCGATGAAGTCACTTGGTGTTTGTGATGTCACTTGAACTTGAATGGGGATAATTGGATAATACATGTTGTGTAGATGATTTTAAAGTTTTGTTGTATTGAAGTCAGCAATTTTGCTAATTTAAACATCCAATAAAGTATACTTAGATGCAAATAATAATTTAAAATGTAGGCTAAATGTATGTATTCAAATATAAGCAATATTTACATTATGTTTTGTGCACTTATTTCTGTGCAAGTATTTTACCTATTTGGAACAATTTGGTCAACTAAACAGAAAGGAGAATATAGATTCTCATCCCCAGTCATCAGAAAATGCAATTTATGTTGCATATATTTGATCACATTATAAAAAGAATCTGTCAAGAGTTTTCATTCATATCACATGATTTATAGGTTAATCATTCTTTGTGATAAACGTTTTTGTTTTTCGATGAAAATATTTCCCAAAAATTGATTTACAAACCTTTGCCTGAAACAAGAGGCTCTCAAGAGCCTGTATCGCTCACCTGGTTATTTGCTTGAGAAGATCAGACGAACCGAGCAATTTTTGTAAAGGACCTTCAATACATAAATCCTGTAAAGTTTGGTTGAATTTGCTTCAGTGGTTTCAGAGGAGAAAATGAAAATGTGATTTTCCCATAGGGTCCAATGATAAACTAAGCCCAGCCCTGGCGGCCATGGTTTTGACATATCGGAACGAAATGAGCAATCTTTGTAAAGAACCTTCAATACATCATTCTTCTAAAGTTTGGATATATTTGCTTCAGCGTTTTCAGAGGAGAAGATGAAAATGTAATTTTCCCACAGGATCCAATGTTCTTCTTCCAAGTCAGGAACCGGATTCATGAATGAAAGAATAAGGTTCTGCGAAAACTTTGCAGTGTGTGCAGCACAGCAGTCTTCTTTTGGCTATATAATATTAAACTAAGCCCCGTTCTAGTGGCCATGATTTTTGACGCATCAGAACAAAATGAGCAGTCTTTGTAAAGGACCTTGCATACATCATTCCTGTAAAGTTTGGTTAAATTTGTGTCAGTGGTTTCAGAGGAGAAGATGATTTTCCTATAGGATCCAATGTTAAACTTAGCCTCGCCATAGCGGCCATGTTTGATGACGCAAAGTGATTCCAAAAGCCAAGTGAGCTAAAAATGGCGGTCAAGGAACAATTTTCAACAACGGTTTTGAAGTCGCAACATCAATATCTATTTGGAAACCAAATTTCATTGAAATCAAACAATGTTGAATTTTCCCGCCTTTTTTGTCGGCCATTTTGAAAATGGCGGTCAACAAAAAATTTTCAACACCGGTTTTGAAGTCGCCACATCATGGCAAACATTTTATCAATTTACATTCGACCTCTATCTTTCATAGTTTTGGAGTTAGAAGACGAAAAACATAAAAATTGAAAAAATTCTGTGAAAAAGGGGCAATAACTCCTACACAGGTTTTTGGATTGTCTTCAAATTTTCAGGGTGGGTAGATCTTGATATGCTGAACATTTTCGCAATTTACACTTGACCTCTATCTGCTACATTTTTTGAAATAAAAAATTAAAAATGCCAAAATTTGAAAATTTTACAAAAAAAGGGCTATAACTCCGAGATGAGTTTTCCGATTTTCTTCAAAATTGCATGGCAGATAGATCTCATCAAGCTGATCACTTTTACCCTATGTCAGATTTTTGATATCTGTAATGGTTTTGGAGTTATTGGCCAAAAACTGCAATTTACCCCCTATGTTCTATTTTTAGCAACAGCGGCCATGTTGTTTGACCTGCGACATAGAAAATAACAAATTTGAAACTAAATACCCTAGTGACGACTCAGTTCAAGTTTGGTTCAATTTGGCCCAGTGGTTTCAGAGGAGAAGATTTTTGAAAGTGAGTTAACGACGGACGGACGGACGACGGACGCAAAGTGATTGCAATAGCTCACTGGGTGAGCTAAAAACATGTAATCTCAATGATGACCAGATTGGTGGATAAGTATTAGACAGAATAAGAAATGCTTTACCTGGTGGCATTTATAGCAAATCCAGTTGTACATCTCTATATCATTGTTCTCTTCGTTCATGGACTGAGTCTGTAATTCTTCAGATGCAGAGCAAATATCCATTTTTGCTTGTTTCAACCATCTTCTAGCTACTGTTGGTTGAGGATTTGGAACATATATGTAACATATGTCCGAATATATTCTAGAAGAGTACTGTTTTCTTCTTCTTTTGCTGCATTGGTGAACATTATCATAAAATCTTTCCCAAATCCTACCCTCATTAGTTTGATCACCATACCACCAGTCCTGGGAATAGCTTCGATAATGCTGATGGGAGCTTTGAGTTGACCTCGAAGTTGAATAGCTTCGATAATGCTGACGGGAGCTTTGAGTTGACCTCGAAGTTGACCTGCCAGTCTCAAGACGACGAATAACATCAAATATGAATTGAGTTACTTCAGTACAAAATTCACTTCTCTCAATGTTCTTATCCGGATGCCATCTCAAAAGAAGTCTCTTAACAATTCTACGTATATCCCTCTTGTCCCCAAGTTCCCAAACCTTTTCCAATGTTTTTCTGATTTCATCAAATATTTTGTCTTTGTTAGCAATATTGCTACCTTCATGGCAGTCTGTGTAGACAGCGAGTGCCATCGATGCTTCTTCCTCCTTCCGATTCAATTTGAATAATCGTAACGAAAACACTGTCATCTCCGTATGTCCATCATATATCTCAAATCTTTGAAGACTTGGATCTTTATCAGAGTCCTCTTCTAGCTTTCTCATAATCTTTACATAAATGTATTCAGCATCTAAAAGCCCCTGTACTTCCTCTTCTTCATCTATTTCTGGGTCATATACATCATAAACAACAATTTCTCCTTTAGTAAACTCTGTGAAATTGTTGTCAAGCAAATGGTGAAAGTATAGAGGAACATGAGAACCAAGAATTGGAATCCATGTGTTTTCAGATTGATCCATGTGAATATCGAGGCTTTGAATGATATCTGGTAGGCTTGCTGGACTTTCTGCTTGAAATATCGTACGCAGTTGATCGATCTGTGTGTTCTCTAGATGATTTCCAGTGCAAACACCAATCAGTCTAACAAGTAAATGATTGCATTTCCATGGTTTGCATTGAATATGGATATAAAGTTCATAAATACTACCGTTCTTTTTCCATACACACCATCTGGTTTTCCGAGAGGAGTTTATCGTAGTTCCTTTGTATTGTAGGACGGACTCTAGTTCCGTCACTGATTGAATGTGAATGCTACTAACTGCAGACAGTATATCATCTTCAGACAGCTTAGGTGACATCATGTTGGACAAAACTTTCAGAAACAATGGTGCACTAATGATACATTGAAGGTTATTCACGTGTTGGGAATTAGGACAAATTTGTTTCACAGTTATATCCTCCTGAACTACAGAAGACAATAGTTGCGGTCTTATGCTATGTGGCAATTTTCTAAGGAATGTTTGGATTTCCCCTTGATCTGGAACAGTTTTCATAAAAATGACATGTTGTTCACAGTTCAGTCTTTGGCGATAAGACTCATTGTCACAAAACAAAATTTCTGTGGACTCCAAAAGTTGATCGTCATCTGTAGGTAAGTATAAAGGAACAATAGAAGGAATATCTACATCGCCGGTTTCAGTTAACCCTGCCATAGCAGTTAACGACCGTTTTACTACACCCAGTTCATCTGGCGTCAGTTTTTTCAACTGAACATTGTTCTTCAATCTTCGCAAAATGCTTGCGTATTGAGTGATAGTACCATAATCCGATGCCCCAAGATGCCTGAACAATGGAAAGAATTTTCCAAATTTTTCTGATCCACAGCAAAGATATGGTAGTATTTCCTGAGAGTCTTTAATTTTGAGGGCCATCTGACGTGCCTTGAAAAAAAGTTGTTTCTCAATGCAGTATATAAGTGGCGTTTCGTCAAGTGCAGCTTTCAACGAGCTAATGATATGCATTTTCTTGTAAAAATAATCATAAAATAATTCCATTGTCCTTTCAATGAGTTCTGTGTCAGGCAATTTGCTTTTGTCTTTTTGAAACGCATCAAAAAATTTCTTTTCAAGCTTGTCACATATGGTATGTACATGTGATATTACTTCCATATGTAATGGTTCTCTGTGAATGCAAAGATTTTTCTCTACTTCCTCAATTTTACCTTCGAAATAACCAGCTTTGTCGGTCATCATTAATTTTCTGATATTTGCATATTCCGGAAGTATGGTACTCTTTGTCCAGACAAAATCTGAATGTTCATTATATGTTGAATTCTGAAAAGAGATCAAACTGTCAGCATTGTATTGCCTATCGATTTCTCTCAGATCACCTTGGACAACATGAGGGACGATGAAATTTATCTCTTTTATATTCTGAAGGAAACTGATATTGGAATGCCAATCTGTAATTTTCATCAATTCTTTCATCAACAACTCTGACTTGACTTTAAGGTTGGAATTTTCTGCCTTTGATTTTCCCATTCTATCTATGTCATTGGCATATTTCTTAAAACGTTCTTTGGTTAACACTGTGTTCATGCCAGCTATCTCCATGAAATACTTCCACTTATGAGAGTCAAATGGGGCGGGTGGTAACTCTTCTTTGCGACACATATGTCTATGAATTTCCATATGAGGACTGAAGAAACTACAGGCTGTCGCTTTTTCAGAATTTCCATCGGGAATAAAGCGTATTGCTTTCAATAATGGCTGCAAACTTTGCCAGTCTTTAAGATCACGTTTGAGTATGTTTTCCCTTATGAAATTTAAATGGGCCATCAAGTCCTCATCGGCTACAATAATTGATGCATTTGGCAGAATATAATCACAGTAAAATTCGACATCATTTTTCTCGATTACTCCAAGTAGTGTGAAAAGTTCTTTGATGTGATCTTTTTTCTGAAACAGTCGCAACCCACATATGTTTCTTATGTCGAGCAGAGCATTATGTGGAATACCTTGATCCTTGTCCAGAGAAATCATTTTAAATGGTCCGTCCATGTCTCGGAGGTGTCCCTCAAAAGACATATATAATGGCAAACTTCGTAATAATTTTTGAAGTTCATCTGTATTGCCAATCTTCTGTTGTATGATTTTAAGATTATTTGAGAGAAAGTTTAATATTATCTCTCCTGTAACTCCGGTAACATCAATTGTCGTCATTAGACTAATGCTTTGGCTATGAAAACTGAGGCACCTTAAAATGAGATCTGGATCCCTATCACTTGCAAAAAGTCTTTCCGAATGTTTTCCACATGACTCCCAGGGTTTTGGAAGCAGTAGTTTCATGAAATGCGTTCGTACCTCGTCTATTACGTAGGTAGAATAAAACGTATCGATATCTAAAACCGCATATGACGTCGAAAATGGAAAAAGAGTCGTTTCATGGTTTTTTTCACCAGGAACTAAACACCACTCTGACAGCAAGCGTTTACATGAGGGCACCCAATCTCTTTGGGTGACAAGGAATTCCCAAAATGTTTTCATCCACTTTTTGTTCGGATATTTGTTTTGTTTGGGATTCCATGGAATATCTTTCCCAGTTTTGTATTTCGTTTCAATATTATCTTCAATATGTTGTGCAAAGATATCGATTGTCAACGTCATAAATAATTCAGGGCATTTGTTGACACAACATTTAAATAAAGGTACAAGTTCCCTATGGAGAAAGCAATCCGCTGTTTTCGGAAGGAGGTCACAATACTCAGATACAATTATCTGCCTGGACTTTGTAAATACCTTCAGTACGTCATCATTTGTTACAAGCAGTGGTAAACCATTTAACATGTCTAAGTTCATTTCATATTGGAAGCAAAAATCAAGCAATTTTCTCAGTCGACTAACATCAGATAAACACGAATCTGATACTTTGATATTTGTTAAATCTATCCTGCATTTATCAGGGGATTTTTTGTTCCATGATCGTATAAAAGCAAATATATCTGCAGCGGTAACTATGCAGGGCAATACACTTTGTGCTTCTTTTTTCTCCAGATAATCACAAGATTTTGATAGACTTTCAAATATCCAAATTGGTGAATCAAGAAGTTTCATTCCAAGGTCTTTCAACGTGTCAGCAATATCTCTTGACTTGGTTTGTAATGTTTTCAAATGATCTTCTGTCGCAAAAAACGTATGTGATTTCAGATCCATCATGATATTATTGAAGTATGCAGGGAAGTCATCTCCATCCCTCAGTAAGCTGACCCACTTAATTTCTGGGATTGTGTCGTTAATCGAAACAATGGGGAAAATTTCACTCTGTTGTGTAATTGCAAAATTGTAAAATCCTTTCACTAGCTTTTCCCATATTCCTCCGGTATTTTTTGACATATCTGGAAAAGTCCTATTAAATCGTTCAAGGTATGATGATATTTCATTTGCATAGAGTATTTCAATCAATTCTTGAATCAGGACAATATAGGAAGACGGTATTATTTCTTCAAGCATAAATGTATTCCAAATGCCTTTTAATGATTTTTCTCCTTTCTTTTCATCATCCTGCCATATGTTTTGCCGTGACGAATTCAGTGAAAAATGGCCATTCACATGGACTGGCAGTCCAGTTCTTACTGGCAACGGTAGAAAGCAAGATGCGTTAAATGATTCATTACTACTAATGGGTGGATTTATTCTTACTGCTGTCCCTCCTCTTGGAGACAAGCCAATGTTCCCATCTTTCAAGGATTTCACTACTTTATCTGGTATTCTGTCATGACGTATACATCCAAATGTCTGAGCAATTACCCAGGTTTCTTCCCTTTGTTCATTATCGGCCCTATCAGTCAAAGACATTGTGTACACTACGCTTTGCTGCCTGCAGTCATTCAACAAACATTCCCCTTTTCGTAATCTTTTTGCATTGTCTTTTGCCTTGGAAATAAACTGATTTAACTGATCACCGTGTTCGTACAATGTACTTGATACAGAGTATATATGTGTAAGAGTATCACTTTCCGCTGGTATTTCCCACAGAGTGATTTCCTTAACGTTTGTCAAAAACAACAAAGACTCAAACATTGACTTTTTCAATCCCTCAAAAAGCTCTTTCATTTTTGATACATCAAACTCATCCTCACTTATTTCTGACGTCTCACACATGTTCTTGTCTCTTAATGGAAATCTGAACCATGTTCCTATTTCTGAAGGACAGACGTCCTGGAGATATATGTTATGTATATGTGGATATTTCTTCTTGATGTTTGCTGTGTATGGAACACGCATTCCAGGGGCATTCCCTTTGGCCAATGGGACGTATCTCTTATTTGGATCAAACATCACAAGAACACCATTGTCTGGTGTCTTTGGTCCAATAGATAGAAATGATGGCACATCAGTTAAATGATATACGGCATTGAAACCTATTCCAAACTGCCCAGTCTTTGTCGGATCATCACCTTTGCTTCCTTCGCCAAGTTTTGATATTCCTTGTAAATCATTTTCAGAAAAACAAGAGTCGTTGTATACACACAAAGCTGGGCCTTGTATTTCGTTCATTGACTTATCAAAAAAGCATTCTTTCGGATGGTTCCTCATATCATGGATAAAGTGTATTTTTGTTGCGCCAGCATCATCTGCATTTTGCAGTAATTCATTAAGAATCGACACATCATTCGGATAGTCTTTCAGGATGCCTTTCAATCTTGTGGTAAGTTTTTCACTTTGCCCAAATGACATTCCGTACGAATAGCGGCTAATATAGTGAGCACTTTTTGACTTTATTCCCAGTAATTTAATTGATGCCTTTGTTAAATCGTCATGAACGATATGTATATCATCTTCCATTCCAATCAATTCATTTTCATCTTCTTCACAGAGTTCATCTTTGTGTCTCAAAACTCCATTCATATCAGGAACATATACACTTTGAAACATGTTTTCATCAGTCTCAGGGTGCTTCTTCGACAAGAGATTTAAGAGATTGGTGATGAACGTTATGTCTGTCCTGCACAACGTCATTTCTTGCAATTCTTCGGATTTAGACCTAAGAATGTCCAAGATCATTTCAGGTGGACATGTATTGCGGACTCCAACTCTCTTTAAGAAATGGTTATATTTGTATATCTCACTATCGACATGTATTTCATAGAGGTCTGGACGACAATCTGTTCCAATTTCGAAAAAGCATTTTCTTGGTTCAACCACAACATCATGGAAAAGTATGATTTTTTTTTGCGCCATTTCAATTCGTTCATCTTCTGTTGCTGGATGTTTTTTGTAATGCTCATTAAGAAAAAAATAGATAGAGTCACAAATGTTTTTCAAATTCAGTATTTTTTGGTTTGTTAAATCGGCAACTTGCACTTCACTTACGCAATGTAAATGTTCTAAAACTTCTCTAGTGGTGGGTACGCTTTTAAGACCCAGACAATCCAAAACATAATTTTCATTTTTAATACCATGTAAAACTATGTCATCAAGAAGAGGCAAAACGCCACCGACAAGATTCTTATTAAATGGCTTAAACAATGTACATGGTTCTTCATATTTTCGTGAAGCTAAGTCTTCCTCTTCAGTTGTGCACATCGCGTTATCTCCCACCCAATGCATTGGCCAGTCGTTTGGTTTTTGCATCACAGGTAAGAACTTTATGTTTTTCAGGGCATTGTGAATATCTAATTCCATTTCTCCTATATTATTAGATAGGTACAACATCAAGGCCTTGCACCGTTCAATAGAATCATTATCGTTCAGCTTAGTCACTGATAGTGCTCTGTCTTTAATCAAACTAATCGGTATTTTATCGTGCATCATTCCAAGATCTTGCAACAGTTTCAGATGTTTTTCTTCTCTGAACGCTTCGTCATTACTGCAGTCTGGAAATCGTTCATCTTCCTCATTAAAAAGTTTGAAAATTGGTGTATACTTGTTGGGATTTACCAATTCTGACGGTCTGACTAGTTTCCCTTTTGGGAGAGTTGGAATACATTCACATGACTTCAAATGGTAAAGGATACCTTGATCCCTGCTGTTCAATGCAAACAGTACTAGACCATTCCTTGATTCTGGTGTTAGGTGTTTTGTCCAGAAAGGTGATCCAATATTTTTGAAAAAGATTTCTTTAAAAAACCTTTCTATTGAGAATATTTGATTTTCCAACTGTTCTTTGCATCCTGCATCCAAAAATAGATCGTGTATTTCCTTTTCTATATCCATAACCACCATAGATTCATCATCCTGAAAGTTTTCTAAGCATTTAAATGCCGTATTTCCAACATATTTATCATGTAGAAGTTTGCTTTCAAGAAACCAACATGTACTGAATTCAGCCTTATGTGTCTCTCGACGGAAAATTCTATGACATGATTCAACGACCATCCGGTAAAAACACATGGTAAATTTTCCAAATGTTTCGTCATTTTTACACCTCGGCCATAAATAGGAATATGACATTCCATTTTCAGTACTGGGTAATGCTGTGGGTATATTCTCCAATAATTCCAAGTATGACATACAAATTGCATCTTCCAGTAGACATTTATTCCACACGTTGTCTTCGGAGCATTTGCTATCTCCTGGATGGAAAATATCTTTTCTACTTTCCTCCACTGAAAAGCACCCATTTACGTGCACCGGAAGTGGGGTTTCTCTAGGAAGGGGAAGAAAACAAAATAAATGGCTTCTACCATAAAATCCGTATGGCACAGTTTTGTTGTCAGTATTATCGGTCAACATGAATGATTCTGGTACTGCCACGCTGCCAAGTGGTAGGGCTCCCTTCTGTGAGAGTTCTTGTGATTTTGACAATGAATCTTCATTTCCGGACGCCCAAGATACATAGTATTTTTCTTCTACTGTCATTGCTTTTGGTGTAGCATGTTCAATTAAAGTGGTAATTGTATCTGGTACATCTACCTTGATTAATAGTTCACTTGTTATCTTTAAAGTTTCAGTTGGTAAAGGACTGGTACGGACAAGGTTGGCAACATGTTTAAGTATGTTGATCTGATGTAAATCTGACTGACAGACTGTTGACTTAACAACTGATGATTTCTTTGATACCCTGTAAATACATTTTTCATTTCCTGGACTTGCATGTTTAGGTAAGTGATACCATTCTATGCATTTAATATTTTGACTGTATATTAGCAAGTTGCCTGCCCCTTTTGTAAATTCTTCAAATAAATTCACGAGATCTTCTTTCCGATAAGGTTTTCTTTTTATCCTGTCATCTGTGAAATGATCTGTTGAGTTACCACCATCAGACGATATGTCATCAGGTGGAGTAAGTCCCTCTGCTTGTTTCTCAGTACGCAGTGGAAAACGAAACAGAGTTCCACTTATCCCCGGATTTGATCCGCTGGCACTCAAGTCACATCCAAATACTCCATTATAAGGCATAAACTGATCTGGTATCTTTTTCAACATCCATGCATTTTTCTTCGAAATTTTCATTCTAATACCAGGCCTACTTTTGTCTTTCAAAACTTTGCCAAGATGAATAGTGCGAGGATCCAAGAAAACGATTGAATTTCCGCTTATAAAACTAGGTACATCTGTAATGTTGTACACAGATGAAAACCCTAGTCCAAATTTGCCAATTTTCGATGTGTCTGTCTCTTTGGTTCTACCACCGAGTTTCAATATGTTTTCAAAGTCTTTCTCTTCAAACATGCCATCATTGTACACCCAAAGTGCTGGACCTTGACAGTCAGACATTTTGTCATCAATTAACGACTTCTTGAATTTTTCATTCGTTCTATCATCTATTAAAAACTTCACTACACTTGCCCCTGAATCGTCAGCATTTTGTATCAACTCTTTAGTAACAGCAGAACCATCTTCATATTGGTGTAAGAGATTTTTTAATCGGACTGTCAATGGTTCATGCTGACCCCATTCACATATTAGATCACTTGTATCGCTGTCAGATAATACACGCGAAGTTAATGAAGGAACCCCTAATTTTTCTGCCAGTTCATTACCCACGCGACTATGCACAGTATTAATTCTAATACTGACATCGTCTTCATCTTCTATAGATTCAATATTTTCAAATATTGACTCGCCGCTTCTGTAGGTACATTCATGAACTTTCATAAGTACAATATCTGTATCATATTCAGATTCTACTGGTACCAGAACGTCATCCAAAATTTCTTTAGGAAGGTCCATTTCGCTTAGAACAGATAAAATACCAACAAGAATTTCAAGGTCTTGTATACTTTCCTCGTTTGTTATATGCAAGCTCTTAGTTGCTTCTGAATCTGGTTTTGTGTGTTTTTCACTGATCCGGTCTTGAACGACAAAGTAATCTTTTATTTCAAGTTCTGTATTGCATCCAAGTTTTTGAAAAAAATCCCATTTTTTTTCAAAACCTGATGGCAACTTAAACATGTATGGATTCAGTGACACTTCATTTCTAGTCTTGAAGTATACCATGGCAGGAGATGTAAACTCCTCTTCTGTCCAAACACATTTCATGTTCTGTAACTCTTTGAAAGCCTGATCGCCATGCATGTTGTCTTTGTATAAGTCAGAAAAGTAATCGTAAATCTCTTCTGTAGCAGACAATACCTTTGACATGTTCAATCTGCCTTTGGTGTTGGATACAATTGTTTGCAATTGTTTTAAAACAGTATCCGGTTCTGGTTCTTGACTTAAATTAAGCATATTAAATTCAGAATCATTCATATCAAGGATATGTTTGGTGGATCCAGAGAGGTTAGAAAATTTGTTGTGTGTCCCTTCCGTAGGATTGGTTAGTAAGAAGTAAGAAGGATCGTTTCCTTTCCATGGTAGATGACATGGAAAGCCATTAGACATTTCTTTGCGAATTGGCAGCCAGTTTAAGTTTCTCATTTGCTCTTTTAGTTCATTTGAATATTCATGCTTGGAAAGGAATTTGATAAAAACCCTCATTTTTTTCTCTATCGATTGCTGATCCACACGTCTTTTATCCATATCGTGAAGAGATTTACATGTTTGTAACAAATCATCTTCTGTTAAATTATCTTCTGTTTTCAAACCAACTTTGATTAAACAACTTGTTTCCTGTTTTGCCCAGTACGTGTCGTGTTTCATGAACTTATTTGATTCATTTGTGAATAGGTCTTCTAGGTCTTTGGTCCGTAAAAATAACTCTGAAGCCATTCCCAATGAATCATCCTCCCTTGGTATGAAATGTACCTTTCTTGCTATTTGCAACATTTCTTCAGAGGCCGAAAAGACATCTGCTTTCAAGAAATGTTTCATAAATTCTTGAACCTCTGAACTAGAATACATATTCCCTCCATTGATTTCCTCAAGAATCCGAAGTATTAAATCATTTTCATTAACTTCAGTGCAACCTAAATGTTTGGCAAGATCCAAGGCTTTTTTAAAAGATGGGTCAATCATCTGTTCTGGAAATTTTATAAAAAAGTTTCTTTCTGGTGCAACTTTCTGGCATGACTTAATAGAGGTCATTTCAACTTCTTCACTAGTCCCACGACCATCTGTTAATGGAAAGAGTTCTAATTTCTTCAAAAACGTTTTCACGTCAACTGAAGCAATATTCTCTTGGCCAAGATACCCTGCAAATTGAATTCGACGGTGTCTATCAGTCCTATTGAATTTGAGTACGAGCTCTGTCTGTTGTAATTCTGAGTTTGATCCAATCATTTTTTCTAACACACACACGACACCTTGAAAGGTTGGAGTCTGGATGTAGTGTCCCAACACTTTTTCTTTACGGATATTCTCATTCAGATCTCGAAGCACTATTACAGACAGTTCAGATAAAATTTTACGCACTGCCTTTGGCAAATGTGAACCAGAAAAATTATCCAAGATATAATTACCGCATAGCTGTATGCATTCCCCAGTAACTTTGTGTGGAATGACTGGCAAATTCTCAAACACTTCCAGCGACTCAAAGTGATTATTGATATATGTCCATATATGATCAACGAGCTGGAATTTTTCATCAGATGGAATATTTTCCAATGATGCTTTTAAAAGTTTTGGAAAATCTTCTTTTGATAACTCACGAAGTGTGGTTGATTCTGAAAAGAATGTGAAAAACTTGATTGATGTCATATATACTACTAAACATTGACAACATATTAAATTAATTTACAACATTCACATTGCACATATAATATCCTTGTTTGCGATTATTCTGTTTCACTAAATGAAATGCTGAGTTACCTGTTCAATAGCGGTTGTTGAGTCATCAGTAAAAATTGTGCCAAGGATTTTTCCTACCTATTTCATTTCAATTAGACTGTGGACTCACGGCAGGTGTGACCGGTCAACAGGGGATGCTTACTCCTCTATGGCACCTGATCCCACCTGTTTGTCCAATATTCAGAAGACTTATGTATATATGTAGATTTATTCTTTGGTATCTAAGATCGCATATTTTACATATAATAAAGATAGATGTTCTCCTTGATAATAGATTTGTTTGACCTTGACAATTAAGGGGAGAGTACGTACTACAATAAGTATTTTGACCTATTTTTGCAAGGTATTTTATTTCTATATAACTTCACTAAACACTTGTAATTCAACAAGTTCTACCTCTTACATGGACATATGTCAATATACTTTGGGTATTGAATTATGCCTACCATGACTTGGCTACTCTCTCAATTTAAGCGAACCAAACACGTTTGTAGGGTGTAGAAATAGAGCATTTTCAAGGTAATTTAAAGCCACATTCCGGAGGAGTAATTGTAATATTTGACATTTTCTTTAGAAAACCACTCCTTACAGAAGGAAATGAAATTACTGAAAGTACTGAAATAGGTTGTTATTTTTGAAAAATAGCCATGGGATTCAAGCTATACTTCTATCTAACATATATGAAATGAAAATAAATCAAATTAATGTAGATCTAAAAACAAAAAACTTCAATTTTCAGTGTCTAGATAAATTTAAAATTAACATTCTAAATTTTATTTGTTGTATCATCCGCACCAACTTTAAATATTGTCTGTCGTGCATTAACACTCATTTCAAAATAAAACATGCGCATTTTTAACCTACTTAAATTTAAACCAAACATGACACTGGGAACAGGTAAAATAATTTTTTCATAGTGAAAAACGGCTGTAATTTAAAAAAAATTAGGACTTCTTATACCGAAGGTAAACAATCCTATTACCGGTACCTTACTAGGGCTATTACCGTGGTACGCGAACATATACTCTGCCTAGACTAAATAAACAACCAAACAGCATTCTCTATCTTGTATTAATTAATATAAATGAATGTACGGGGTGAAAAAGTTTATCCAATGTTTATTGTTAAAGACATAATTTTTCATCAACATAAATAATTCGTGCCTAGAGTTGCGATCTAGCAAAATGATCTATCATCAATTTCGCTTATAGACATCAACGCTTTCAGCAACGGATAAAACTTTAATTTTTTGTTGAAGACATCGTTTCTGTTTGATATCCTACATGAGCAGACCGATTACACAAAAAGTTTAGGTTTATATATCCCAATCTATTTGTGATTAACTTCAAAAGTTAATTGATAATTGTAGATAATTGTTGTGTTAACACCCAACATGGTGATATTTCCCAACTTCCGCGGAAACGAGTCATTCAATGTTCGAGTTACCTCCCTTTGCGATATCAATACACAAAGTATAAGTGACCGTACGTTGAAATTGAACAGTCGCTGGTCATGTAAAGCATTTGGTCACCATAAAGGGTGTATAAATAAAGGAAATATGCACAGGGAATACCATTAGGACAGGTTATGTATAGCGATTAATTGACAAACACGTTAATTTGATAGTTTTCAAAATAGACAGGAACTTTTTCATAATGATTTTCACGCGCCATTTGCATAACAAGCACCTGCTACTCGTTGCTATCCCCTCTATTTTGCTTTTTCTTTCGTTTTTCCATGATCTAGAAAACAAACATATTCTTGAGAGTTTAATAGAAATTGATTTAGCTTCATGTTGGTATCAGCGATGTTATTTTTTCTATTTACATCGCCGTATGCTTGTAGCTGTCGATATCATTATCAATATGGTGAATGGCAGAGTAAATACTGCTGTTTCTCAAGGCATTGTCACTATAATGTTATAGAGTGGAATTCCATAATGATATCTATGAATAGATCGATGATGTTGTGTTGAACCTAACTACAAATTGTATTGTATAATTTCGAAAGGCAGAATAAAGTAGAATGATGTATGTGATATTTCATTTAATGATTATTCAAACAAGATTTAATTTCATTTACACCAAAATATTTGACTTTTCTGTAAAAGCAGAATTCTTGAGTTGAACTATATTTTACAGGAAGTACCAATGCAACTTCCATGACCTCTTCACTGCTAAAAGGATAGCCCTCGATGAAAAGTTGAAGTAAACCGTAATAGGTTGTTATTACATAACCCGTAAAAAAAGAGTTATTAAT
Organism: Atrina japonica; assembly: GCA_030159075.1. Taxonomy (NCBI): domain Eukaryota; kingdom Metazoa; phylum Mollusca; class Bivalvia; order Pterioida; family Pinnidae; genus Atrina; species Atrina japonica. Next base: position 345,370 of record BROG01000699.1, on the reverse strand, counting down.
CGAATTCCATAGGAAATTTCTAAATTTATTTCGGTGAAAGATGTGACATTCCATATAAGTAATTCTTACAACACTTCAGATATGATTAGCTGACAATCTAAAGAATTGTAGGCGTTTCCTTATATGATATGTCAAATGCTTTGACCGCTTTACCATCAGCCAATTACCACAAAGGTTAATACGAATAAACATTAAATGCGTACAAAAAAGTTTATTTCTTAGCGTTTCTCCCCGGAATGTGACTTTAAGATATATTTTTAAAATAGAAATAATCGTTCTTTCACTGACTTGTACTTTTAAGCTTTTGTCGACATATTGTTGGAAGTTAATCAAAAATATCCCATGAATTTTGTAGAACAGAATGGTCTTCCACAAAATATATCAGTGTCCACCAAAGTTTTCAACTAATATGAAGACTCAATCTATTTATCATTAATTATCAAAAATTATATCTGTATATATATGAAATGAATAAACAATTACCTTCACCCGCCGCACATTTCAGCAACACATCTTTCACGTGGCCCGGAAGTCTGGATTTTGTCAATAGTTTGTCCTTTATCCCTGGTAAGATTTCAGACTCTTCCTTATCACAGAGGTACACGAAATCCTCATCGTTTTCTTGTTTCAGGATTTTGAAAACATCTGGCTGATCCACAGGGATGAGCTGTACATTGATAAAATCTGTGACACACTCATCCTTTACAATGTACCTCAGTAAATTCATCTTTTGGTCACTTGTGAATTCCTTGTACAGTCCATCCTTGTTTAAGAGACGTTTGATAAATTTGGGCGTTACTAAACTTGCAGGACCCTGTCCTAAATCCTCTTCTTTATGTTGAATGATTCTTTGGATATGAGGTGGTATCTCAACCAGGTTTTCTTTGTACTCATTTATTGTCCAGACAAGATCTCTCTTTACTTCAGCGTTTTCTTCTCTTGGCCTGCATACGAAAAAAATGGCGTCTTTGTACTTGATCCACTTACCGCCGTCTACAATTGAGTAGAACAATTGTTCGGAAAATATCATTTTGTACAAAGGTTTCAATGCTATTTTCCACTTATCATCTACTTTCTTGTAGTCTGGAATACACTTATATGTAAGGTCCGAGTTACCTCGCTTGTGTATTTCTTGTATCAAATGCAAGTATGCTTTTGGTAGGACTTCGGTGACCATTAATTTGTTCCATACCAAGCTTTTATCCTTTTCTTCTGTTTGATCCTTAGATGGCCATTTCATATGACGTCTGTTCGATGTAAGAGCAAAATAGCCATTGACATGTACTGGCAGACCTGTGAGTGTTTTATCATTATTCTCTAGAGGCAGAGGTAGAAAACAAAACACATGACCTGTTTCTTTATCTGTAATGAGAGGAGACAATGGGTAGGCCACGCTGACATAAGGATAATAACCTAATTCTTTGTCCTCTGCTAAGTCCATCAACCTTTTACAGGTTATATCTGTTGTACCTTGAAGGTAATTCAAGATAGCCCAGTTGATCACCTTTTTTGTTCCTTCTTTCCTATCCTTAGTGACAAGACTTACCATGTAATAGGACACTATTGATTTTTGTGGAAGTTGTCCATTTGTTGAAGATTTCAAACATTTCATAATATATTTCCGTTTGTTCTCTATGTTTTCTTGGTTTTCTACGTTGCTGACATTTACAGTAAATGTCTCGTCCAGTTTTCCTTTAGATGGTTTATCATATATCTCAATGCTGTTAACTGACTTTAAAAAAAGAAGAGTCAGTGCCGCTTCCTGCTGAAATGAACTGAAAAGATTCTTCATATCCCTTTCTTTGTACACTGTCTCTGAGAGCTCTGACCTCTGCGTGCGTAATGGGAACCAAAAAATAGTACCTGTAGAAAATGATAAAAATCTTCATTAACAAATTTAATAACCTAAATCCTTGTTTATCAAAATTCTAAAACAATTTAAAGGCTCATAGGCCTGTATTGCTCACCTAGGTTAAAAACTAAACAACAGGTTCTAATACTACGATTTAAATATGCATGCATTTCCCATATTTCCAATTTTAAGTCTCCTACTTTTAAGATTTCTTTCGTTGGCAAGAACATAAACCAATAAGAACATTACAATATATACTAAACATGCATCTAACATATCATGCGTCAATTTGCTCAGTGGTTCCTGACTTTTGATTATACATGTCTTTCCATTGTGAACAACTAGAATAGGCTCACCTGAGCTAAAATTGAAAACAAGAAATCCAAAAGTAGAGATTTCCATTAATAAACTTAATAAAATTAATAAACAAGATCGATTCACAAGAGAAAGATGCTACAAATGAACGTTTTTATAATGAAAATCAGGCACATCTCTTTATCATTTGACAAATTTTCAAGATCTTGAAAATCGCATTTGTACTGGTCGAACAAGGCACACCTACAAGAGGTCACTCACATGTGACCCCACAGCGGTTTTTGTTAAATATCTCATGTGACATATAAGAAAATGACAGCGATGAGACATTAGTTTTAACCAGACAGACAATAAACCATCATACCTTGATAGTGTCTCTTATATGTGTCTTTTATATCTTACCTCAAGTGTCTTATAACCTTAATATCTTACCTGGATAATGTTTTGTGTCCTTAATATCTTACCTGGATAGTGTCTTGCATCCTTGATACCTTACCTAAAGTGTCTCGTGTCCCTAATATCCTACCTTGATAGTGTCTCATGTCCTTAATATCTTACCTGGATATTGCCTCATGTCTTTAATACTTTACCTGGATAGTGGTTAGTGTCCGTAATATCTTAATTGGATAGTGGTTTATCGCCTTAATTTCTTACCTGGATATTGCCTCATGTCTTTAATACTTTACCTGGATAGTGGTTAGTGTCCTTAACATCTTAATTGGACAGTGGTTTATCGCCTTTATTTCTTACCTGGATATTGCCTCATGTCTTTAATACTTTACCTGGATAGTGGTTAGTGTCCGTAATATCTTAATTGGATAGTGGTTTATCGCCTTAATATCTTACCTGGATATTGCCTCATGTCTTTAATACTTTACCTTGATAGTGGTTAGTGTCCGTAATATCTTAATTGGACAGTGGTTTATCGCCTTAATATCTTACCTAGATATTGCCATATGTCTTTAATACTTTACCTGGATAGTGGTAAGTGTCCTTAATATCTTAATTGGATATTGGTTTATCGCCTTAATATCTTACCTGGATATTGCCTCATGTATTTAATACTTTACCTGGATAGTGGCTAGTGTCCTTAATATCTCACCTGGATAGTGTCTTGTGTCCTTAAGATTCAGTCCAAATGTACCATCGCCATTTATATCTAAAACATTGTTCAAAGCTTCTTGTACTCCTCTGAATTTCATTTCCTTAAACAGCCAATCAAACTTGATGGTATGGCACACCCTCTCTGTCCTCCTTTCTAACGGATTGATAATTAATAGTCTATCACCACTTATAATTACAGGTGTATCTAAAAAAGAACAAGTATTAATTAAGACGCTGACTCCTTCCAGACACCTGGTCTTATCCGGTTTGGGATTCGGAATTGTTCTTCATGTTGAGACCATTTGCACATCTTATTCGTCGTGTTATAATGGACTTGAGTTTTGATTATTGATTGGTACTTCTTCAATTTTACTTTAGTTTGATTTAGTTACGAGATTTAAGTATCATGTGTGAATATTTCATATCTGTAAAAAATTGTAATGTGGATCATCAAGACTGACATATAATGAACTGACACCTTTGGTACGTGTGATACGCTACAAAACTATCATACTTAAGGCCTTTCCATTTGTTATTTTTAGTGTTCACCCTAACTTTAAAAAAACATCTTTTTCTCAGGAAAATTACACAAAATGACTAAAAAACAAGGCATTTTTAGGATACCAAATGCAATTTAATGCACATTTAAGTATTTTCCAGATGTGTTAACAAAATAACACTTATACGAAACATATCTTTGGCACATAATTATAACTAACCTATGAAATATGAGTTTACACATTGATGTAAATAAATGTTCACCTTTTACGGGTCACGTTTATGTTCCATATTTCTCCCAATACGTTTGTGATTTTTTCTGTTTTTTATGATTTAAAACCAAAGACGCAAAACAGATAACAGACCTAGAATGGCCCTATATATTCAGTAATTTCACCCTTTGATGCTGGTCAAATTTCCTTTATATTTATATTTTTTTTTTAAAAAAATACCCTTACATTCACAAATTAAGTTTTGAACATCGTCAAAAAATTAAAATCAGAAAATTTTTATACGAAACTTCTTGTTATGGACTCTTTATGTTTTTATCGTGGTTTCATCTAAATGTTTTGATGTTGGTGTTACATTTATAGTATATATCTTCAAGTAGAATACAGACAAACGTTTAGGTGATTAGATTGTTTACAACTTTTGAAGGGTCATGTATCACAAATTAAAGTATTACGTTTCATATTAAACATAAATTCAAAAACAAATGACAAGAAAATTCCGAAATTTCACTGTTTACGCTGCTTTTATTCTCAAAACGAAAGGCACAGGAACATGTGAAAAAAAAAAACCCTGATAGTTAAACATTAACCTCTGCAATGTATTGTAGAATCTAAGGCCTTAATTATTTTGTTAGATGTTCCCCCGACCATTAGGCTTATAAATTGGTTGGCAGGGCCGTAACTATTGACCAACAGATGAGGCAGGTGTTTAGGGGCGCCGACTGAGGCTCCCAAAGTTGATGGATGCAGGGGGCAACTCCCCGTGGCCATTTAGATAGAACTAACAGTGTCCAAACATTTCCATGCCTCATAGGTAGTTACGGCCCTGGTCGGTCTGTAGTTTTCTTTAAACTTGAGTTGCTAAAGCATTTGAATCGCTCACCTGGCACACATATAAGTTTAAGAAAATTTGGAATTTTTTTTTTTTTTGAAATAGTTTGAAACTACATGTTTGGCTTTACTTAATATTTCACTTAAAGGTCAAATAAGGACATTATGAACCCATCACTCCTTTCCTATTATTCCCCTCACTGGTCCACATTCATAACTCAAATTTGGAAATGTACAAGAAAGTATTAGGATAATGAACAGAAAATTGAATGAGGGTCATCAAAGGATCATTGGAGACAAGTACTATTCAAAATGTACCTCCATTTCATGGAAATTTTACTTTTAGCAATGGTGGCCATTTTGGGTGGCAGATACGAATGTCGGTCATATTTTTTTAAATGAGACCAACAAGTCTGATACAAAAGGCATTGCTTTTCGAAAGATTTATTTTAATTTAAGGAAGTCACCGACAGCGGACGCCAAGTCATGGCAATGGCTCATAGAGGCACTTCGGGCCAAGGAACTGAATGTTACCATCTATTACATAATTATTATACCTGAGATCATATATTGTCATCCAGAATGTATGACAGAATGATAATGTAATTTTTAGAGATACACTGAAATAGGTAATAATTATCAAAATTGCCATGTGTTGTTGACACAAACTGACGTCAGTCAACACACAAATTTATCACCACAAGGAACAGGTTAAGGTCACTACTATACACTTAATAAAGTCTTGAAATGGCCCTCGACCCTGTACTGGTCATCAAGCTGGACTTTGCTATTATTACCGTATTCGCTAACTAAATTCACAGTTGATGAGATGTCTGTACCATTTGTGACGAAGATCTGTTTCTCACTTATTTCATTTGGATTTGACTGGACTCAACAAGGGGATGCTTACACCTCCATGACACCTGATCCCAAATCTTGATTTCCAGATGCCAGTGTTTGTCCAATAATCACCAGATTTGTGTATTTGTCTTTGACATCCGGAAGATTTATACTTTGGTACCTGAAATTCTTATTTCATGTGAATAAATATCATGTACATACCGGTAATGTGAAATACTGACTTAAACCCCAAACCAAAGCGGCCAATCTTGAGAGAATCCGTTTCTTTGACACTTGTGTAGACACTCTTGATTCCTTTCCAATCATCAAGTTTAAAAATGGCATCATTGTAGAAACACAATGCTGGGCCCTTTAAAGAATAAAATATATAAATTTTGACTTTTGCATACTCTTTCAATCAAAATATTGCCAAATGGTTCGTCCTATACACAAGATTTAGAGCCCTATGACCGCCATTTCACCCTCTGTTAGGGTGTTGAGTTTAAGCTGATAAGGTATTATACTACATCCATAATACATAAACAAAACCACACATGCTTCTGTCTGTATCACCTGACTACACTCAATTGTTGTAGTGGATGGATTCAACGAGAGTGTTGTGCAGTCTATTGATACGAATAGAAACATGTGTGTGGTTTTGTATTTATTACATGCCTCTTATTTATCTCTAAGTTTACCCCAATTTAAAATATTCACCAGATCTGTATATGTATCCTGAAGATTTATACGTTTGTATCTGAAATTTATATAGTACATTATCATTTTTAAAATGTGATACCTTTTGGATCATAATTGGGAGGCCAAGGACTTTAAATAGTCCTCCAAAAGAAATATACACCTTGTATGGGAAAATTACAAAAAAGAAATTACACCTGTGGCATAAGGGTGAATATAGGTATACCAAGGTAAGTTGTCACATGTTTATAAACACAACGAGTCTTAATCAAATCATAACAGGGGTGACAAGCTACTTGTTGTCACAAAAGTATTAGAAATTCAGTAAGCAAGGAGTCTGTACCAGTAAATATGTTTTATCTGTACAACCTATTTTTAGAAAGTAGACCACAATGTTTTGGTTTTTGACTGAACCCGGATGTGCCACTTCACCTTGGTAGACCTATACATGAATACTGACTTTTGGTATTTATATTGGCACAGTTGATACAGAACATGAAAACAAACATATTCAGAAGAATTTATATTTCATATGATCCAAGGGAGATAACTTGATATACTTACACGAAATATATCCCTGTATTTACCAGTTTCTGGAGAAAATGTTGCATCAGCGTGATATAACAGCTTCACTTGACTTGCCTCAGCATCTTCAGCATTTTGGACTAATTCCTGAATTATAAACAGTTTGCTTAGATATTAAATTTAATACTTAAGTACTGATTTAATTATTTGGATCCAAAATTTATGTGGAGCTATAACCTTGTAGATGTTATAATACTAAAACAATAGACAACATATATGGAGGCATTATCATATCATATATCTAGGTGCTAAAGCTATACAGGGGCCTCCGTGGCTGAGTGGTTAGGGCATCGCGCTTTAAACAATGAAGTCTATCACTTCTGGTCAGCACAGGTTCTAGCCCCTCTGGAACCTAAGCTGATTTTTTGTGAAAAAGTTTGCCAGTTTACTTCCAGAAGCCAGTGGATTCTTTCGGGGTACATTGTAACTGGGTTCTCTCCGCCACCATTAAAAACTTGGCGCCACCATATAACTGGAAAATTGTTGTGTGTGGCGTAAAACAAAAATTAAAAATTAAAAAATCTAAAGCTATAGATAGTCAAACTTAGCAAGTTAGCGAATGCAAATTAATTAGCTACCCTTATGATCTGTGCCCCATCCGGATACTGTTCAAGGATGTTTTTGAGTTGTTTCAGAATTGGTGGTTGCTGCAATGGCTCAAACTCTCCTTCAAAAGCGTCATCTACAAGATTATTAATGAACTACAGTACATGTAAAAATTGTCAATTACATTTGATTTAAATTATTTGATCTTTGTAACACTATTGAAATGCAATACTTTCATAATAATTTTTACATTCTTCAGTTAAGAATTTCTGTTTGCTATTATAAATGTGATTGAACGGAATAAATAATTAATAGTACAATCAATCAATTAAAACTGTTTTACTTGAGACCATGCAGTCAGTATTCTTATAATATATCCTACTTTTACTTTCCATTTACTTACAATTAGATGAAATGGCGAAATATATAGAAAAATACGTGGTTAGTGTCCTAAATACATATTGTAATTGGACGAGGGTTAAGAAACACCACACTGGCACGACTTGTTGAGTCAGTGTTTTTCTGACTCGAGTTGAAATACAACCTGTATTTTAAGGCATTAACTGCGTATTCTGTTTATCCTGTAAGCTATTATTAACTGCTACTGAATTAATTTATACCGCATATTCAATGCATTTTTAACAATATGGCAGATGCCACTTTGCACAAGAATATTTAACAAATACATGTATGTATATAGGGCGTGTGAAGTCATTCCAACAATAAACAAAAAGTTCCTGAGTACAGCTGTGGTGCATTCGACAACTGATAAATGACACTTGCAGTCTTCGTTACAGGATAAACTACCACGTATGCCAGGGACTTTTAAGATATGTACACACGCGCTATAATGACTATACATTACACACCTTTATGTTTTTATTACTTGTGTGAATTAAATATAAAATATTTTAAATTATGACCATTATTTCATTTATGTGGATATATAATAAAAAGTTTATTAAGTGTATATGTTGAAAAAGTACGCTCTTGTTCTTGCCGCCAAGAACGTGGGTGTAAATATTTCAACAGACAGTAACCTACTAGTACACAAATTGATAGAAACGATCGTGTTTGGTATTTGGTATAATATTTACATTATACACAACCCCTGTTGCATGACTCATCCAAATCAATGATTGAATACTAATGAAAGGTAACAATGAATTGCGTGTACTCATGACAGGTAACAATGAATTGAGTGTACTCATGAAAGGTAACAATGAATTGAGTGTACTCATGACAGGTAACAATTGAGCATACTCATGAAAGGTAACAATTTATTGAGTGCACTACTGAAAGGTAACAATTGAGTGTACTCATGAAACATGTTGCATGAATCCTCCAAATCAATGATTGGATACTAATGAAAGGTAACAATGAATTGAGTGAACTCATGAAAGGTAACAATGAAATGAGTGTACTCATGACAGGTAACACATTAATTGAGTGTACTCATGACAGGTAACATAATTAATTGAGTGTACTCATGACAGGTAACATAATTAATTGAATGTACTCATGAAAGGTAACATATTAATTGAGTGTACTCATGATAGGTAACATATTAATTGAGTGTACTTATGAAAGGTAACATAATTGATTGAGTGTACTCATGAAATGTAACATATTAATTGTGTGTACTCATGAAAGGTAACATATTAATTGAGTGTACTCATGACAGGTAACATATTAATTGAGTGTACTTATGAAAGGTAACATAATTGATTGAGTGTACTCATGAAATGTAACATATTAATTGTGTGTACTCATGAAAGGTAACATATTAATTGAGTGTACTCATGACAGGTAACATATTAATTAATTAAGTGTACTCATGACAGGTAACATAATTAATTGAGTGTACTCATGAAAGGTAACATATTAATGTAGTGTACTCATTACAGGTTACAATGAATTGAATGTACTCATGAAAGGTAACATATTTATTGAGTTTACTCATGAAAGGTAACATATCAATAAATTAAGTGTACTCATGACAGGTAACATATTAATTGAGTGTACTCATGAAAGGTAACGATGAATTGAGCATACTACATGACAGGTAACAATTAACTTAGTGTACTCATGAAAGGTAACAATTAAATGAGTGTACTAAAGGAAGGTAACAATTAACTGAGTGTACTAATGGAATGTGAAAATTAACTGAGTGTAGTAATGAAAGGTAAAAATTAAATGAGTGTACTAATGAATGGTATAATATCATCCCATAATGTTCTATTATGCAATACATAAATATGATTAATTTTGGACAAACATGGAGTTCTGGTGACTGTTTTAGAAATCAACGCAAAGAACCACAATTTCAAGTCATGGCCATTTTAAAAGGAATGAGGATTTATGACCAAATTAGATTCAGTATTTATGCTTAAACAGAGACCTAAATCACTGTTATAAATGCTATTTGAAAATTCCTGAATATGCCTTAAGATTCGAGAAAGGACAAGTTTGACAACTGAACACTTTCTCGTTTTCTCTCTTTATAAATATATATATATATATATACTAATTTCACTAAAATGCCTAATGTCACGGACAAAATTTTGTTGTTAGTTTTTATGCTTTGTATAAATATATATATATATATATATATATATATATATATATATATATATATATATATAAAATGCCTATATATATATATATATATATATATATATATATATATTCACCTTCAAAATTGACATCCTCTGTTTGAACCCCTTGGTCCTGTGTGGATGGCATTGATGTTTTCTGAGTGTTCTGTGTTCTGGGTCTATCACATTCTGTCCTCTGTGTGTTCTGTGTGCTGACTCTATCACAATTACCAGGAAGAAGATGTGGTATATCTAGACACTCCAAAAGTGTGTTAAATTGGTCCCTTTGTATTCCAGACTTTTTCAGAGCTAAAGTACCAGTACACATAGTTAACATAATTGAATCAAAATACAATTATACAATTGTCGTTAATTCATTTCCAGTTTTTGTAAATTGGAAATGAGTATATGTTGTTTGGAAATGAATATAAGTTAATTATTTTATCATATAATATAAACATTACTATCAATATAAATAAAGTATAAGGTGGACCTTCTAAATGACTGACTGCCAGTGGTTTGTTCAGCAAAGTGGTCAATTTACTTATAAAGAAATATTCATAAAGAAATTTTCAACATTCTGAAATTTAAGAGTCTCAAACAAGATGTGATACACTCAGCAAGGTAATTTTTAAGCAAGGTTCTGTAATTAACTGAGGTGTGATTCTTCTGCAAATTGTATTGTAATATTAAAATCAAAGGCCTTAATGGCCATATTGACTTTGAAAAACTGGGAAACTACAACGCCTATAGAATTAGTTCAAGATGGAACTACACTTAGGGATTGCAGCCTAGAAAATCTAACCATTCAGTAAATTTAAGTGAATTCGCTATGTAGCCATAAGATATAGGGTCGTAGATTACAACAACAATCGTAGTATTTCTTCATCTTTGTTTTACAGTATCCAGCCATTAGGTATAACTCAAAACTGCTATACGCATGCAAACCAAATGTTATTTTTACCGCCAGCTTAAGTATACCAGCAATTTGTTGGTACCTCAATCAACATCCATGGATGGTATTTAATTTTTCATTAATCATTAAACGAGATTTAGAAATCTGAAAACCTTATGTGCTGATATATCAACAACATGGGGCCTATTATGTCATTATCTTTAAAATTCAAATTATCTAAAATAAGGTTTCAGATTTAAATCATACTTACGTTGTTATTTAATCAACAAAGAAAGAGGGTTTGTATATCATTTGACATGTACATGTATATGCAGTTCACGGTGAATACTTATATCACCGACGAAGATGAAGGTTATCAACAACAAAATTAATTAGTCGTAAAAATATCTTAGTGCTATAGATAATCTTTTAGAAACACACTTTTCGAAAAGAAATCGATGAAAAGGAGAAAGAAAATGGGTATGTTTCTTGGATACCGACTACGAAAGACGAAACATTAAAAGGGGGTATTACGGAAGCTGTGTTTACCAAAAACATTATTTCATTTTTTTCTACTTTACCACTTCTTGTACAAGAACAAAAAGAGCAATACACTGGCATAGAAAATATATTCCTATATATTTTGTGAACATAAGGCAAGGTCCAGTGTGGATTGCATATACACAAAGTGACGTTGAATTAGTCAATTGCAAGTGAAAAGGTGTCAAATTTGGTTTCTGAAGCAATTTTCACAAAATATATATAGGCCAGTATATCGGGTAGGAATTCAGGAATGTTTATGTATGTCTATAACCCTTTTTAGTTATTGTATATCATTCTAAGTAGTTAAAAAGTAAATATCTTTTTTTTAAAAATGCAGAAAGATACTTTAGACAGACTTATACATGTATTGTCTTACCATCAGACACCATCGTCGCTAATTTCTGGTCGTCACTTAAGACATCCATGGATATCAGGTTGGTTGCTGAGCAATTCTTGTTCAAGCATTTGACTGACAGTTCACTTCTCAGACCATGTCTTCTTTCATTGATGCAGTTATGCAGCTGTAGTGGTTCACAGCAATCATTGCATTTCTCCAAACATTTTGCTAGCCTGTCTAAGGAAACAATTCGTCTTCCCTTCTTCCAGGATCCATGTGTTGTTTGATCCCTTTTAGATGTAGTTGGTTGACCTTTGTCAAATTCATTGTGTTCACCAGGTGCCACGTGTTGTGTGTAATCTGTTTCTGATAATTTTAAAATACCTACGATCAGGATACATCAAAGTAAACACTACAGGGCCTGGTATTATATAATTAGAATATTATTATTAAAGAATATTGTCTACTTGATCTGCTAAGCTAATTAGAATAATTTCAATATTTTAATCAACGTGAATCTCGCGAGAGCAGGATCGGTAATCACCAAATTTACTCAATAGTCAAGCTCAACTAATATTTTGACTATATCGTTGTTTGTAAAACATCTTGAAATGACTGAATAGAATACATTCATGTTTTCATTCACCTCAAAAATGGTAAATTTATGATTTCCTGATTTAACAAGAGGAACATGGGCCACATCGCTCACCTAAACTGTGTTGGAATCTTACAAATATGGGAATCTCAAATTTACAAATTTTTTTAACATTCCTTAGCCGGCCTCACACTGGGTTTGAGAAAGAAGGAGACTTCACTTCTCTCTCCAGCAGATGGATGGAGACTTCTCATCTGGTTAGGGAGACTTCTAATATACAGAAGGAGACTTGGAGTATATATATATATATATATATATATATATATATATATATATATATATATATATATACATGTATATATATATCCGTGTGACTACGACAATTGAATAAACCAATACAGTAATGGATTTACATATTTTAATCCTTTATTTTACTTCCACAGGTTTTAAATTTAAAAACACAAGTTTTTGTACATACATCAATCTTCCTTTTAATTTACTGTTATACATATGAAACACCGCGCATACACTCTTTAACTTACACACACTACAATCACAAACACACACAAAGACACACACAGAGACACAGACACATGCACAAGCACACACAAACACAAACACAGAGATACACACAGACACACAGAGATACAAACACACACCGGCACACACAGAAACACACACACAGACAAAAGCACACAGACACAGACACACACAGACAAAAGCACACAGACACAGACACACACAGACACAAGCACACACAGACAGACACAAACACACAGACACAAGCAAACACAGACACACATACACACACACATACACAAGCACACACAGACACATACACAAGCACACAGACATGCACAGACACAAGCACACACAGACACAAGCATACACAGACACACACAGACACAAGCACACACAGACACACACAGACACAAGCATACACAGACACACACACAGAGACACACACCACATCAATGTAAATAAGACAATTGATTAAACCAATTAAGTAATACATGTACTTAAATCGATCAACAAATTTTATTTTTCATCGACATATTTTGAATTTGAGAAAAATTGTGCATTTAAGATTTTACATGTATACACATATCTTTATAGTCTTCATCTGAAAATTGATCTGTCAATTACTTGATGTCAATACAACACAGTTACTGTATTCAAGAAAGTAATCCTACTTGGCTGAATATATCTTCCTAACTATCTCCTTCCAGATATTTAAAGCACTACTGAAATCAAACACTTTCAATGCTGCGCCATCCTCGGATATTCTCATTAAATCAGGGAACAGGGCTACTCATACTTGTCCCAAATCTGGTGATTAGTAATTGGTAATTCCTGAAGATAACCCCAGCACATGATGGAAGGTTTAGCATGCTGTAACTTCCTATCACCATCCTCTTGTACTGCTTATACTGACTGATACTTCAACTCTCTCAATACTCAGTCTTCCTCCAAATCTATCCAAAATAGCATTCAACTCTTCTAGCCCATATTTCAGGAATGACTGAGGTCCCTCTCTCTATCTCCCTGAACTATACAACTTGTCACAAACACTCTAAAGTGATCAACCTCACCATACTCAGCAAACCTCTCTCTTAAATTCTCTATCACCTTGTCAACATACATTGGCATCACTCTTCTGTTGCTCATAAAAAGACAACGAAACCTCATTCACAGATTCACTCTGATTCTCACTGCTTGTATCAACACAATCAAAGTCTTCAAAGCCATCAACATTCATACTGACACCTATTGTAACACCATGAGGTATGGGAGGAAATTCTTTAAGTAAAAAAAAATATTTTAAACTTGTAAATAAATATCAACAGATAATAAAATTGGTGTGCCCTGTGATAAATCGTAACATGTACTTAGTGAGAAATGCGGTCAGCTGATTAAGTTACACAATGAAATTCATGTTTCGGACAAACAACTTGTTAACACATAAAATGAAATGAAATTTCGGCAATTGTCGCAGCTGCAAGGTTAAATAGGTCAATATCTGTCATCGTCATCCTTAGTAAAGAAATTTTGATTGTAATGTTAAATAATATAATGTACCAAAATTGCACTAATTTTGATTGTGTAAAAAGGTCACAGAAGGTGAAACTTTGACAGATTTTGATATGCAAAGCGCCAGTATGCCTCAGTTCGTTGTTGATCAGAATGCGAGAGAAACCTCTAGAATTCTGGTGTTCTATGTTTTTCGGAATTGACCTTCGTATATAAGCACCAGGGTTTTAGAAGGCAAGGGAGACCAGTAGAGAGAGAGACTGCCATTTTGACACAAGCTACTGTCGCCTGTATGTGTTATTGATGTCACACTTGGTGTTCAATAAAAGCTATACGGTCAGAAGCTGTTTATTGATTCTTAGTGGGTTACACATTCTCATCCATCATCCTCTTGCTACTTTCATTTCCATTACTCTTATACAAAACACTGCCATTCTCTTCTACCACAAAAAATCTAGCAATATACATTCCAGGTAAAGACTTGAGGTCCTCCAGAGAATCAATAGTACTCTTCAATACAGGTTTGATGATACTGAAATCTACACTTTCTGTCTGGAAAACTTTGGAGACTCTACCCAAAAATGGCAAAATATCCAACAACAAATGTGTGATCATAATAAATTTGTACTGTTGTATCTCATGCAGTCATCCTTTGGCAGTTGCATTACTATCAGCTTCATGTTCTAAAGCAACAACTAATGCTGGATATGTCCTATATAATATGCGGACAGCACGCTCAAGGCTCAGCCATCTCACAGAATGTACCTCAGCATATTAAAGTGCAGGCAATTACATGCAATTCTGAATTTCTCTCAGTTTATTCATTCGTAGACTTGAAGCACTGAAGTAGTAAAAAACATTGATGACTGTCCTACTATAAGCCGAGATATCAGGCACTGATTTGGCCACCTGTGATGTAGCTAGTGCACAACGGTGTGCTGCACAGTGTATTTCAAATTATGATGGCACATGCTCACGTAAACGAACAATGACTCCAGTTTTTTTTTTTTTTTTGCCTGTGATTACACTAGCTTCATCAGTGCTGATTCCAATCATTTTACCAATGCCTATGCCCTTCGCAAAGGAATTCAATCACTAAGCACTGTGGTGGTAATATTTTCTGCATTTGCTGTGTGATGATATCCACATTACTTACAAAGCAAGTTTCTTTCTAAAAAATATTCATATATTCCGCATATATGATGAGCCTCTTTGCATTTGCCCTGTCGGTTGATTCATCAATAGAAATTTGAGTAATGGTCAGAACCGCTAGGAATTAAGTCCAGTTTTTCCTGCAGGATAAAAGATACACACGCCTACTGAAACTCTATGACACATTTGTTATGTGTAAACTGGGGTGCATTTGGCTTCACAATATTAACTCCTAGTGAATCAGCTAGATCTAAGATGACAGGAAAGCGACTCTTGGGTAGTTCACTTTTTGCAAGATAATAAGCAAATTTTAGATATCCGATGATACATTCCTCATCCTTGTTTATTTGATTGACCACCATCTTTTTAAACTGTGATTCAGTGCCAGCTGAAAATGTAAAAAATAAATCATAAATTGTTTATATTTTTCATTTAATCATTGCATTATATTGTATTATATAGTTTCAACTCAACTTTTGTTTAAACTGTAATTTATTTCAAATATATTGCAATATACATTTGTACTGATGATACACGATGAGATTTGAAAAAAATGTAACACTTATATAAATGTATAAAATTTAAATGCATTACATGTAGTCTATACATAAGTCACCGCGAAAAAACAGTAAAACACTCAAAATTCACAAATTTTCGGCCACTTGGCCTTTATCAAATGAAAGACGACAATATGTTTATCAGTTACATCGTATGAAGTCTGCTCAATACAATTACAAAGCTTCAGTGCAAAGGTAAGTCATAAATAAGTCAAAAGTCAATTATATACATGACATCAGATTTAGATTTCAATAATGGACTTTTTTTCAAGGCATTTGTAATCCATCTTTTAATCCATCTTTTAATTTTGTTATGAACCAATCAGATTTATGTGAAATTATCAAAAAATAAATTGCCAAAAGTTTTCCACTTCATGATATCAGTTTTTACTGTAATCTGACTATAAATAAATGTAGAAAATTTTGAAAAAAAGAATAATAAATCCATTGTACCCGGTATTTTTCTCAAAGCTTTATAGGCATCACATGCTGTTTCTTTTTAAAAGTCCAAGTTGACAAAGGAATATGTACATGTAGAAATTAGTTGTGGACTTTAGCATATAAAATTAAACAGTTATATTGTATAAATCTTCTTATATATAAGAAATTAAAATAATTTACATGCTACTGAAATTCAAAGTCAAAACAAAAACAGACTTTAAAATACTGAGACTAACTAGTGAAATTTGTATTTATAATGAAAAAGAAATCATTCTATAATAGCACTTTAAAGAATTGTGGTTTTTATATGAAATATAAAGAGAACATTAAATGTTTAGTCTTTTTTTCACCTTGTTGTAGATATACATTGTTATGCCATAAATTTATGAACAAAAATCAATTTTTCTATTACTTTGTCTATAAAACAATATTTTTAATATAATTTTCAGTGACTTCATTCTTAAGTCTACCTCCTTATATATGTAATTTTAAATATATTCTTCAAAATGAATACATTTCAATGACCTAATATTTTTATTTGAACCTGGTTGTTAATTATGAAAATGTGCAGTACATTTATTCTTCTTTCTTGAGAAATTTTTCAACATAACGTCCTTCTTTCTCATATTTGCCAAGTTTCCCCCAACAATAGAGAGACTCCCTGTTTGGTATGTAAATTTCTGATAATTTCGTCTGGAAAAATGCATATCTCCCTTATGAAAAATTTAAATTTTCCTATTAAATCTTACTAAAATTCAGAGCCCCCCCCCCCCATGAAATTGAAAAAATTACCCCCATGAAAATTTTGCAAGGTTGACAATTCTGCTTTCTTAAAGTAACTTACCCCAAGAAAATGCATGCCATAAATACAATATGTTGTATCTCGGAATTTTAACATAAAAACAATCTGTGATCACTGAGAAGAAACTATATGATAAATTTATGAGAATGAAATTTAAAATAAGGTCAAAAACATACCCAGAAGAATAATTTTAAAAAAAATAAGAATTTTTACATAGGAAGTAATGGGTTTGTTCATAAAATTATAGAACTGTACTGTATATGATTTAATTAATTTATCCACTTTGCTTGTTGACCTTATTTAAAATTATAAAATTACAAATTTAAAGAGAATTTAAATATACTTACAATTGGCATGTCGAGCATAGTTGGTAGTCTTCTGTTTAATTTTGTGACCCAAAACATATGCATTTTGGAATTTAGCACTACGGCAGAGAGAACGGTGCCAAAATCCCCGCAACACACTGAACATACATGTACCATTCAAAAGCATCTTGGTTTAAAACTTTCTTAAATTTCTTAGGAGTGGAAACATTAGCATCTGCATCATCTGCCTTACGTTTAGATAGGGTTTTAGGTGAACCCATAGCCAAGACTGTAGAGACATGTTGCGACAATAGCACAAAATACAGAATATGATAGTGAATAAATGTGTGTTGGATATTCATTTCTTACTTCGTCAAGTGATGTCGCAGAAAAAAGGAAAAAACAATGACAAGTTATTCCTGTAGTATCATTTATTTTCAGTTTTTCTTTGTAGTACATCGCCGACTGCTTGAATCTCGTTAAATAACATCATTTACTAATACTTAAATTTACACGCGTACACAATCAGTCAGTTGCTGATATAGCTCTAATCCTTCATCCATTTTATTGTGGTTACTATCATCACTATTTATTCCAATCTATATAATTACTATACAACCCAAAATACACCCCAATTACACTCGCCAAGCGAGATAAGGGTTAAAAGAAAGCAACCCGTAGCCTAATTAACCCCTAGGCCGAACTTTCTGTCCCGATTTTAAGAGATTTTTTTGTGGTAAAAGCGATAAAACCCCAGGTCGGCTGAGTGAAGCGATTATGTTAACTGATGTGTTTATTTCGGATCCGTACTAGATCACGTGTTCATCACATGCTACTGCAGTCATAAACAAAAATCAAAATGGCGGAAAGCGACATCGGCAAAACACGAGGCGACTTGAACTTCGCCTTCTGACACTAAAGAGAGCGACTTTAAGCCATGCAGGGCGACTTTTTTCGCTCATGTCGCCCTCTAATACGAGCCCTGTCCTTAGAAGTGAAGGAGACTTAAAAATGAATGAAAATGACAAAGCTGGGAAAGATGTCAAAACACATGTCAAAAACTATTTTTCCAATTTATTCCAAAAACAGGAAATTGAACCATGCATCCACCTAAAATCACTCAGATGCAATTAGTACTTTTTCATCCAATGCAGCAGTTCTGTAGAAGATTTTCAAAGAGGGGTACCCTCTGAAACCTATTTTGCTCTACTTGCTTCCTTTATTCTTTGGCAGTTTTGAAGAACATGTGTGTGAAAAAAATGCTCTCATCTTTTTTTTTTTTTTTTTTTTTTTTTTTTTTTTTGCAGTTTTAGGAAAATTTATAAAACATTATGTAAAAATTTAAATTTCATAAGAGGGCAAGAAAAAATTTTCTTTCAGGAAAGCATTTCTCTACGTAATAGTACACTTAAAAGTTACACTTTAAATGAATGCATCATGATGAATAAATGATGTAAATAATTGGTCATTGAATCATAAGAAATCATACTTTTGTAATAAACAAAAATAAATCAAATTGACCATGTGTAAAAACACATCAAAAATTTAATTTCCGATATCTACGTAATTAACAAACTTTAATCACAAATCTATGTAGATCACTCAGATACAATTAGTTTTTTCAATCCATGCAGCAGTTCTGGAGGAGAAGACTTCTACAGAGGGGTACCTTACCCCTGTGTGGGCCTCTTTTGTCCCACCCTGGTTCCACATACGACCAATCTATTATTTGGTATAATGGAATATGAATAACCTTGATAGAGGACCTTGTGTACCTGCTTCCTATAAAGTTTCATTAAAATCTCTTCAACAGTATTGGAGAAGAAGTCGAAAATGTGGAAAATTACCCCCACCCTTCATTTTATTCCAGCAGTCTTGGAAAAAATGGATCATCGTAAATTATTCAAAAATTCTTACAAAGACTTTTTCAGGAATATTCTTTCAAGAAAGCATTTATACCAAATTACAGGTAAAACCCCATGCACCATAATTATAAATGCATCATAATGAATAAAAAGGGAGAGTATAAAATCAAAGTCTCTTTTAAATCATACAAAAATGAATGAAAATTACAGTCTAAATTAAGACGTCGTTGTAATTGATCGTGTAAAAAACGCTTGATGTGATTGATTTGTCATTTTGATATTATGTGTAGTTAAGATTTAGTTAAGATAGTCAAAAATCACTTAATTAGTCATTAATTAGTGTTGTGTGAGATAGTTTGATGTATGTATTTACTTTATTTTCTGATTTCAACGAAATTAACAAACTTGAATCATACTTGCACAGAAGGACCGATTATCTATGTAGATCACTGAGACACAATTAGTTTTTCAATTAATGCAGCGGTTCTGGAGGAGAAGATTTTTAAAGAGAGGAACCCCCTGGATCCACCCCTGGGCCCATCGGGACGAAATGAACAAAGTTGGTAGAGGACCTTGAGTATTTGCTTCCTATAAAGTTTCATCAAAATCCCTTCTGCGGAAATTTTAGACTCTCTCGCAGGGAACAAATTATTTTCCGTCCTTGACATGAAAGCTGGATTTTTGGAGGAGAAGTCGAAAATATGAAAAGTTAAGAGAATGGCCTAGGGACCTCCAAACAGACAGACGGACAGACAGACGAAGGACAAAAGGCGATCAGAAAAGCTCACTTAGTCTTACCATTTTATATATATATCATCATACATATCACTCTACAGCATTCATATAATTTTACCAACCTTTGGTTCAGGCATACATTGGCGTATTCTTACGTAATCATTTGTGTATTCCATAGGTACATGTATATATGTGACATCTTACCATATGAATAAAACATAAAGTGTTCTGTGTGGACCTTGATCCATAATTCAGGTATTTTATTAATTAATTGTGTCAATTGCATAATTGAGCTGTAAGGAAAATAAACTTCCTACAAATTGTTTTAGCATTGTTTTAACGGCATTAAATGATACATCGTACCTTGAGCATTGAATTGGAAATTTGAGTAGTCAAAGCTGCGTAATATTGTTGGGCCTATGTATTTCTTCAGTTTGTGGTTCCAGAAAGGTCCTAAACAGATTTCTTGTACACTATTATTTGACCCCCAATGTAGGTCAGTATTCGATCATTTTGCATGTGTGTGAAAAAAATGCTCTCCCTTATTGTTAACAAAAATAAATGATACGTAATTAACAAACTTTAATCACAAAATCTATGGCATTGTTATGACATTATAAACAAAAATGAATGAAAATTACAGTCTAAAAAGACATCAAAACGTGTCAAAAATTTATTTTCTGATTACTATGAAATTAACAAACTTGAATCATATATGTATATTAGTTTTTTCAATTAATATATATATATATATCGAAAATATATATATATACCTTTGGTTATATATATATTGAATATATATGAATCCAGAAAGGTCCTAAACAGGACACAAATCAGCCCCATTCTTTACCTGCAGTTGTTGATGATTTAGAGTTGTCATCTTTGTCAACTTTATTTTTTATTCTTTTGCAATCTGAAGTATTTCTGGAGTCTTTGCGCTTGCGCTTTTTGTGACTCGGAGTCCTCTCTTTATCCTCTATTTAAACCCACAATGATAAGAGGAAAATGTAAATATAATACTGTCAGAAATTGTAATAAAATAAAAAAAGAAAGAAATATAAAACCGAAGTCACAAATTTAGAAAGAGCAACATAACACCGAGGTCATAAATTTACAAAATTAACATTAAAAACTGAAGTCACAAATTTACAAAGAAATAAGAATTAAAAAGTCTAAATAAATGCACAGTATAAGTGTTTCTGTTCATAGGATAAAATCAAATTAACTTGAATATCAAATAGATGAATAGTTTCGAAAGGAAAAATGGTATGTGACAAGGAATTCAACCTAAACCTAAACTACTGTCGTAATTGTCCGACAGTTACCACTGTAAATATTTATATGGTGACTCAAATGGTCTATGGGCAGTGACGTCAAATTGGCAACAATTGGGAAGGCAAAACAAATGCTAAATAGAATCGTTTTTGTCAATTAGTCTTGATGAGGAGAATGATTTTGAATTGATGTATAGTTTCGAAAGAAAACAATTGTATAATACAAGGTTTATTACTTAAGCATAATTGTATTGTTTAAAGGGATGTTAGTTGTATTTTTTTTTCATTGAGATACAATTACAAAAAGAGATAAAAAATTCTTAAATTCATATACATGTATATATTTTGTGCAAATTGCTTGAGAAACCCAGTTTTAGCACTTTTTCAATTGCAACTGATTAATTCAACCGTACCATTTGTATATGAATACACTGGACCCGACATAGGTTTCACAAAATATATAGGAATATAAGATTTTTTTATGCCTGTGTTTAGCTCTTATTTCTTTATTTACATCAAGTACAAGTAGTAAAATTTCTAAATATTTTTTCGGGAAAGCATAGCTAATGCCCCTTGAAACTGTCTAAGACAATTTTAAATTTTGATTCTGACTACTCTGGTACTCAAGGTACTTTGAAACCAAATAAAAATAAAAATACAGTGGGCAAGTCTTTTGCATTTAAAACAATGTTAGGTAAATACATTTACTACACTCTCAGAGAGCAGAGCTTTTTTTTAAACATACACATGGTATAGGTAAACTTTCAGGCTTATGTAACACAAAGGGTACACTGATGTGATACCGGAAGTCGTATGAAAAAACAATTCGTTATAGGTATAATATTGCAATCTCTTACACAGAATTGTCGGTTCTTGCACTCCTCAACAATTTCGGTCAACGTCTAAAAAGAAGTCCCAAAACACGTGGTCATGTAACCCACAGAATGTATATAAATACCAAATTACACAGAGTAAGAAAACTTTTCGCAAAAATATAGTCCCTCTATTTATCCATTTTTAAAAAGTATTTTCACCTCGAATAGTATTTTCCGATGTCAGCAGTAAAATATATGCAAAAAAAGACCAATACCTTACAAAGAGTAATATCTGTAGTAGATTTATATATTTTGCCAGAAATTGGAAGACATAGATTGTTGAGGAGTGCAAGGACCGACAACTCTGTGTAAGAGATTGATAATTTTGCTATGAACGCATTCGTTTGTTTATTTATTGTTGTTTAACGTCCCACTCAAGAATATTTCACTCATATGGAGACGTCACCAAATGCCGGTGAAGGGCTTCAAATTTTTGGCCTATGCTCGGCATTTATGGCCATTGAGCAGTGAGGGTTCTTTAACGTGCCGACACCAACTGTGACACGGGACCTCCAGTTTTTATGAACGCATTCGTTATTAACAGAAAGAGTTATTAAGGTACATTGCGGAGACTATTTTGAAGTCTCTTACAAAACAGAAATTTGTTAAATTGGGCATCATTATGAAATATTTACTTTACAGAATTACGAAGAGATTGGATGAGAAATGAGGAAAATGGCAAAATGAATAAAGACCAACTTACCCATGTTAACTCATCACTCTGGATGAGGTACCACTTACAACACACGTGCTTAAGTGCTACCTAAAAATAGAAAAAAGAAATGTTTGTAGTAAAAGATGAGATATGTAAATAGTTCAATAGAGAATTAACAAGAAAAGCAAAATATAAACAAACCAAAATGCAAATTAAGACCTGATTATCGATCTTACATATATGACAGTAATGAACCACCATAAGTGGGTTTTGTTCCCCCTCTCTAACTTATGGACTATGTTATTATCTGTTGTATTTTTCAGCGATATATAAAGCTAATACTTATATAAAACCAAACACAAAAACACACACCCCCCCCCCACCCCCCCCCCACCCCCCCCCCCCCCCCCCAACAACAAAAAAACACACACACACAAACACCCCCCCCCAACAAAAAAAAAAAAAAAAAACCACCCCCCCCCCCAAAAATCGCTGTATTTTTGTGTTGACCATAGCCCAATCAACCACAGAGGTCATAATACACTGCTCAAACAATAGAAATGAGTAAACCATCTAGATTCTTAGGAGTTGATAATTGTTTGTTTTCATTATTTTGATTTTCATAAAATAAGTTGATTTCTTTTCCACAGTTTCAGTTTTTGTTATTATTTCATTATTTGGAAATATATGCCAAAGTTACGGGTCTTGAGAAATGCTAATGAAATGACTGAGAACCAGAGTAGTAGAGCGTTTATCAATATATTTCCTGAACCCTTCCAACCCAAAGTACCCGAATGGTATGTTCCTTTCTGTTGATTAGGCAAGTCTATTTTGGCCTGTGTGGTTTAAAGGATTAAACATATATCTAAATGTAGCGAGGACACGGATATTACATGAAGCATAAGCTAATTAGTAAAGGACATTATTATAATTTATATTTTTTCTCTTTCGTGACACTAGTGAAAAACAAATATATATTACGGGTAATTATATATTTCGACAGCCCATGCATTGATTTTAATTGTAGCTAAGTCTACATGTTACATGTAGTGTCAATAAGTTTAAGATCGGGGATGAGCATGCATTTCAAGTGATATATATACATGTATATATATATATATATATATATATATATATATATATATATATATATATTCCAAGAAGTGGATCAGGACCCCTATTATGCACCACTATATGTGTCTCTGAATAACAACATATCTGGCCAGTAGGTGTCGGCATTTTAAAGAACCCTCACTGCCCAATGACCGTAAGTGCCGAGCATAGGCCAAAAATTTGAAGCCCTTCACCAGCATTTCATGATGTCTCCATAACGAAATAAACAATAATCAATAAATAAACAAGTAAACCCAAGAACTATCTATCTATCTATCTATATATATATATATAGCCATTTTGTGATCCGACCCACCTGAAAATGTACCCTGCACAACTAGACATCAAGGTGAACCTGTCTCTCAAATTTCATAAAGATCCCTTCTGTACTTTCTGAGAAATAGTGATAACAAACTTTAATTGTCAAAATACAAGATGGCCGCTTGGCAGCCATTTTGTGATCTGACCCACCTGAAAATATAGGCTGCACAACTAGACATCAAGGAGAACCTGTCTGTCAAATTTCATAAAGATCCCTTAAGTACTTTCTGAGAAATAGGGATAGCAAACTTTTATTTTTAAAATTCAAAATGGACTCCTGGCAGCCATTTGTGTTTTCCACATGATCTTACCCACCAACTGAAAATGTACACTGCACAAAAAGACCTCAAGGAGAACCTATATGTCAAATTTCATAAATATACCTTTAGTACTATCTGAGAAATAGCGATTACAAGAATTGTATAAGGACTGACAACAGACGACGGGTTACCATGGATGGAGGATGATTAGAATAGCCCATCATCTGTTTAATGGTGGACCTAAAAATATATTATGTTAAGAGGGTTGGTAGAACCTCAAAGGTTCACCCATACATTGTACTATTTTACAATAATGTTTCTATTTGGCATATAACAATCAATAATAATATACATGTATATGGTTTAAGGGTGGGGCTATGAACGGTTTAAAATTATAAACAAAAATATAAATGTCAGGGGGTGGGGCAGGAACCCCAAGGACCCTATCATACACCAATAAATGTGTCTACAAATTACAAAAATATCATATATGGTTTAGGGGTAGTCATGTAAATGATTTTCAAAAAAAAAGATAAAAGAATAAATTTAGGGGGTGGGTCATATACCCCCAAAGACCTCAATGCAAATCAATTGGCACTGATAACACCATTTAAACTCCAAACTTTTCTAAAGCTAAGATAGTCATCTTTTTACAGTGGTTACTCTTGGACAGATTTCGGCCTTTTATAACCACTAGGTCGTTGCCACTGCTGGTGGACCATTTGAGTCCCCGAGGGTATACTTAAACCTAGTAGCAAATATTAACCTGGTATTTCGGTACCAGCTGATAATCTTATACTAAAGCAATATTTGGCATTGATAACGTTTTATTTAAATTCCAAAATATGTTCTAAAGCTACCATAGTCCCATCTTTTTAACAGTGGTTACTCTTGGACGGATTTTTACGGCTATACTACTTAGATTTATTATTTGACCTTGTATGATATCACTTTCACTTTAGAAAATATATATACATTTTAAATTGGAGCTCAAATTTTTCTGATGAAGTGTTTTAATTTTTGACAGAAACGATCATCTTGAGCCATTATAACTTTGGTATTATGTTTATAATATTTAGAACTGATGTTCTACCCTAATGGAACCTCCATCCAAGTTATCAGCAATCTAACAGCATCATGAACCGAGAACCAATATCCTAATGAAAACTGAAGCAATTTTTGCAAAAATAAAAAAATCTCAAAAACCGTAAAGAAAAAACAACAGGTTTTTCAAATTAAACTTCTTAACATCAATTCTAGACTCCCAGAAACATCCAGAATAAATATCTCAAAACCAGCACCGATATCTACTGAACATTCAATCTGTCACAAAAATTTAACATTGATCTGAACAAAGAAAATTTTTGCAAAAAAAAAATAAGACCAAAAATGTTATTTTTCAAAAAAAAAAAAAATAATAATAATAAAAATATATTCCCAATCAACCTTCACATCATCAAGAATATCATAAATATGTGGAATATTGATTTCACATAATAATAATAATAATAATAGTAATAATAATAATAATAATAATTTCACAACTTTTTATCTCTCTTCCGAATCCACCTGAAAAGATATTGTTAAAGCTTAAAGCGACAGGAAGAGAAATACAAGCTGTGTACAAATTAATAAAAAAGATAAATAAATAAATAAATAAAAATACATATTGTTGACAAGTTCCGTTACGCTTCATGTCGGTGCCGATGTGGTTACAATGTCGGATCTTTAAATTACTTCAATACTTGCAATAGCCGTTGACATTTTAGTAAAACTTTATTTATGAAACGCATTTTAAAGAGAATTGTATCAGCAATCGGTGAGCTTTTTATTTAAGCATTAATAAATCTATCTCGGAATCAGGAGATATACTATTACATTCGGGAATTTTGGGGCATGATCCGTGCATTTCACGACATCACGGATTTACGATATGCGACAGAAAAAAAACCTGTGCATTGATGTTTATAATATTAACTTGCATAAATATGACAATTAAAATTTTGAAAATAGTATGAAATAAAATAATAAAATTTGTTGTTGTAAGTTTATTTATTTACATGTACATATATGCGTAAATGATACTCAAGTGAGTTAACCTTGAAATGCCCACCACACCAAATTTGTTACAGTGACAAATTCGATATAAGGTCATTCCTACATGGGAACAAACACGGTCGTTGTAAAGAGGTTTCACTGTAGTTTTGTTTTATCACATTCACCTGAAGTTTCCATTCATCACAAAAGTATACAAATGGTTTTTAACAACATTTTTTTGTGAATCAGTTGATATTTCAGCTAAAAGTGCAGTATCATCTGTATACATAGGCAGAAATACAGACAAATCCTGCAGTGTTTATACAAAGAACAATTTGAATTTTAAAAACTATTTTCAAAACCAACTAGATACAAGGAAAACAAAAACAACGACAATGCCTCACCCTGGAGCAACACGCAACTAACTTGGAAAAAAATCAAAGAAATCACTCTGGTTTTTAACACATTTAACATTTTTATATAAAGAGTGAGTTTACATGTAATCCCACTTCGTGTAAGTTTGAAAAAAAAACATATTCCTATCTACACAGTCAAACGCTTTCCTGTAGTCTATAAAGCAACAGTACAGTTTTTTCCAGAAAGTAAGTATTTTTCAATAATTCCCAGTCATGTGAATATTGCATCCACGGTACCACCTGTTTATCTAAATATTTAGTATTTACATACACGGGAATATATGTGTACTTGTTATGGGTATATACGTACATTGTACACATAGGCATGTGTGTGCCTGTACTTTGTACATGCATTTAAAAGTAAAATATGAACACTAAAAAACTTTATGAAGCAACCCTATTTACAATTTAATGACTATGCATGGAGTATGAAAGTATGTGATATCAAAACATGTTTATAAATGTCCTTCTACCATCAAACAACAGTACGATGTACATTTGTACTTAATGATTTATATCTGAAGAATATAACTGTGTAACTGAATGTAAATGTAACTGAAGAACAATAAACACAATTATGAGTCTCTTTTATTTCATATGATGAATCATACGATCATTTTACCAGGTTATATCAAGTCGATTAGTCTTACGCAATATCATACACCTTCTACAATGGATATAGGCGACTTGTATACTTTGAATTAAAAGACTACTTCTAAAATGTCGACACACGGTAACTGGCAAACAAGGCACGTTTTCAAAAAAATTAAAAATCGATAAGAACGTTTTCATAAAATGTAAACTCATATCAATGAAACCAAGTCATGAATGGACTTTATAAGAGATTAATATTGTAAAACATCCAGAATTTCGAATTAGAGGGATCGCAACCCATAAAGTTTTCTCCAAAAAAAGCCAGTTGAAAAAAAAAATTGAATTTGATATTAATATCCATTATTTTTAAAAGAAAAATTAAAGATTTAACACAATTTTCGTCAACCTTTGGTCGCACGCCCACTTGTAAATCCGTCCTTGAATGGTTGGTCAGAGGAATGAAACCCTTAGTGGTTTTGTTTATGATTTGGTCTACTGGTGGTGACCAGTGGTCGACTGTTATATTATTTCGCCTATATTATATACAACATGTTTTTGTGATTTTTTTTTACATCAATCATCAATTGTAGCACATTTTTCTCAAACCGAAGGAAATAAATATTGTTGTGGTAGATACTAAACAAGAAATCACACCATAGCCGACTACTGGTTTTAGCTGACCACTGGTCTTAGCCGACTACTGGTCCTTGACCAGTAACGTATAAAGATTGTGTCAGCAACCTTTTACAGTGTTCTGGTAGATAAGGTTAGTATGTCCAAATCGTGAGTCATTAAAAAACCGGACATGCCCACAGTCTTCAGGGAAAATATTTGTGTTGATGTCTAGATCTATTAAAATTTTAAATTCTCGTACGTTTACACATATTTTCAGTTGTCGAATTGATGAACAAAACTTACCTCGAAATATCTCAAAATACACCAAGATAATTTACATCAAACATTTCTCTAATCTAGGTTTAGGAAGAGCTAGTGAATGTTATCCATATTACAAGTCTACCTTCCATATAATGAATCAAGCACATCTCACAGATGGAAATACAGTATTCGCAAACGATACACCTTGTCCATTTACAAATCTGCTCCAATAGATCTAAAGTCCTGACAAGTCTAGTCTTGTCCCTCTACCATTAAGTACATATGTTTTCCAAAAATCAAAAATCGTGACGTACGTTTTTCATAAAATGAAACGTACAATCAGCGATATTAGCTTTATATATCGCTGGTACAATGCAGACGTACCGAGGGTCATGGTCATGACAGGAGTTATACCATATATGGTTACACGTACGTCACCAGACATTTTAAATGAATACCTTCTTTTGTATTTTAATTGGCGCCAGATCAAGACACCTTTGTTATAGACAAGTAATTAGTTTCTCGATTAACCAACAAGTGCAGTGCAACTTAATCCTGTGCTTTTTTATGTTCCACGAGTTTAAGTTCTACTTTCGTTTTCGTTTCTATGTCCTACTTCGCGCTACTTTGGGAAATCCCCACACAACTGTTTGTCATTTTCGACATAGACGAGTGGGCAGCTATTCTAAACATGACAAAGGAAAGTTTGAAATAATATCTTGCAAAATTAGAAGTACATATTACGGTCTGGTTTTAAGGCATTAGTGCTCTGCTACACTGTGTTGAGTGTGGTAAAACGTGATAACCAACAATCTTGAACAAAACTGTATTATGAACTAATTTACATGACTTGTATTTAAAACAGTAAGTGGACGACCATTTAATTCTGAGAAGGGGGGGGGGGGCTGGCAAATTTTGTTGAGTCAGATTATTTATTTTCATACCATCGTAGGACAGAATAGGCCTATTTATTTTCAAGTAGACCAGAGACAGATAATTTATTTTCTTCAATTTTTTGCTACAATGTACTGTCATGCTGTCAGAAATGTAATATATTGTAGTGGCGGATCTAGAAATTTTTCGAAGGGGGAGTTGTGTAGATTATTGTGAGACAAGATTGGGGTAGGGAACACTTAGGAAGGCAACATGCCATACGATTTCAATAATTTGGAAGTCTTATAGCTGCTATTTGAGGAGCCTCTGTGACCGAGTGGTTAGAGCATTGCACTTTGAACTATGAAGTCACTCACTTCTGGTCAATGTAGGTTTGACTCCCATTGGAACCTGGGCCAGGGGCGGATCCAGGAATTTTCAAAGGGAGGCGTATCCTTTTTTTGGAGGGGGGTTGCAAGACACAATGTTCGTAAAAATGATGCGTTCTTTATGCAATGGTGTTAAAGGGTTTTTAATTTAGGTTTGAGGCTAGTGACATTAAATTTAACTTGTTTAAACTTTAAAAACTTATATTTAAACTTGCCCGAATTTACCAAATTTACTCAATACTCAAGTTCAACTTTTATTTTGTTATTCTGACTGTATAGTCGCTTGTAAATTTTTGGGTTTGGGTAATTAGGAACCATATTATTATTTTCCATCCTTCACGTCTAAAGTTTTGCATCACACTTATTATTTTCATGTAAAAATGAATAAATACGTTGAGTACGGTACTCAAAATTTGAGTACGTTCTCAAACTATTTTTTAATATTTCTGAAGTATACTTCAAATGAGCAATATTTTTTGTCATTATTTACAATTGTATGCTGTGAATTTACAAACGTGTCAACTTACAAAATTAATTTTGCATGTTTTAACCTTAAAATCATGAAAAGTTAGTTGAGCTTGAGTACTGATGTAAATTTGGTGACTTCCGGCGTTGAAATAAAAACTGACCATTCAATGCATACCTCTTGTATACCTAAGTGACCTTTCAAAACGGCCACGGTCCACCAGTCCGAGGGTTCACTAGTCCGAAGGATTACCAGTTCGGTCCGCTAATCTGAAGGTCAATTTAACAAATTTCAAAGTCGAGGACCATCATTCAGCACACGTTTTCATGAATAAAATAATGTCGAAATTCGGCAGATAAATTTAGGCCATGATGGGAATATGCGGAAGAAGGAAATACAAACGCTTTATCGACCCCCACTTCTTGGTTTCGTTGAAATACGTTACGTAGGATTTGACGAGAGCTTGAACAACGACCAACAACGGAAGGCTTGAAATTGACATTTTTGGGGGTTTTTTTTCAAGAGGAATATTTGTCCGTGTTCAGATCAATTCAGTTCCGTTGTCAATACCGCTTTCTCAGTGATGTTATACCTCACAACTCCAGGGAGATAGATGTTATATATGCTTTCTATATTAATTATCTTTCAAAGTTTTGTTGATTTTAATCACAGTTCCTAATTTATATGCTTGTAATCGGTATTATTGAATAGTGTTTTCAGTTATATGTTGTCGGCAGTTTTTTATGAATGAAGAGAGAACCCTGGTCATCTCAGAAGAGATCATTGGCCTTCCGCAAGAAAAGGAGCAAACGTTCTCACAAAAGTCAGCTTAAATTCTAGGTCCTAATTTGTATAACTGGAATTGGTAAAAATAGCAATAAATGAAAAATGTAATTGTATTGTGAATATGATCTTATTTGTGATTTGAAAATAGTGAAAGAGAAAACAATATTTTTTAGCAGATCAAAAGTCCCGGAATCTCTCTCTCTCTCTCTCTCTCTCTCTCTCTCTCTCTCTCTCTCTCTCATATTAATTATCTTTCATAATTGCGTTGACACAGCACTCAAGCAGGTTTAGGTCGGGAAGGTCCATCTACTCATGAATCAGCTATTGTACGCTGAAAGTGGGATCCGGATCGACCGGAGTCCTTTGTCTTTTTTATGTCGGACTGGTGAACCTTCTGTCAAATTTCATAAAGATCCCTTAAGTACTTTCTGAGAAATAGGGATAGCAAACTTTTATTTTTAAAATTCAAAATGGACTCCTGGCAGCCATTTTGTGATCTTACCCACCTGAAAATGTACACTGCACAAAAAGACCTCAAGGAGAACCTATATGTCAAATTTCATAAATATACCTTTAGTACTATCTGAGAAATAGCGATTACAAGAATTGTATAAGGACTGACAACAGACGACGGACCATGGATGGAGGATGATTAGAATAGCCCATCATCTGTTAATGGTGGCCTAAAAATATTTAAGAGGGTTGGTAGAACCACAAAGGTTCACCCATACATTACTAAATAATGTTTCCCTATAACAATCAATAATTATATACATGTATATGGTTTAAGGGTGGGGCTATGAACGGTTTAAATCCTGCCCAAGGACCCTATCATACACCAATAAATGTGTCTACCAATTACAAAAATAACATATATGGTTTAGGGGTAGTCATGTAAATGATTTTCAAAAAAAGTTAAAAGAATAAATTTTAGGGGGTGGGTCATATACCCGCAAAGACCTCAATGCAAATCAATTGGCACTGATAACACCATTTAAACTCCAAACTTTTCTAAAGCTAATATAGTCATCTTTTTACAGTGGTTACTCTTGGACAGATTTCGGCTATTTATAACCACTAGGTCGTTGCCACTGCTGGTGGACCATTTGAGTCCCCGAGGGTATACTTAAACCTAGTACCTGGTATTTCGGTACCAGCTGATAATCTTATACTAAAGCAATATTTGGCATTGATAACACTATTTTTTAAAATTCCAAAATTTTCTAAAGCTACCATAGTCATCTTTTTACAGTGGTTACTCTTGGACGGATTTCGGCTATACTCTTAGATTTATTATTTGACGTTGTATGATATCACTTTCACTTTAGAAAATATATATACATTTTAAATTGGAGCTCAACTGATGAAGTGTAATTGACAGAAACGATCATCTTGAGCATCATAACTTTGGTATTATGTTTATAATATTTAGAACTGATGTTCTACCCTAATGGAACCTCCATCCAAGTTATCAGCAATCTAACAGCATCATGAACCGAGAACCAATATCCTAATGAAAACTGGAGCAATTTTTGCAAAAAAAAACAACAGGTTTTTCAAATTAAACTTCTTAACATCAATTCTAGACTCCCAGAAACATCCAGAATAAATATCTCAAAACTAGCACCGATATCTACTTAACATTCAATCTGTAATAAAAATTTAACATTGATCTGAACCAGCGATATATAAAGCTAATATTAGCTTTATATATCGCTGATCTGAACAAAGAAAATTTTTGGAAAAAAAATAAGACCAAAAATGTTATTTTTCAAAATAATAATAATAATAATATATTCCCAATCAACCTTCACATCGTCAAGAATATCATAAATATGTGGAATATTGATTTCACATAATAATAATAATAATAATAACTTCACAACTTTTCACGGATCTTTAAATTACTTCAATACTTGCAATAGACATTGACTTGACATTTTAGTAAAACTTTATTTATGAAACGCATTTTTAAGAGAATTGTATCAGCAATCGGTGAGTTTTTTATTTAAGCATTAATAAATCTATCTCGGAATCAGGAGATAAACTATTACATTCGGCCATTTTGGGGCATGATCCGTGCATTTCACGACATCACGGATTAACGATATGCGACAGAAAAAAATAATTGTGCATTGATGTTTACAATATTAACTTGCATAAAAATGACAATTAAACTTTTTAAAATAGTATGAAATAAAATAATAAAATTTGTTGTTGTAAGTTTATTTATATGCGTAAATGATACTCAAGTGAGTTAACCTTGAAATGCCCACCACACCAAATTTGTTACAGTGACAAATTCGATATAAGGTCATTCCTACATGGGAACAAACACGGTCGTTGTAAAGAGGTTTCACTGTAGTTTTGTTTTATCCACATTCACCTGAAGTTTCCATTCATCACAAAAGTATACAAATGGTCCAACATTTTTTTGTGAATCAGCTGATATTTCAGCTAAAAGTGCAGTATCATCTGTATACATAGGCAGAAATACAGACAAATCCTGCAGTGTTATACAAGAACAATTTGAATTTTAAAAACTATTTTCAAAACCAACTAGATACAAGGAAAACAAAAACAACGACAATGCCTCACCCTGGAGCAACACGCAACTAACTTGGAAAAAAATCAAAGAAATCACCCTGGTTTTTAACACATTTAACATTTTAATATAAAGAGTGAATTCTTTTCAAAAGTTTACCTGTAATCCCACTTCGTGTAAGTTTGAAAAAAAACATATTCCTATCTACACAGTCAAACGCTTTCCTATAGTCTATAAAGCAACAGTACAGTTTTTTCCAGAAAGTAAGTATTTTTCAATAATTCCCAGTCATGTGAATATTGCATCCACGGTACCACCTGTTTATCTAAATACTTAGTATTTACATACACGGGAATATATGTGTACTTGTATGGGTATATACGTACATTGTACACATAGGCATGTGTGTGCCTGTACTTTGTACATGCATTTAAGTGTAAATATGAACACTAAAGCAACCCTATTTACAATTTAATGACTATGCATGGAGTATGAAAGTATGTGATGTCAAAACATGTTTATAAATGTCCTTCTACCATCAAACAACAGTACGATGTACATTAGTAGTAATAGGCAGCTCCCTGGCGCGCATTTGAATTTTCGCCGCTAGGGGGCGCCACCAGTGGCGCTGTTTGATGACGTCATCAGAATGCTGGCTTCTGATTGGTCAATTCAAATGCGCGCCATGGAGCCGCCTGTGACGTCATAACCGGAAGTGCGTCATACCGGAAGTGAGGTCATACCGGAAGTGCGTCATACCGGAAGTGAGGTCATGTTGTCATGGCAAATAAGGAGAAAGAGCCAATCGTTGAGCTTGGAGGCGTGTCTATGAGCGGAAGTGGAAGGTTGTGGGGGCGCCATTTTGGTTAAGGAGCCAATGAGAGCCTTCGTTACAAGAGGTTGGGGTCACGAGAAGTCACAAGAGGTCACGTGAGTTCCCGAGAAGTCAACGGGAAGAGAGAGAAGTTGGGTTTTTCCAGTTTTGAGCTGAGAGTGAATCTATTTTTAGAACCGAAACTTTGGGTTTTTCCAGTTTTGAGCTGAGAGTGAATCTATTTTTAGAACCGAAACTTTGGGTTTTTCCAGTTTTGAGCTGAGAGTGAATCTATTTTTAGAACCGAAACTTTGGGTTTGTGAAACTAGTAGTTGGTGGCGCCACCGTCGTTAAGAGTGTGCGAGTGCGCATGTGCGAGAAGCGGTAGGCCGAGCCCGTCACTGTTAGTCGTCGAGAGTTCTGTTTCAAGTGCGCAAGCGCGAGAAGCGGTAGGCCGATCTCGACTCAAGCTTGTACTAAGACTTGTAGAGTAAATGTATAGTGATGGGTCTAAACATATAGTAATAAAAATTTCAAACACTCACCCTATGTTGGTAGTGGTTTTTTCTGACGATGTTGACTCTTCGAGCTTTGGATCGCAAATGAGCTCTCAGAGGTCTAACTGAACCTATACTCTAGTCATGTGACTTTTTTTGAGATAATTCTATTTTTAGTGCATGGAAAATAATCTTGTCTGATCCAATAAAAAATGAAACACTCACCCTATGCTGATAGTAGTGGATTTTTCTTATGATGTTAACACCTCGAGCTTCGGATCAAAGTCGAGGACCATCATTCAGCACACGTTTTCATGAATAAAATAATGTCGAAATTCGGCAGAAAAATTTAGGCCATGATGGGAATATGCGGAAGAAGGAAATACAAACGCTTTATCGACCCCCACTTCTTGGTTTCGTTGAAATACGTTACGTAGGATTTGACGAGAGCTTGTACAACGACCAACAACGGAAGGCTTGAAATTGACATTTTTGGGGTTTTTTTTTCAAGAGGAATATTTGTCCGTGTTCAGATCAATTCAGTTCCGTTGTCAATACCGCTTTCTCAGTGATGTTATACCTCACAACTCCAGGGAGATAGATGTTATATATGCTTTCTATATTAATTATCTTTCAAAGTTTTGTTGATTTTAATCACAGTTCCTAATTTATATGCTTGTAATCGGTATTATTGAATAGTGTTTTCAGTTATATGTTGTCGGCAGTTTTTTATGAATGAAGAGAGAACCTGGTCATCTCAGAAGAGATCATTGGCCTTCCGCAAGAAAAGGAGCAAACGTTCTCACAAAAGTCAGCTTAAATTCTAGGTCCTAATTTGTATAACTGGAATTGGTAAAAATAGCAATAAATGAAAAATGTAATTGTATTGTGAATATGATCTTATTTGTGATTTGAAAATAGTGAAAGAGAAAACAATATTTTTTAGCAGATCAAAAGTCCCGGAATATCTCTCTCTCTCTCTCTCTCTCTCTCTCTCTCTCTCTCTCTCTCTCTCTCTCTCTCTCTCTCTCATATTAATTATCTTTCATAATTGCGTTGACACAGCACTCAAGCAGGTTTAGGTCGGGAAGGTCCATCTACTCATAAATCAGCTATTGTACGCTGAAAGTGGGATCCGGATCGACCGGAGTCCTTTGTCTTTTTTATGTCGGACTGGTGAACCTTCGGACTAGTGAACCTTCGGACTGGTGGGAAGTCCCCCTTAAATCAATGTACTCGGCAACATGAGGTATTCCATCTGGTACCACAAAAGGATTTTGTTCAAAGTCGTTTTAATTTTGTGCACCGAACTTGTTATTTTCCCAGATAAAAATTCAAACCATAATATTTTAATATCTAATTAATTTGTAATGATATTTTGTACATGAAATTAGACATTTATTCATTAGCAAAATGAAGAAACACAATCTGGTCACATTATGTCGAAATAGTCCATATCAATATGTTGACATGTTGAGAAAAATATCAGGTTATTCGACATAATTTATGTCAATATATCGTCAAAATGAAGTCGTTTTGTTAATATAACGCAATCAATTATCAAAACATGTCGACATAACTAATCAGGTTTTCTCAACATGTCGATGGCAGCTTTATGCCATCGTAGATATGAATTTTATCGACATAATGTGACTGCAAAATAA
Organism: Atrina japonica; assembly: GCA_030159075.1. NCBI lineage: Eukaryota > Metazoa > Mollusca > Bivalvia > Pterioida > Pinnidae > Atrina > Atrina japonica. Next base: position 308,563 of record BROG01000699.1, on the reverse strand, counting down.
CATTTAGAGGGTTGTAATGTTAGCCCTGATTCTCACAGCTTGCTGAATACTTGTGACAAGTCATGCGATTGAGTAGCGAAATGAATGTTATAAAAAGGTAGATAACTCTTATATAACAAAATTTCATTGCAGATTGCACATGGTCACCTGTTTTAAAATCTAGTGATGGTATTACGTTCTTGCCAACTATACATGCCTTTAATTTGATAAATATTTTAGCGTCGCCATTACAAAATAAAAACTATAGTACTGAAACGTATATACGTATCAGAAAAGGCAAAGCAGATCCATTGCAAAATCAGATCCTACCCGGCTGGTGAATTCTAATAAATTTCTTAAAACTCTCCAATATATATCCGCTATCCAGATATAAAATTAAAAAATATACGCCAAGAATTGTCTATTTATATCACTGACACAAGGGAATTTTTGTTCTGTTTCAGTCTTTTAATGTGAACCTTACGGAAATCAACCTAGTGCAACCTATTTCTCCCAATAAAAATACTTTCACCAAATGTATATCACGTGGTTCTCAGTGTGTATGTTTCACGTGATTCGAATCAAACACGTCTTTTCCATTAAGACATCATAATCAAATGGTCTGTAAAACATTTCCGAGATTATGACGTCATAATCGAATGGCGTCAATATTAATGCATATCAAGAGCCGTATGTCGGACATTTGGTAATAGGTCAATGGTACCGCTATTAGTCTAATTCAGCGCTCTACTTTATGATCAATTCACTATGTATACCAGCGATATGTAAAACCTATCAGTCATGACTTTTGTGCAATTAACATTACATATTTAGTTCCAGTTAACCTAACATGGATTCTTTCTTTACAGTGGTAAACTTTATATGGTCACCAGTGAATATTTATACAGAACGGGCGTGATTTAAGAGAGCGTCTGCTGCTGTGTGGGGTTTCAGATACTGCCCGAATCATCCGAAGGCACTAAAGTTCGTTCCAAAATAGTATTTATCATTATGACACTTTAAAAAAATATTTCAGAATTTAAGCCAAAATCATTTTTATCATGTTTTTCTTTTTTCATTTGTTAAATGAATTGAATATTTATTATTTACCAAGCATGGCAAAATTCTCAGAACCCGATTTCAGACGCCATTTTTTTTAAAATTGAAAGGACAAATGAGTGTTTCTATACTTTGTCAGATTAAACAGTAACACTTTCTTGATACAATCTATACTCTTTCCACTCGGGATCTCTGATGATGACCTACATTTACGATGTCTTCGAAGTGTATGCTCATATTAACAAATATGATTATGTTTAATCAGCGATATATAAAGCTATAGCTGGTTTAATAGATGAAGCGCGCAGAATTAAACGACTTTAATAAGGTTGAGGAAACATATGGGTATCATAATTTTATTGTTGATTCAGCACACACAGTAATGAAATGTGTATCAACTAATTGCTGAAAGATTACTTCACATGTGTAAACATTCAAGTAGCATAATTTATTGATACAACGATTAGAACTTACGGGTGCAGAATAGGCCGACAGCATTGTATATGTTATCAATAGCTGATTTTACATATCTAAATTATAGTATGCATAAAATGATAATTTGTTGTATATATATCAAAACATTCAATAAATTGGTACCATTTCATACATATTTTATATTTTGTCATAAATACTTATTATAGAGTCGCATTATAGATAATTATAATTGTAGAGAAAACGTTGGCTAAAGTTCCTTTTTATTATATTTTGTTTACCTTGTCAGTAAGAGTTATCTCTCTATAAAGATCCGCTTGAATTGATTTTAAATGATAAACAAATGCTATGTCGAACTATATACATATATCATATGATCTGTGTGTTATAACAGATTACATAAATATTTTATTTGTAACACGTAAAATAAAGTCTAGCAGCGATTTGATTGGTTAATGTGCGGCAAACTGAACTACTTGAATTATTTACTACGTACGCAAAGGCTATTCATCTGAAGGTTGGTGATGACATCACTTAGTGTTTGTGACGTCGCTTAAACTTGAATGGGGACAATAGAATAAAAACATGTTGTGTAGGCCTAGATAATAATTGACCTATCGCCAAGTGTCTGACACATGACTGTCCATGTGCTTTTTTGACGTCATTCGATTGTGATGTCACTATCAGACAAGCGTTTGACGGGCCATTTAATTGTGACATCATAATTAAAAAGTTTGCTAAAAGATGTCATGTTAGAAATTTGGCGATAGGTCATTGAATTCAAGTGGGCAATTTTGCTAATTTCAACATCTGATAAAGTATGCTTAGATGTATAAATAAAATAATACATAGGTAAACCTATGGAGAGGGCGAAGGCATTCATCTACAGTTTTACATGTTCAGTTAATCCCTTTGGGGATTCCGTCGTGTTGCCCCCTACCGAGGGCAACACGACAGAATCCCCAAAGGGATTAAGCCTAATATTCAGTATTTTTATCACGTGAATGTCCCGGTCATTTTCTCATTGTTTTAAATAAAATATTGACTGGCTGACGGTTTCCTTGGTGCTAAAACTTAAATAGAATCTATGTGGTATTTAATAGTCATGAATTAAATGCACAAACATGTTTTTATGTTATATATATTTCTCTATCATAGCGTATCCATCATTTCGTGCAGTTCACATTACCAGAATAATGGAGCCGCTTCTTGATCGGGTTCGATGTACAACCCTATACGTAATGGCCTAGTCTCGGTCTACAAAACGTTTCTTAGTGTGGTGGATTATTACTTCGTTTGCAATGCGCTTTTAAGTAATGGCTTTGCATTTCCGACATTTTGTTTATGTCACGCGCAAATTCCCGATGTGAGCAAAATTTTTACCATTAGTAGTACGGGTCCCCGGATGTAATAGGAATAAAAAATGTGAGCTTCTCTACATATATGAGGGCTTCGCCCTCTATTAAAATAATTATATAAATTGTAGGATAAATATAAGCAATACTTGCAGTATGTTTTGTGCACTTATTTCTGCGCAAGTATTTTACCTATTTTGAACAATTTGGTCAACTAGACTGAAAGAAGAATATAGATTACTATCCTCAGTCACCAGAAAATGCCGTTTAAATTGCATATGTTTGATCATTTGATAAAAGAATCTGTCACGAGTTTTCATCAGAGGCTCGCAAAATGGAAAATTCAAAAACTGAATGGAAATTCGTGGCCGATCCTATATTTATCATATGATCTGTGTGTTATGCAGCTGCATAACAGAGTACACAAATATTTTATATGTAACACGTATAATAAAGCCTAGCGGCGATTTGATTGGCAAACGTGCAGCAAACTGAACTACTTTTATTCACTACGTACGTTGACTTCATTCATCTGGAGGTTGGCGATGACGTCATTTGGTGTTTGTGACGTCACTTGAACTTGAAAGGGGACAATAGAATAAAACATATGTACTACATAATGTAGATGATTTTAAAATGTTGTCGTATTCAAGTTGGCAATTTTGCTAATTTCAACATCTGATGAAGTATGCTTAAATGTACATAATGATTTAAAACGAAGGCTAAATGTATGTATTCAAATATCAGCAATATTTACAATATGTTTTGTGCCAGCAATATTTACAATATGTTTTGTGCACTTATTTCTGCGCTAGTGTTTAACCTATTTGAAACAATTTGCCACAGAAAGGAGACTATAGATTCTCATCCCAAGTAACCAGAAAATGCCGTTTATATTGCATATGTTTGATCATATGATAAAGTGTGTGTGTGTGTGTGTGTGTGTGTGTGTGTGTGTGTGTGTGTGTGTGTGTGCCAGCATATGTAAAGAATAAACAACGAATTTCTCAAATATATTTCTTTAAATCCACATTCTTTCTAAAAAATCACGTTAAGTTATTTCTAAATCAAACTTACAGTTGCATAACGTATTTGCTCATAATGAATTGTTTTCAAAATGCAGCCATTTCAACAGAAAATAAATTCTTATGTTAGAGTTCCCTAACGATACATTATATCCTGCAAAACGCATCACAATTAAAAAACGAAAAAATGGGTATCATGTAACAACAAAACAAACACAGAAAATTCAAAATACTAATGCTTGATGGTCCAAATTGCATTTATGGAAATAACTTCATAATAGTTTTTTCCCCAAAAATGTGGTTTCATATGAAAAATAAAATGTAAACTCACTATTGCCAGACCCCTCTCAATACCTTTTAAAAAACAAAATTCTGTCAATTGTTTATCAGTAATGTTCTTACACGAAGAATTCGACGACTTAAACATTCTGTCAACACAAAACACAATTCAATTTTTCGTAACCCTGATGTTGTCAGAGAACGTTCCCGTCTCCATCTAACAACTTCACGTTTGTCTGCAGGCGATACTACTTCAGCATCCTACAAGAGGAACTTCCTGGAAATCCTACATACACTCTAACCGATTTCTCTACCTCTGAAATATTAGATAATCATAAATCCGTTCTCACTTCGTTTGGAATATTCACAAGTGGCACGGAGCTTGAATTACCATATATTTATTGGATTCCGAAGATGCACAAAAATCCGTATAAACACCGATTCATTGCGGGGTTATCTAAGTGCTCCACCAAACCTTTATCTATTTTGATCACCAAACTTCTTACACATATTAAACAAGGTCTTCAGAAGTATTGTACAACGTCCAACTCAAGAAGCGGAGTCAATCAGACGTGGATCCTAAAGAATTCAAAAGAATTGTTGGAACATTCAAAGTCTCCAAATTTCAAACATGTTACAAGCATCAAGTCTTTTGATTTTTCGACCCTTTACACAACAATTCCTCATCAAAAACTCAAAACAGATCATCATCTATTAATCTATCATACAAAACTCTTTTGTATGCAAAAATAGTTAGTACTAGGTCATGAAGAACATTATTTCTGAAGGAACACTCTGATTTCAATAACAAGTACACTGAAGACGATATTATCAAGATGCTGGGGTTTCTAGTAGACAACATCTTCGTGGTTTTGCGGAAAAAGTTTTCCAGCAGATTGTCGGCATTCCAATGGGTACCAATTGTACACCTCTCTTGTCTGACATCTTTTTGTATTCATATGAAGCGGAATTTATACAGTCTCTACTCTCCAAAGGAAACAAACTGTTAGCATCTCGGTTCAATTTTACTTACAGGTATATCGACGACGTTCTGTCCATAAATAATTCAGAATTTCAGAATTACCTCGGCCAGATGTATCCTGTTGAGCTAGAGATCATTGAGAGACGACAGAGCGCAACACATCTGTTTCGTACCATGATGTACTCCTGTCGATTGGAAAGGACGGTCAACTTCACATTTCCCTTTTATGACAAACGCGACGATTTAAATTTCCATATCACGAACTTCCCGTTTCTAAGTACATAGTAATATTCCATCTTCTCCTAAGCGTTTTCATTTCACAACTTATACGTTATGTAGGGGCATGCTCTTCTTATGAATGTTTTATTCTGAGAGCGAAACGACTAGCCAATAAACTACTTACACAAGGTTACGTTGTTAAAAGCTTGACATCGTCGTTTAAGAAGTTTTATGGTCGATACCGGGATCTTGTTAAACATTATGAAGTACCCTCTCAGGAATATTAGAGCACGACCACAGACAGTGCCTCCCTTTCACCAATCGTGCTTTCACCGAACTTGACCTTTTCACCGGACTTGACCTTTTCACCAAACTTGACCTTTTCACCGAATTTCAACCGTTCATAAAACTAGAAAGGTTTCCATGGAACGTTTGCGACGGGTGTGGCATACCAGCAGAGACCTGACTTGATCCCATATTACTTCATATAAAAATCGTGATTCCGAATATAAAACAGTATGGCTTAATCGAGTTGTAGCTAGTAAAAAAGCTAATATTTTATATTTTGTATTTTGTATTTCATTTTCAGAAAAAGTAGACGTCATACAGACTTGACCATATAATTATTATGGGTATTATAGGTTCAATAACTTTTCGTGTCTTTGATACTTTAATACCATTAACCTTACAGTACACTGTGCGCATTATACACCAGACATTCAACTGGATTCAAGTCTGCTAATATACACATGAAAATATATTCGAAGAGGAACAAGTACTACTGATACATTTTATATCACAGATTAAACTTACTATAAAAGTAGAGCATATACCTTATGTTAAACAACAGAAATAATCTGTATTAACTATTTATAGTGACTGTATGTATACAAAATCAGTCTCCCATTTATGGCGATAGTAGTAAAAAGGTCATTCATCTTAGTGTGTATACTGCGAATTACACGGGATTAAAATCTGCGGATTATACATGCAAAACTTGCCCGAAAGAGATCAGCAAGGTTGGAATTGATAGTGGAGTAGAACATTGACCGAGAGACGACAGTCAGATATATAAATGATTGAACTACAGTAAAACTTGTATTTAAAGATCCCCTTCGGGACACAACAAAACCAATCTTTATAAGAAGGTGGTTTTTAAATAGAGGTTGATTGTTACACAAATAGTACTATTGGGGACAGCATGGGGTCTTTTATGATTAGGTGGTCAGGTGGTCACTGAATCAAGTTTACTGTATATCATTATGGAAAGGTGTGATTACAGACATAAATACATGTAAATACATAGTTCTTTGTATATATATATATATATATATATATATATATATATATATATATATATATATATATATATATATATATATATATATATATATTCTTTTATTCACCATGTTGTTGCGTACAAACGGAATAACTACGACGCCATGTTTGTGGTCCATACACTGCACTGGTCATTTTAAAAATCAATGTATTATTGATTAGTATTATGTTTCTATTTCCTCTACTTTTACTACTTATACTTGATGTACAATAAGAAATGAAAGCTATACACAGGCATAAAATTTTTTGTGAAAATAAGGTCAGGTTCAGTGTGGTATTCATATACGAACACATAGTAAGGTTGAGTTAATCAAGTGCAACTGAAAAAGAACTAGATCTTGGTTTCTTAAGAAATTTCCACAAAACAAATAGCAATTCGTGTGTATATCTCATTTTTGTTATTGTATATCAATCTAAGCAGTAAAAGGGAAAGAAAACTTGAATAAAACACAGCAGAATGCCCCCTTTAAAGTAATATTATGATATTTTAATCATATTCTCAATTCCAGTAACAGTTTTGTGAGTAAGACAATACACTACAGTACGTTATTGACACGCGTATTTTTTCGGTGTGCGACAGAGGTAATCGGGGAAAAAAGTCATAAGAAAAAAGTCACAATCTATGTAGGAAAAAAAGTTACAAAGTCATTCTGTCTGGGACAAATTATGCATAAAGAAGAAATTTCCACAAGTATTGGAAGTGAAAGATTGTATTTGTAGCGATGGAGGAGCCCCTAAAATGTACTTTCTCCATCTACCTTTTTGTTTTAGTTTGTCATGTTTTATTTTTTTACACAGCACGCTCCAGTAAACTCATAAAAACTTGTGAATATTAGGATTCTTTACACATTTAATTTCTGTGCCAGACGGTGGTCTGTGGTTCTGGTCATAGCATGACCTAGATATATCGCGATATGGGCCTGTAGACTATACAATGTGCTACAGATGTAGTCTCGTGTTTCCGATTTCTTTCTGTGATTTTTATTTGTTTTGTGGTAGGCCTAATGTTTGGCTTTTAAGATTAAATAAGAAATAACGATGTGATATTCTATTATTTATTGATTCGTTCATGTATTCTTACGCTGATAGTAAAGCGGTTAATACTCGGGGCACGCGACTGCATTTACCGGAATATACAATATATCGCTCTATATAATTGCAATGAAGGGAATTGCAGTCGGTATGTAAATATATATATATATATATATATATATATATATATATATATATATATATATATATATATATATATATATATATATATCAACCTTCTAGAGGAGCCGGCCTGACTCAGTCGGTACCGCGCACGACTCTGGATCGTGAGGTCGTGAGTTCAAGGTTCGAGTCCAGCCGGCTGCAGGTTGGTGTCCTGTCCTTCGGATGAGACAGTAAAACAGAGTCGGCACGTAAGAGAACCCTCACTGCTCAATGTCCGTAAGTGCCGAGCATAGGCCAAAATGTGAAGCCTTTCATCGGTATTTGGTGACGTCTCCATGGGAGTGAAAGATTATTGAGTGTGACGTTAATCAACAATAAACAAAGTACATTCTAAGTAGAGAACCACTGAATACATTGAAGCCAGACATGATATAAATGTTCCTAGTGAGACGCTGACCAGGTGATATTATTTAGATGCCGATTCCTCTTCCAAGATGATTTCCAAGAGGGATCAGGACCTTATTGGAGATCCAACTTTCTTCCTTGAACAACTGGTACTTGTACTGTAGGAATGTAAGTTACCGATATTTTGAAACGCTTTACCTTTACAGATCCTGTCTGTCAACCAAGTTAGCCGTCACAGTCGATCTTAGTTTATCATAGAGATGGACATTCATTTGAATGGTGTGACCGTTCGACAGGGGATGCTAAGTCCTCCATGGCACCTGATTCCACCTCTTGGTTTCCAGAGATCCGTGTTTGTCCATTTTTACCGGATTTGTATCTATGTCCTGGACATTCTGTTGATTTATAATTCTTTATATTGAAAGTACTTGATTCTTTCAGTCAATATTGTAAACGTGGGAATTTCCGCGTGTTGTTAATTACACGATTTTTCTTATGCAAACCAAACGCGTGGGCTTGTTACGCGATATGAACAATATACTGTAAGCAGTCGTGTATTATATGATAATTCTTAGCAGAACTGTAGGATTGGTACACGGTGGTAAGCTTATTCAGTGTAAATTACCCCATGCGTAAATAATTATTTACAGTATTTGGTAGAAAGGTCATTGGGTACACCTATTTCAGAATTTTACCAAAAGACAACTATGTAATTATTTATGACAACAATTTCAGTATTGTTCTGCCATGTTTAGGAGAGAATAGTGATCACAGGCTCCTTTGAGCCTCTGTTTGATTCTTAATGACGAGCGTGAATACGCTTAAGTTAATGTGTATTTCACTGTGGACTCAGAGTGGTTAAAACTGGTCAGAGGGCGTGTTTACTTCTATACGATTTCTTGTCTCATCTTTGGATATTCCGTGCTAATGACGGCCAATTTCCGCGAACATTGCACCTTTTTTACCATGAACGGAAAATACTATATCATGAGACATCAGGGATACACCGGTCTTATTTGAAAAAAAACAGCAACACATTAATCAGTGTTTAAATATATATATACTTCTTAATTATATATCATAATTACAAGGTTTTAATTTACATATGTACATATATATAAACAAAATACATCTAATGCATGAAAAAAAAATTAAAATATTAAAAGCAAGCATACTAACGTAAACGAAACAACGGATGCAAAGTAATGCTAATCTATATATATATATATATATATATATATATATATATATATATATATATATATATATATATATATATATACCTTTAACTTCCCTTATGAAATCTGGATAATATAAATAAACAATCCTAAAATGACAAAAGCATGGGAAAATATGTGATAGAGAAAAAACAGTCTTCCATATTGTTAACACATTTAGGGACATCGTTTGTCATTGTGTAACACAAACATTTGCGACAAGGGTTGGATTGTACAGATATATATATATATATATATATATATATATATGTGTGTGTGTGTGTGTGTGTGTGTTATTTTTCTTTCACTAGCACATGTAAACAAAAATATAATGATTTTTTTTAAGATAAAAAGGTCGTCAAAAATTTCTACACACTCACTAGCACAGAGACATATCAAAGAGTACGTACATTTTGTACCTATGAATTGTTACATTTTAACACCAGTACTGACCTATGAAATCCCAGTTTTAACTGACCTCCAGATCCCGTTTATCAGATATTGCATAAACAATTCATCAAATAAATTTCTTCAAAATCATTATAAAATGAACTCTACAATTGTTGGTTTGATACCCATACAAGTATACAAAGTAATATATCAATATTGGATGGATTTCAATAATTATCTTTTTAATTTTATTCAGGCAAATGGTGAAAATATCCTATATAATTATCAAAACCAATAAGGTTTGATAATATAGCATTTACAACATAATATTCCTTCTTTTAAACGTGAAATTGAAATCAGTGATAATGGAATTTGACTTATATCATTTATAATTTTTTGGGTCAAACATCAAAAACAAAATTGCAAAACACATAACTTATTAAATACAAATTTAACATTAGAAATCACAGGTGAAGTGGGTAAAGCATGACAGGGTCGAAAGTGACAGACACTATGACAGTCAAAGCATATTAGTACTTAAGATGTTCACAGTGTGTCCATGGTAAACAATGACTCACAAGAAGCTTATTACAATTATCTTAATGAAAACAATCGTAGGGTTTGCTAAATTATCTAAAATATGTTAATGGTTTGAATCAGATTCTTGGATTATGGTTGGGTTTGAAATCAGAACGGCAAGATTTAGGTGTTTTAACTAAATATCTAATGTGTGACCTATTTACACTTGTGGAATCATGAGCAAGTTCCACGATCCTCTGAGATCAAATAGGATGAATATTAAACTCTTCAATTAATGTAATATTTACAGGTGCTATGATGTATTTACAGGATCTTCCAAGTGTTCAGAAAATTGTGTTTAAAAATCACTAATTAGTTTTAATATTGTAATAAAATAATTCAAACTTTAAATTCTACAAGTTCGGGCTGATCCTGTCATTAGCAAGTTCAAGTATTGATCACTTTTTTAAGGATTGACTTAAAATAGTCTGGCTAACACTTTTTGATTATGTTTTAATGTATTCTACTGTCATCCAAAAAATAAACCACAATCAAGGATGGGCAGCAGAGTTTGAAAATACACACCGTACAAGTAAATGCATGTTTGATTGGTTGCAGCGAAATTGTCTAAATATTTCTCCTTATCAAAGAAACTTCCAGACCTGCAAATAGTGTCACATATACTAAAATATGTATATGCAGTTTGCAAACATAATCCGTGTGTATTTCCTATCAATATTCATTCCAATTTGCTAAAACTTTGTTTGGCTCACAGTTTTCCAAGACCAGGGTGAGCCCTGCATGCTATAATGAAATATGATATGAATCATTTCTAAATTAAAGATAAAAACACAAATATAAATAAACTTAATAATACATGTTGAGGAAAAAGAGTCATAAACATAGGTAATGAATGTAGGAAAAATGATATATTTCCATAATGTTCTACAACATACATTTTTTCAGAGAAAACATCCTACTATACTATTTCAAAGAGGAAAGACATATGCAACCATAGTAAGATATTGATGCCAGTGTTTATCTGTCCTGTGACACATGCGGCTAAGCTACCTGGAACTGGTGCCACCACATTCAGCTAAAACTCAAACTGAACTTTTTCTTTTATTATTTAGACTACATACATACAGTTATAGTGGTTTGTAAAACTCCCAGATGTACCTGATGTGAAAAGACATAAATTTGATTTCCATTCACATCAAAAGATTGGTCAAATAATTTTTTTTCACATAAAAACTGATACCTGTATATATATATATATATATATATATATATATATATATATATATATATATATATATATATATATATATATATCATGGATTAACCTATGCAATTACAAGGAATATTCAACATATAACAGATAAAAAATGATTTTGTGCGATAAACAGGAAGTTATCAGGTACGAAATTAAATGGAATCGATTGTATTCATATATATATATATATATGGTAATTTTCTCCAGACACTGAGCAATGTACATGATATACTTATTCCTATTTATAATTGCATGCAATGAATATATAAAATTGTCCAATTGCAGTATTAAATTTAAATGTTTTTATCTGCAATGTTGAACTTGAAAATTTATTGAATTTGGTGGCACAGACATCTTAATGCGTCTAAAAAGATCTAATCTACCAAAACAAAGAAATATATACAAGTAACATCAAATTGAAATTTATATAACATACATGTGTGTCACGTGCAATTTACAGACTACAGAAGGTGTACATGAGGTAAAAATTGTAATACATGCAACCTCATACTACCCAATAATCCATAAAAACAGTTGCATCTGCAACACGCTAAGGTCCGCAAATATCATAACAAATTCTTCAATTTCTTGTGGTTTGTAAAGTGTAATATACTTCCATTATGTGCTCTTTCACAGACTTTCAGATTAGGCCACATGGATGATGTAATTAATTTTCTATCATTAATCATTCGTTGCATCGTTTTCGAAATTACATCTGTAATTATTATTCACAAGGTGGAAAAGGCTATAGCATGATACTTTGTGAATCACTATATGATTTACTGTATGGGGAAAAATAACCCACGGTATCAATATTTGCTATCGTTATGATTTTGATAAATCATTCTGTGAATATGTCTGTAACAAAATTATGTATAATTGTCTTAAATATCATAGGCTGTTCATGACAGGATAAGATATTATATTAAGATCACCCAATCTGCAAATAAAAAGCCACAATCATTTCAGTAGAGAAACAAAACTGTGAAGATTACAACTAGTGGAATTAAACACCTGTACTTGTAAAGTGTAAAAACTCATGCAAAAAATTCTAATTTGAAGCATTTTGTCAATATTTCTAAGTCGATATAGACACATGTGCTCAACTCAATAAGTGTGATAAAAAACCCCAGGAAATTAAGAATCTGACCCCAAAAAAACAAAATAACTGTGGAAGAACACCTGTAAAATGAAAGTTTAGAGAAACACCGGTATCTTTAAATATTGTATACAAGGATAATTTCAATCCTGTTTAATTTACGCTATTTTCACTTTTTGATGGTAGTGCAAATTTAAAATGAAAGCAAAATTTTCAAGCTAGACAAAAGAATCACAGACAAACATTCAGTTCATGAGATTATGGTGATTTAGAGCGAATTCAAGAAGGGGTGAATGTTTTTTGTCATAAATTGGGCAAAAATAAGCAGGAGCAAAATTGTCCGGGTATACAGTATAATTAAAGCAATTATAATTCACCCAAATACAAATATCATATTCTGGTTTAAAAGAAGATAAAATATGGTAGTGTACACACGAGTATAACTTCAAAGTTTGAAAATGAGTTGGACATGGAAGCAATATTTTATCCAGTAAAGGGATGTTTTCCTTGTTATTGGATACTGGTTCAGCTTGAATGTTTTAGTTTTGAATGATGTTTTACGCCATACACAACAATTTTTCAGTTATATGGCAGCAGCCAGTTTTTAATGGTGGAGGACAGAACCCAGAATGTACCCCTGAAGGACCTCCGGCCTTCCCCAAGTAAAATGACAAACTTTCTTACAAAAACCTGCACCGACAAGAAGGGAGAGACTTCATGGTTCAAAGAACAATGCTCTAACCACTCGGCCATGGAGACCCCAATACTGGTCCTACAGAAATCTATGTATAATAATCTGACTGTAACAGCTTATTTTGTTCCACAATTATTGCATTCAGATTAACATGGCATATTTAGCTAACAAGTGTACAGATTATGACAGCTTTTAGTTTTGTTAACACATTTAGTGTTCAAATTAACTTGCCCAATAAGGGTTTGCAAAAATATTTAATGAGCACAATTGCCTCAATTTTCCTCTTGAATTGTACATTAGAAAATATCTGTACATTATCTTTCCCTAATAACATGCAATTATATATACACTCAAAAAGCAATTAACAGTATATAAAGAAATATAGAGAAAAAAATACATATATAGAAAGCAGGACTTTTTCACCGGTTGATGCCAAATTTGGTATTTCTGGACCTTACACCGAACAGCTTTCTGGAATGAACCACTCAAAACTTGACTAGAACATTGGCATCCTGTGACATAACACTAGTGTCACACAGAGGTATCTCTCACTGTCACACAGAGGTATCCCTCACTGTCAAACAAAGGCATCCATCACTGTCACACGGAGTTATCCCTCATGGTCACATGGATGAATCCTTCTCTGGCACACGGAGGTATCACTCACTGTCACACAGAGTAATCTCTCACCCTCACAAGGAGGAATCACTGTCACACAAAGGAATCCCTTACTGTCACATAGAGGAAACCCTCACTGTCACATAAGGAACCCCTCACTGTCACACAGAGGTATCCCCCAATGTTACATGGAGGAATCTCCCAATGTTACACGGAGGAATCCCTTATTGTCACGCAGATATATCCCTCAATGTCACATGGTTGAATCCCCCAATGTTACACAGAGGAGTCCCCTTATGTCACACAGAGAAATCATAATCCACCATGAATCATAAGCATGCAATAACCGGCACAATACAAAACAAGGTACTTCATCCTCCATAAAATTTGTACAAGTAAACCACAGACCTTGCAAAAGTTAATTTTTACTTATAAAAGGACTTCCCTTCCTTACTTTGAGATATACAAGTCAGTAATTTATTTACATGCAGTTTTTTTTCTATGAAAAACATAAAATTCAGTGTGTTGCTGTATACGTCAAAACAGTCTTTGCTGTAACAAAAGGTCACAACCATTTAAAACAAACGCTTTGGTGACCAAGAGTAGATGATACATGTCTGGTAAGATTGAAGAATAAATTATATAATATACTTTTGTATCATCATAATGAAGCACTGATCATCGTTCATGCTCATTCTTTTCTCTTTCAATCATAAGTAGAAATGTGTATTGTATAATCACATTTTATCACGGAGATGAAATCACAGTTTGCATTTTTGCTTTTTCATCTGAAAATAATAAATTTGTATTCAAATCACAGGGTATTGGCCCACATTTTTATCTTCAAATTTAGCAAATAAAATGATTGCAATATTGCAGCTCCTCTTCTTAAAGTTTTTATTCATAGCATTGCAAATACACTTCTTGCATCTTGTATGTATATATTTATACCATAATCAATAAACTTGTATTTTTTCTGTCTCCTTGACAACTGTGATCTTGATTGTCTAATCGACAAATCGTGAGCATGCTTTCTTCCACTTACACTGCGTACACCACATCTCTCGGTTTTCCATCCCATACACTTTCCGACATTTCCGCACTTCACTTCGAGGCTTTCGGTGTGACTGTCCTGATTTGGGTGACACTGAGTAAAGGTGAGACTTGGGCGACTGCGCTTGGTGTTGTTGTAATCGTTCCTGAGGTGTTGGTTTGGTCACTCTGATTGGTGGTGAGATCTGAGAGAAAAATATAATCTATAAATAACTCTTAGTCATGAACTTACACAAGATATCAACAGACAAAGACTAAGCCCCAAAGAGCTAAGTCATACAAGAAGATTTTCAATCTCTTACACAGAGTTGTCTGTCCTTGCACTCCAAATCAATCTCTGTCAACGTCTCAACTTTTGCCAATTTCTGGCAAAATATAAAAAATTTACTACAGATGTTGTTCTTTATATGGTATTGGCCTTTTCACACATAATTTTAATGCTGACACAGAATAAAATACTATTTGAGACGAAAATACTTTTTAAAAATGGCTATAAATATGGGACTATATTTTTATGAAAAGTTTCCTTACTCTGTGTAATTTGGTTTTTATATTCATTTTGTGGATTACATGACCAAATGTTTTGGGACTTCTTTCTACACATTAACAGAGATTGATTCGGAGTGCAAATCTAAGAAATATGGGGCAGTGTTAACCATAATGAGAATCATCGGGGATCTCTAATTCAAAACAATATACCAAAATCAGTTAAAATCTTGGCATTTTCATTTGTCCACAGACGGTCACTTGTTCTACCGTTTAAAAGAATGAAATTACACTGTAAACCAAATAATTTATCATATTGCACTGCTTTAATGTCACGAAACTGTTTAAACTGAATTTCATTTACCGCCAACTTCTCTGACTGCATGGAAAAGTTAGACAAACCAGAGGTATTGATAAAACTTGCCATATCTCTTTCGATGATTTATGGATTATAATTAAAATGTAATAAAATGATTATTGCACTACTGTTGGTTCAATATTAGAATTTATGTAGTACAAAAAACAATAGCAACCTTGGCCTTCGGCATCCGTCAATATTATTTTTGTACTCCATAAATTTTCATATCAAACCAAAAAAAGTACAATAATTGTATATTATTAACACCCCCCCCCCACTGATCTTTGATCTTAGAGTATAAAATACTATAAATAAAATAAACAAGAATAATGAACAGCTTTGAGCTACCCTAGATTAGATCTTTTACAAGTTTTTTTGCACGTTCTGTCACGATTTGTCATGGTGATATGCAGTTTCATAGAAAAAAGTAGGGTAAAATCACTTCCAGTCAAGCAGTTTATTATATATATATATATATATATATATATATATATATATATATATATATATATATATATATATATATATACACACACAGTGGAATTTTGTTATGTTGAAATTGGTTGAGTGGAAATTCCGGATATATCAATGTTGAAAGTCTATTCCTGATAAACATTTTGGTTATCTCAAATTCCGGATATCTCGAAGTAATAGGGCTGGTCCAATAAGTTTTGAGATAATGAAATTCCACTGTAGACTATATATATATATATATATATATATATATATATATATATATATATATATATATATACTCAACAATCTTTCAGTCATATGATGGCGTCCAGTTTTTATTGGTGGAGGAGAAACCTAGGTTACCTGGGTAAAGACCACCGACCTTCCCCAAGAAAACTGGAAAACTTTCCCACTTAATTTATATATATATATATTATGGATATCATGTAGTGACATTTGTCAGATTTGAAAAGCAGCCTACAAGTGATGTTATTTGTCATTTTTACAAGAAAGAACTTTCATCTATTTTTTTATATATATAGGAATGGGAGATGTAATCATGTTTTTTAGGAGTTATCTCTCTTTGTTTTCAAATTTATAGATTAATGTGGACTGTCTATCTGGCATCGCCACTAGATGTCAATTGAAAGAAATTTCCTATTTTCAGCTGATGGCAAAATAAAGAGAACAATTGTGATTTTTTAATCTATAATCTTAGTTCTCGGATTATTTAAACTGTACACGTAAGTGACTTTTATTTCATTTCCTTATTGGCTTTACCCCAGGTACTCTGAAAACATGGTAACGAGGTAAATGGCATATTGTCAAACAGAGTGATGTCACCTTATCTTTCATATGTCACATCCCTCGCTTACATCTGTTTAGTCAATATTACTTCTGATTAATTGTGATTATCGTTATTACAGTGGAACCTATCTTGAAAGACACCATTTGCCACTGAAATGTGTCTCTCAAGGCATGTAGTATCTCAATTGAAGCGAGTTGTTAGACTTCATGGTTTTCAGAGTGTGGTTTTAAAAGACAGGTGGTCTTTCACGGAAGAATTATTTCAAGACAGATTCTACGCGGTATTAGTTTTACCAGTTTTAAGATCAGCTTTTGAATAAAATGTTGGTTTTTTTTCAGGACAAAACTACAATAGTCATGTATTCAGACAAAAGTCAAAGGTTATAATACTTTAATCATAACCAACTGAAAACTGAACTAAATCCCTACCAATCATTTGGATTGTTATAATACATGCAACCTTGTATTTAACTGATTATGATCGAGTTCAGCTTTGAGTTGTCGGAGCAAGAACAAAGTTTTATAATATTGGGTCCGGTTTGCCTTCACCAACAAGAATAAGAAAATTACCATATATAAAAGCAGATATACATATGTCAGACAAGAAACTTACAGGCGAGGACCCTGGAGATGACGAGAGCCCAGTATTACATTGCCAGGATAGAGATCGTTTTATTTGTGGCATGTTAACATTTGGAGGAGTCATCAGTCCATGCTGGAAAAATCCACCAGATGGCACTGAAGATGCAAGAGACCGTTGATGATCCTGCAAACAAAAAGTTAATCTATGATAAATAGGATACAAATTTCATTTAAAAAAATCTGACTTTCTTCTTTTGGAAAATTGATCTGATGAGTTGATTATTGATATGATTTCCTATGTAGTCACTATTTTACAACTGAGAATGTAGTCCAAGATGCCTCTGTGGCTGAGTGGCTACAGCATTGTTCCTTCAACCATGACATTTCTCATACCTGTAGTCATCTCAAGTTCAAGCCTGCTGGAACCTCAGTTGAATAGGTGAATAATTTGCTAGTTTACGAGTGAAATGTCAGTGGTTTTTTCACAGGTATATTGTAACGTGGTTCTCTCCCCCACTAAAAAGTGGTAACTACCATATTACTGAAAAAATATCGACTATGTTGTAAAACACCATTAAAACAAATAAACAAAGTTTGACGTTGACAACTGAGTATATACAAATGAATCTGGTTGTCTATAACACCACATGACCATCCCAATTACTTTGAGATACCGGTATATACAAAATTCCAGATAACGAAAGTTTTAATTACCATATTTTTCTATCCATAAAAATTGGAACCAATTGTTCAACTTTGGCATATGCAGAATTTCGACTCATCCAATTTCAACATAACGAGATTTCACTGCATATATGTACATAGATAAACACTTTACCTTCTTCTGATAATCATGGTCTGGTACAGAAATGGGCAGACTCTCCGAATTTGAACCACTCTGGTCAGGTGGCGACGACGTACACATCTCTGAAAACTTTTGTGTGACATTCTCAACATTGACTTCTATCTCAGTGAAGTAAAACTCTTCTTCATGGTCCGACAGATCTGAATCTGATTCTTTGCACCTAAAAATCATCATCATCATCATCATCTAAATTTGATACTGTAATACTTAACATCAGTCATCCCCATGTTACTATAGTATTACATAATTGTACTTTATACTTCAAATTTCTGCTCCATTTTAATTTTGGCCATTTCCATCCTTTAGTTAGATGACAGGGAAAATTTAAACTGACAGCAAAGTGTTCAAGCTAAATAACGGAAGCATAGACCTTAACGCCATCAATGAGACTACGGTCATTTTAAGACAAGGTGAATATTATTTCTGTTGTAAAGGGTGAAAATTTCCAGGTATAGTAAATAAAATCCATATACCGTAATCTGGCAGGCCAGAGTCTCGTGAACACTTTCTTGATCTGGGTGAGTTTAAATTTTGGGTAATAAAGCATAACATTAAAATTACACTGACTAGAGTTATCTTTCTTATTTGTCACCTTACATAAGAGAGTATCCAGTGAGGAATAAAATATTTTTCACTGCAGCTTGTTATAACCAAAAAAGTGAGTAGAATCATCTGTATGATAATCAAAAGCTTTCTCTGCCCCGCCATCTTATGTGATTCAGACAATATACAGTATATGTAAAAAGTACAAAAAATATTGACCTACTCTAAGAAATTACATCAATGTAGTTGAGGTTCCTTAACATGTTTTAATATGTCTTGCCTTCAACTTTTATTTCAGAATTTTCAGTATACATTAACTATGTATATTTCTTTGTAAAATTTCTGGACTTCACTGAACAGGAATTTCATATCAAAAACATTGTGTGAAATTTATTATTTCACCATAAAAATTTAATTACAATGTACACATTGTTAGAAATCACTTTAGTACTAAAACTAAACCCTTTCATCCCTGAATATCTGAGTGGTATGATCTTTCCTATTGTTTAAGACCAGTCTATTATGATCTGTAGGGTTGAAAGGGTTAAATTGTACCAGTATCAACATATGTTGTAATTTCCCCTCGGCAGCTCATTTTTAGCAACCTTTGTACATCCGATTTATGTGAACTTACCCCAGATGAGCTGTGCGCACGTGCTTTTCAATGACGTGACATGAGGTTTCAAGTCTACCACAACCAGGCCAAGTACATTTGAACATGGTCCGCGTCTGAGACTGTGAAATATAAAGAGAATCTTAAATGTAAGATCTTGAGAAAACGAGATTAGTTTAGCTAATTCACAATATAAAAAAGTAGAATCTATATCTATAGATTATTGCAAAACATCACTCTTTCAGCATTAAATTAGATAAATTTGACTACAGTGTTGGATCAATTTTTTTCTCGATGGACGCATCATGCTAAACTGACGGTTATGTTTGGGTACATATTTTGCGTAAATACGTATTTCCACTTTGCTACATATTAGGCCTACTGTGTTATCATAGGGTGAAAGGGCGGGGCCTTTGAAACGTTTACAAATTTAGATATATTACTAGGATCCGATTAGATGTGCCTCTTAATACAATAGAGGCTGACGTTTGTCATGCGCATCATATGGCAACAGTCTCAGATTCTACCCATCAAGCACCTAGTGATTTTTCCATAGAACTCCTCTTCATTTCGTGATTTTTACTAAGATACGATCAGTACAGATCTGAACCCAGTACCATTTGTCTGCAGACTAAGTGATATACATATGTATAATTTTTAAAATAAACACTCTACTTCCACTGAGGGTGTGTATTAATTCTAATTAAGCAAGAATTATGTTGATAAAATTATTATTATTATTATTATTATTATTATTGTTGTTGTTGTTATTGCTTCTCTTGTCGTCGTCGTCATCATCATCTATAATATCATCATCATCATCATCATCATTGATCTATATATCTAACATCATCTATCTCCTTAGTTATCTTTCAATCTTTTCATTTATACATTTATTCATAATACATTTTATATCTGCATTGTGCTCATGTACAATATCCTATATAAATACAAATGCAGTGTGTGCCCCTTTCAATTAATTCTGAACAGCGATATCGCTGATCTGACAAACAGACCAACTTGGCAGGGAAACGGCTGACTCGGCCATCTGTGAATTATCTCTGTACAAATGCTACAACGAATGATAACTAAAACTAAAGCTAATACAGGTCACAGTCCTATATTCAAACGAATGTAGGCCACTGCTTGTATTAATGATTATCAAACAGACCGTGACGAGAACTGAACTATATTTAGGTATGACCTAATTTTCTGACAGGTACGCATCACCTGTAATTATGAGAGCATAAAAATTCACGTATAATTAGAAATCTTCTCAATATAAATCTCATTGCAATTGCCACCTTAACTCTCGATATTATATTTTCAAAGAATGACAACACACGCGCAGTTCTGTTAGAAGTCGCAATTTCTCCAGTCAGTATGGTACCAAAAATTAAAATAAATTAGACTTTCTAGATAAGTGAGTAAAACATCGGACAAATCCTCTTTATTTCGATTTTACCATTCAGTAAATATAATTCCCTCGTGGTCATTTCACAGCTGGTATAACAGATCAGAGAGGCGAGTGACCTTTCCGTTTACAGTTTAGTGCTTAAGTGGACTTGTAGCAAATAGTGTTATTTATTTGTGTCAATGCAGCGAAGATTAAACCCGAAATGGAGCAGTTGGCGGAGTGGTTAGAACACGGTTTATACGGCATGTAATCTTTCACCTCCAGTCCGCGTGAGTTCGAGTGGCACTGGAACCTAAACTGATTCTGTGAGAAAGTTTGCCAGTTTTCTTGGACAGGATTTAAACAAACAAACATCTAGCCCGAAAGAGCATTGACAGAGCGCTTGCCGAGGACATGCTCGCTACCTTTAGTTAAAGTATTAAGTATGATCCGGTACCCAGAATCGAACACGTGCCCTTCCGCTTGCTGGTTGAACTTGAACCCCCGATGTTATAAACTAGTTTAATGTGAAGCCAGTCGAGTGTTAGCAAATACAAACCAGTAGAACTGTTCTGTTTGCTATTATTCTTGTTTTACATCCTGTTCGGATTTTTTTTTTCATTTCAATGGAGACGTCACACATTTTGACCCGTGCTAAGATGTAATGGGCCGCGTCTTTCATCGTGCCATGCCAAGGGACCGCGGTTTTAAATTTGATACAAAACTCGGGGACTTTTCGTTTCTAATGTCCAGCGTTTATCGAAGCAACAGTCAATTTCTACTACGTTTTTACTATTAAATATAAACCAGTCGCGGAATCGAACACAGACCTCCCGCTTGCGATTCGAACGTACTTCCACATGACCACCAGGAATTGTTTTATACCAAATTATAAATCATGATCAGGATTAATAAATGTTCATAAGATAAAGATCAGTTATGATATGTACCCGGATTTGTACCCGATCAAACCGAATTACGCATTAAAACCGCAAATATTTAGTCTCTTGAAGAAAAATTCCTAATATTGAATATTTAACGATATAAGTATCTGACTAAAGAGACCACTTCACTAATAAGACCACTTTTAGTCAGTCAGTTAAGTGGTCTTAATAGTTGGGTTCTACTGTATACATATCACGATAAGTCACAGTAACGTCCTAAACTTTATATAGATTCATTATTTAGTTTTATTTACTACCCCTGTCTGTTTCGGAAAGTCTCTACACCTATATTAAATCTGAGATCAACTGATGAAGTATTTTAGATCCTTTCACGATAACTACGTTCCTACTAATTTCACCAGCGCACAAGCAATTCCGAGTGGTATCAAGAAGTTTCGAGCTCAAAACATTTCTATCCATGACAATTGGTACCCAGTTAAAGACTAATTGTTCCCTGTATACGGTTAGACTTTCATTGGGTATGATTTGTGTTGAGTACGAATCTTCTTGTAACCACTAGGAAGTGTTAAGTGCGCAGGTGAGATTAGTAGGAACGCAGTTATCGTGAAAGGGTCTATTGTCGGAAACGATTCTCTTGACTTTTTTTTTAAATATAACTTTGGTATTATCACAGAGTTTTAATCGTGTAAAGGTCTATAGTATCGTGTTTATAATATTCACATAAAGAATAAAATATTGTTTACATGTACCGTACATGTAAAATCGAGTCCATTGTCAAGAACAAATTAACCTGATAAAGAATTTCTTCTGTGGTTATATACATGTATTGGACCGAACTTTCTGCCCCGATTTTAAGCGATTTTTTTGTTTGTTTGGTAAAATGATTTTACCAAAAAAATCGTTTAAAATCGGGACAGAAAGTTCGGCCTATTACATGTAGGCCTATATACACATGTTTTTCTTTTACCTAGTTTTGATCAGTAGGGTCTATATGTTGGTCCAACAACCCCTGACAAACACTGGTCTCTTCTGTAAATCAATGACTTAGACCAATCCAAATGTGTCTTTCGGGGTGAATGAGTTATATAGTAGTCCGCCAGACATTTTCTTTTTTGTGTAATCTTTATTTTTAAAGTATCCACGTAATCTTATCGCGGACAAAACATTGATTAGACTCGAACAGCTATATGATATTATGTAGGCCCATACATTGCACTCGGCAGAATGTAGCTAAGGTCAGACAACTGCTTTATAAGCGTTTAATCTCACTAGATCAATAACTTGTTTACAACCAGTTGGACGTTTTATCACTTCATGTGGAAAACTTTGCCAGTTAGTAGACTTAATCACAACAACAACATCGAAAATTCTTATTATTGGTTTTACTGACAAAAAAAATGTCAAGGATTTTAACACAAGGTGCGCCTTTAACCACGATGTTGACCGTGTACTAATACCGACCGAATTGGAATATATATGCGTTGCTGTTTAGATGTGTACGTCTTAGTTTATAAACACCACCACGTGCTACTTGGTTCAACAAAACAACACATCGTGTTTACATCTACTCCAGTGCCCTGACCGAAATACAATCACACATAGAGCGTGACGGTTTTGGTCACGTGATTAACAACTTATTAATATTCATGTTTTTGATCCCATTGTAACAACTGTTACCAAGCGAATGAACAGCGCAATAAGTCTCCGTAACAAGGGGTTGCGCCTATATGGAAAAGTCATTGATGAATTATAGACGTTAAAATAGAAAAGCAACCATAAAAACACAAACTTTCTGTTTAAAAGTAGAAAGGTTAAGTTCAGTTGAATCAGCTGTTTTCGTCTATAAATAGCACAGGTCGGTGTACATTACATTCCCGTCAGCTGATAAGAACTAGGTCAACACTAAACGTACACAATCATGTGAGAAGAATAATAACATACACAGCTCGACCCGCTGTGTAGACTTTGACCGGCAACCACAATAAATACGTTTTATTCTTAGAATGCAAAGCGGCGCGTCACATGACATCGTTAAAATCATAAAATTTGTCGCTCTGCGTTAGTTAGTTATATAATTTAATGAGCAATTCCACTGTAGCAATGGGCTGAGGGCACTAAAAATAATTTAAAAACATGTAATATCCAATTTAAGTGTCACAGTCCTATACTAGCGACGAATTTCATAGCATCACCCCTTCCTCACAAAACGATCGATTTATTGCTTCAAAAGTAATTCACAGCAATGCGAGAAACTAATTATAAAATACAATGTCTAATAAATCTATTTCAATAGATTTTCAAAGTTCTATCATTTTGAAAATGATTTAAGGATGATAAAATCCGAAAAATCTAATAAATATGTTGTTAGAAAGACTTTAGTACAACTTATTGCTGTCAATTTGCTTTTCTCTTACAGGAAAAAGTCACCAGCTAAACAGCTGTGTGTGACTGGCCATAACTTTTGGTCTGTGCTACAGCCTGTTGTTAATGTGTAATCTCTAATGTTCCACGCCAGTCCCAATACAGTACCCCAGTCTCATACGAAATAACAGTGATTTTCAAAGCTTCTTTTTCAAATTCATTTTTTTAAAATTAAGAGCCACATTAATGATATCGTCCTCCTAACAAATAATTGTTATTTTATTTTAGAATTTTGTTAAGAGGACAATATAAGACAAAAGGATTGGTGAAAGTACAGTGGCTATCTGTTCAAAGCCTTACATATGATTTGCTAGAGGGGATCAAATCCGGGAACTCACTTGCAAGTCAAATGCTCTGTCACTGACTATAGAGCATCATATCATTGTATGCGGTTAGGAAAAAATGACAAACAACAATAATATTTATTTAATTTCATCTTCTAATGTATGAAATCAAACAAATTAATAATTAGTATAGTTAAAACAACAATAACGATAGATATTAATGTATTATTCAACTAAATTAGATATAAATGTAGATAAATAATGAAGTGAGCTCTTACTGATGAAAAATGTCGTTTACGTCTTGGAGCCATCATATCATCGTCAAACTGGTCGGCTATTTCATCCTCAACGTCAGCAATTCCGTCATCTTTATGGTAATTTCCGAAAAAGAACCCGGATGCTGCTGGCGCGCTTTCACTCAAGTGGCTTGAGGGCGGCGAAGGGTCACTCCGCTCGGAATGGAATCCGCTGCTGGTCGCACTGCTGGAGAGTGGTGGTGGTATTCGTTGATTGACATCTGTTTAGGAACAAAACAATATAATACATTTGTAGTTTAATGGCTGTGATACATAAATCTACCCTACACGAAAAAAAACGTCTCTGACGTCACACGTTGAAGAAATATATTATGACGTCACACGTACCTGTCATAAAGGATGTAGGGAAATGTGGTGAAGCTGGACTACAGGATAAACTAGTGAGTACCATTGCGGCTATTGTTTCATCCATCATTTCAACGTCAGTTCCTGTGACATCATCCTCCCCCGGACTGTTTTCTCTCTCCCCCGATGAATGACGATAGCGCCTGGAAGAGGGACAATTTCTTTTCAGAATTCAGAAATCAGGATATATAATCCTAACTATATTTTAGGAAGATTTGTTGCTAGAGGCAATGTTTTCGGTATTTATACACTTGTAATTTTTATTATTAATTTCAGATAGGCATAAATGGAGTCTGTTGAAAGTTAATGAAACAAATAAAGGACACTTAAACTTGTATTATCAGAACAAACAACAGTTTACGTTGGTTTAAGATAGATTGTTTTTTTTTTTTCATATTAAAGTAAACCATTTTATTACGTTATAAGTTACAGTAGTAAAGTTAAAATAGCGCTTGCTTACAAAGCGATTCCTTTTACATGTATAGACATACCGGTTACCGTGAACATTTCTCCTACGACCGCAGAAGTTGCACAATCTGTAGCGGCGTTTGTTCTGTATTGAATCAATTAACCTACATGTATTGCTGACTTTGGATTCACGAAGTATATGTGTATTTTTCCTTTCTAACACGTTCATATTCAGTTTTTCAAGATAAGAAGAAAGACACACAAACCAAATACAAACTATTACGAAGATTTATAAATATAATAATTGTGATATATCAACGGTTGAGTGGTTTGTTTACTTTACACAACAGCGTGGAAATACACATTTAATCAATGCAACGCAGTGCGCTATTTTTAGTAACTGTGCAATATTTACAATGGAAGGTCGGCAACCTTTTCGATATCAGTAAAGTTTGAAATGCACTGTGGGCATTGTTTAAAATAATAGATTGCGTAATGTTATATCATGAAGGTAAATAAAGAGTTTCACATCGTTCAATATCACTTAATCCCTCGTGTAATAGCTATATAAATACATTTTAAAGTTACGGCTCGACTATACTTGTTGAGTACGAACTCGCCCTGACTAATTTTTCTTCTAAATTATCACATAAAAAATAAATTTATCAAACGGAGTTCAGAGGAAGTATTTAGTATTAATGTTTATTGCGAATAAAATATTAGATCGGAGATGATTTTGAACCGTGTTGTTAATTATTTAACGTAATTATTTCAAAAGAAGAAAGTGGAATTCGAAACCGGTCAACAAATTACCCATCCGACGTCGACTTCGATCACTAACCTGTCGACACCTAGAGCTATATCGGTATGGTGTACTACCGGTAGATCTATATTAGTGTATTGAAAAAAAAACATATAATAACTCACGGCGCTTTCGCTGATGGGACATCGATAACATGGGAAACTGGTCTCTTTTTGTTTTCATTCGTATGGACACTGATATCAGCAAGTTTGGAATAGTCCGTATCCTGATCGACAAGTCTTGCTGACTTCCTACTTTCCAGGAGTCGTATATCATCTATTTTCCGCTCCAAGTTTAGTTCTTCATGGGCCATTTTGACGTTAACTATTACACAGTCATGATCTGTGTCATGTTCAACAACTACGCCAGGAACTTCGCGACCATTTAGTGTTAAAAACACCTTTTGACCCCGTTTCAATCTAAAGGCACAGATACTCTGAAATCCATTCCCTATAATATGTCTCGGATACACACTCTTTTGAAATCCGTCGTCAAACACTACTGTGTATTTAGCCTCTTCAACTAAACCCGAATCTCCGACAGGATGATCAGTAATAACACCGGGATAAAATCGGCCATCTTTCCACAGAGCACAAATCTTCGTCCCTATAATTGATCGCTTAGCAAGTCTTCGGTTTCCAATCATATTTAATACATTTAACGAATTATCATTAGAAAAATATCACTTAAGTTCATCAAACAAATTCCCACTGGAACAAACATCAAAAAGAACTAAATTCAACAGCTGAATAAGGTCATATATGCCGGTATATTGCGCCGGTTTTGTTTTGGTAGCAAAGTAGGCGGAGCTTGATTCATTGGTATCAACAAAACCATGTGATATCTGTTTCTGCATCGATTAGTCAAAATTGACGCACCTCCAGAAAATTGTTGGCCTTCTAAAATTAAACTCAATGTTAAGGTCAGTTTTTGTTTCCGGTAATATTGATATACGACTTAATTCTTTAATTTGTGAAGAATATATTCAAACCAAATTGAAAAATATAAACATTATCATCAAAATTAACATAACGGCTTCTTAGAGAAAGCGCCTAAGGCCCTTTTCACGGTAAAATATGAGAAATTCTTGTCGATGTGTATCTGTCAATCTTTTTCATTTCGTCACAATGTTTAGTGTCGATATTTCTTCCTATTCCCACCCTCGTATATATTTATTATTTTGACATATTTTAACAATAATTTTCTAAATACTTTTAATTCAATGTCTTATTTGAACTTAAAATAATTTAGAAAATCAAACCACAAGATTTCTATCAATTTATTTCCGTCACAATCAGCCCTCTGTTAGTTTAAGACTGAGTATTATCGGTGACTTGGCAGGGAGGGTGTATAAAATGATTCAACAGCATTTGTTTTCCATGGACGGGAGAAAGTCGGTCAACCACGTGACAACTGTCAGATAGACTGTATTCATATCCCACAATTCATCACTGAAAATGTCAACCTCCAGTGGGATTTGCCACGAGCATTTTGTTGCAGTAGTTAAATTCTTTCTCACCTTTTCATTTTTCTACTATTGTTGTGAGGTGTCTGGATCAGCAGATAAATATATAGGTTACATTATAATTGTTTTCTGTCGTTGTCATCGCTGTCTCCTTTGTAATTTGCCGTCCAGCGTCCCCGAAATGTGTACTATTATGTATTGCATTTGCAATTTGAATTTGCACTTGCTCAAGTTTTTTTTTCTCAATTTCCAGGGTTTTTCCAAACTCTTTTGGGGTCTGGTCCTTTTGGATTTGGAACTTTAGCAACATTTTATTGAAATTAGGAAATATAAAAATACAAGAATCTCTTCAAATTAATTTGTGTTCACTTGGGAAATTTCTACTGCAAATTTTAGGAAAAACGTGGGTTTTTTTTTGTCGGGACCTTATTTTGGAACCCTCCGATAAAGAGGAAAAACCCTGGGTAACCGTTTGGATCCCTATTATTCTTACCACGGAATGAATTAAACTTGATAATCTTTTCCAATATCCTGGATGAAACATTCAAATAAGTCCGTTTTATAACTGTCCTCCGCATTGTAGGTGAAATAATTTTCAGAATCAAAAAGAGTGGGGGTGTTCCAAAAGGAACTCAATGAATGATCGATGCTTTTTTGTAAATCTAAATAGAAAAATAAATCAGTTTTAAGATGGCATTTCAAATTAAGGTGCATAGAAGTGGAAAAAAAGACCAAAAACTGAGGAGCTTTGTTAGTCACTTATAAAAACTAAATAAAACTAAAGATATATCTATTTTTAGGGTAGAGAATTGTGAAATTATACCAGTTTTTATGCAAATTATAGAGAGTGCATTTTGAATGGCCCGCCAGACTTGCCAACCTTTAAAATTTTCATGGGGAGATTTTTCACATTCATGGGGGAGACTCTAAATTTAAGTAAGAATTAACAGGAAAATTAAAATTTTTCATGGGGAAGATATGCATTTTTCTTGCAGAAATTATAAAAAAATTACATAAAAATTAGGGAGTCTCCCTATTTTTAGGGGAGATTTGCAGGTATGATGGCCTGCAGGCTCGAGTAGATCATTTACAAAACTTGCCTAAAGCAGCTTATAGGTTACAGGTATGGAACCTATTCTCAGACAAAAATCAAGGTCTTTCTTAATACTCTCAGATCAACTGTCTTATTACCGGTACTTTGAAATTTTGTATTCTAAATTTTGTAATATGTTACCTTTAGATGCAATATGATCTGAGGAGTTTTTGTAGTAAAAACAAGGCAAACAGTGAAACAGAATATATTCTTTTGATATCACTCATCAGATTTCTGATATTACTGGTCAGATTTCTAATATTACTGGACAGAATTTTAATATTACTAGGTAGATTTCTGATATTACTGGTCAGATTTTTTATATTACTGGACAGAATTTTAATATTACTAGGTAGATTTCTAATATTACTGGTCAGATTTCTGATATTACTGGACAAGTTTTTGATATCACTCATTAGCTTTTCTTTATTTTCAGATTATCTTCTGTGTCGTAGTTGTGGACATGAGCTTATACATCCATCCTCATTAATCCAGATCCCAAGTGAACATGCAATCCGGCAAAGAAATGATACTATATCTGGAAAACCAGAGGTTTTAATTCAACTCTTCAAAAATCCAAATGGTAAGTTTAAAATTGAGTAGTATCATGTCAATACAATATACAGGTCTACCAAGGTAAATTGGCACATGTTTACAAACACAAGGAGTCTACATCAAATCATAACAGGGGTGACAAGCCACTTGTCGTCACAAAAGTATTAGAGATTCAGTAATGCAAGGAGTCTGCGCAATGCAATATGTTTTACCTGAACAACGTATTTTTGGAAAGTAGACCGTATTGTTTGGGTTTTTGATTTAAACCAAATGTGCCACTTTCCTTGGTAGACCTGTACATGTACTTTCAACTCAAATGAATTCTTGGCACAAATTCTTTTTTTTTTGTTTTGCAAGATTTAAAAGGACTGCACAACCCCAAAGAATTGAAATAATATCATAAACAATAATATCATATATTTGACTCACTGAGTATAGAATACTACTCATTGAGGCAAAGTGAAATTGTTTGATATAATTTTTTGTTAAGCATACATAAATTTTGAAATATATCTTTAAACATCAATAATTCAAATTCAACATTCACTTTGGCATTTACCATTTCACTGTTTTTTTAGCATCACATTACAGTATTGGAAGGCTATACAGAGTGTATGACAGAGAGTGACACTTCTATAACACCAAAACAATTGGCTAGATTCTCCTTTATTTAAGAAAAAAATGTACATATTTCAAAGGTCATGTTTGCTCATCACAAATTAAAGGGGCATTTGCTGTGTTTTTTTTCCATTTTCCTCTTTTTTTAGCTCACCTGAGCCTTTGGCTTAGGTGAGCTATTGTGATCACTCCCTGTCCGTCGTCCGGCGTCCATCCATTAACTTTTCATATTTTCGACTTCTTCTATGAAACTACTACAGGGATTTTGATGAAACTTTACAGGAAGCAAGTACTCAGGGTCCTTTACCGCCAGATTGACACGGGTGGATCCAGGGCAGGGCAGAATAAGTTCCAAAAGGTACCCCACTTTAAAAATTTTCTTCTCCAGAACCGCTACATGAATTGAAAAACAGACTGTTTCTGAGTGATCCGCATGAGTGTATGATGCAAGTTTGTATTTTCCCTAGAAATTGGAATATTAATTATTGACACGTTTTTGGGGTCTTTTATGGTATGGCGTTCTGTGTCCCTCTGTCTGTCCGTCTGTTTTATGTCATCAAACTTGGTAGGATGCTTTATTGCATGAACCGTTTTGACAGGTTTGTAAATTGTGAAATTTCAACTATATTTGGCGGAGTTATGCCTCTTTTATTGCGAAACATAAGCATTATGTACAAAATGCAAGAACTTTTTTATTTTTCATTTAATTTCTTTCAAATTTGGTATGGTATCACAAGAAGCAATAATGTTTAATGTATACATTGAACCTGTTTTACCACTACATTCATTATAATGGAATATTTGGTATCCGACAAGAGTCACTCGGGAACAAATGTACATGTACATAAAAAGTACTCATTACAACGGAATATTCGGTGTCCAACTCCAACATTATATTCCGGGAACAAATGTACAAATCTCAATGTAAATAAATAATTTACAACGACCTGACATATATAGCCATATATAGCCTGAGCACAGGTAAAAATAATTGTGTCAATAAAACAATTACACCGTCAATTGTTCTCTGATCTGCACTGATAGGTGATAGGCGTCAATGATTAGCCTTACCTGTACTGCAGTAGGCCTAATGTTTATAAAACAGGTTTCATTAGAACTGACCCGACATTAAAATACAAGCTGCATACAAACTGAATAAAAGATAATTAAATTATTAAAATAAATACACATAGTTGACAAGTTCCATTAGGCTACATGTCCATGCTGATGTCGTTACAATAGCGTATCTTTAAATCATTTCAATTTTTGCCTAAGCCGTAGACATTTTAGTAAGATTTTATTTATGAAAGGCTTTTTTAATTAGATTGTATCAGCAGTAAAGAAGCTAACTCGGAATCAGGTACATTCGGGCATTTTGTACATGATCCATGCATTGCAATTGATTAGCTCAACCTTACTATTTGTATATGAATACCATACTGGACTTGACCTTATTTTCACAAAATATGTAGAAATATAAATTTTTATTAAAATAAAATAAATAAATATTTAGGCATATAAGATTTTTATACCTGTGTATAGCTCTTATACGCTATTGTACATCAACAATGATCAAGTACATGTACAAGTTGTAAAAGTAGAAAAAAATCAAAATAATTTTTATAGTAACACAACTAATGCCCGGTTAACCAGAGAGGGTTCAGCATGCCTCCATACAGAATACAGTTTCTACTGATGTTTTAAGTAGGCAGCTTCAGAAAATTACAAGTATATTTCTGTTCAGATATTCAAAAACTTTTACACATAGCTCACCTGGTGCTATGTCAGGGTTCAATATTAAGGTTTGTCCGGGATAAGGCTATGCTGCGTTCAGACAGGTAGATGTTACAATGTACTTCTCACTTGTCCAAAAGGACAAATGAACTTGTTGAAGACAAAAATTGATTCAATAAAGATTATCCTTGTTTAAACACAAAATAATATCTTTGATTGTTACTTAGTATTTCCAGACAAGTCATTTTTGCATTTGGACAAGTAGATTTATATCCTACTTTTTCCTGCAGGGAAAGTGGAAATTTTTATTGTTGACCCCTGGTTACGTTTTATAATGTAATATTTATGATTATTAATTAACTATAGTTATATTGGCCTAATATTGTTTTTTTTTCTGCCAAAACAATGTGAAATTCAAACTCAGAAAATACAGAAAAAACTAAACCAGACGAGTATAGAAAAACTCGGGCAATATTGAAGTTGCGTGGCCAAACAGGAATCCAAGTGAGAGTGGCCACTATTTTTTCAAATCAAACTGTATGTGCATCTTTTCCACATGGCATTGGTCTAGTTGGATTTCATTTTGGTTGAGTTAATTAAAAATCAATAATCAGTGATTTTCATAATAGCCAAGTTATTATGACCTTCGACTTCACCTCTGGCCACTACAACTGACCTTGGTGTAATATCTAGGCCAATATGAAAATCACTGATTAATAACCCTATAATAATATTTCATGAAATCGTCAGTACTATTTCTACATAGAATGTCCCTACATGTACATTGTGTCATAGGAACGAAGTTTTGCTAAAAAAAACAACAAGAAAACAACATCGATAAACAATGGCGATTTTACAATGTAATTTCACATATGTAAAGATGTTTATCAAGCTAACCTGTGTTTACCGAGACAATTTTTTTTTTATACTCTTGGACATAAATAACACAATATAATTTCATATTTATTCTTTGGTTTCATTTTTATTAAAAGATAATATTAAACCATAAGTTACTAAGTAAAATAAACTCTAGAAGTAAAGTACAATAGTCCAGATCTTTTCAGCAATTTGTTTTTTCTTTCTTTTCCTTTGTATAATTTGAATTTTTCTAATGAGTATTCATTTAATATGAAAACCAAAGGAAAAACTATAACTAAAATTATCTACATCCAGAAACAAGTTTTTCCCCAAAACAACTTTTTAATGATGACTCTGCAACATATGTACTTATGAAGTCCATAAATGTCCACAGTTATAGAAGTGATCCTTGCTGGACTACAGTAATATAAACATATACATGTATTTCAGGAGTTTTATTCATCTTTTAGTGTTTTTACATTTCAGGTTTACAGTTTGAAGTTATCACTGCAAAAACAATGAATTCTATAGATTCTCAAGAGGTAAGTAAAGTGATATTTATTGACATAAATGCTTTGTTATTTTGACTACTCTATGTTTGTGTGAAGTAAGCTTTGTTATTTTGATTACACTATGTTTGTGTGAGATGAGCTTTGTAATCTTTGATTACTCTATGTTTGTGTGAGATGAGCTTTGTAATCTTTGATTACTCTATGTTTGTGTGAGATGAGCTTTGTTATTTTGATTACTCTATGTTGGTGTCAGGTGAGTTTTGTAATCTTTGATTATTCTATGTTTGTGTGAGATGAGCTTTGTTATTTTGATTACTCTGTGTTGGTGTGAGGTAAGCTTTGTAATCTTTGATTACTGTATGTTGGTGTGAGGTGAGCTTTGTAATCTTTGATTACTCTATGTAGGTGTGAGGTGAGCTTTGTAATCTTTGATTACTCTATGTTTGTGTGAGATGAGCTTTGTTATTTTGATTACTCTATGTTGGTGTGAGGTGAGCTTTGTAATCTTTGATTACTCTATGTTGGTGTGAGGTAAGCTTAGTAATCTTTGATTACTCTGTGTTGGTGTGAGGTAAACTTTGTAATCTTTGATTACTCTATGTTGGTGTCAGGTGAGCTTTGTAATCTTTGATTACTCTATGTGTGAGGTGAGCTTTGTAATCTTTGACTTTCTGGTAAGCTTAGTAATCTTTGATTACTCTATGTTTGTCTGTGAGCTTTGTTATTTTGTAAACTTTGTAATCTTTGATTACTCTATGTTGGGTGTTGGTGTGAGTGTGAGGTGAGCTTTGTAATCTTTGATTACTCTATGTTGGTGTGAGGTGAGCTTTGTAATCTTTGACAACTGTATGTTGATGTGAGGTGAGCATTGTAATCTTTGATTACTCTATGTTGGTGTGAGGTGAGCTTTGTAATCTTTGATTACTCTATGTTGGTGTGAGGTGAGCTTTGTAATCTTTGACAACTGTATGTTGATGTGAGGTGAGCATTGTAATCTTTGATTACTCTATGTTGGTATGAGGTGAGCTTTGTAATCTTTGATTACTCTATGTTGGTGTGAGGAGGTGAGCTTTGTAATCTTTGTTGGTTGATTCTAATGTTGATTACTCTATGTGGTGAGGTGAGCTTTGTAATCTTTGATTACTCTGTGTTAGTATGAGATGAGCTTTGTAATCTTTGATTACTCTGTGTTGGTGTCAGGTGAGCTTTGTTATTTTGTTTACTCTATGTTGGTGTGAGGTGAACTTTGTAATCTTTGATTACTCTATGTTGGTGTGAGGTGAGCTTTGTAATCTTTGATTACTCTATGTTGGTGTGAGGTAAGCTTTGTAATCTTTGATTACTCTATGTTGGTGTGAGGTAATCTTTGTAATCTTTGATTACTCTATGTTGGTGTCAGGTGAGCTTTGTAATGTTTTGACTTTTACTCTATGTTGGTGTGAGGTGAGCTTTGTAATCTTTGATTACTCTATGTTGGTGTGAGGTGAGCTTTGTAATCTTTGATTATTCTATGTTGGTGTCAGGTGAGCTTTGTAATCTTTGATTACTCTATGTTGGTGTGAGGTGAGTTGATTTATTCTATGGTGTGAGGTGAGCTTTGTAATCTTTGATTATTCTATGTTGGTGTGAGGTGAGCTTTGTAATCTTTGATTACTCTATGTTGGTGTGCGATGAGCTTTGTAATCTTTGATTACTCTTTACTAATATTAGGTGATCATTGTACAATAGAATCTCATTATCTTTAAATTCAAGGGACCAATCCTATTTCTTTTGAGATATCCAGAATTCAAGGTAACCCAATCATACTAAACAGATTTATCTATCTATAAAAATTTGAACCGGACGATCAACTTTGACATAACCGGAATTTTGACTCATTTAATTTGGACATAACTAGATTCCACTGTAATTTGTTAATACTTATGTTTATATATGTTTATATACAGTGGAATCTCGTTATCTCAAAATCACATGAGTCAAAATAACAGTTATGTCAAAGTTGAATGGCTGGTGCAGATTTTTTTGGATAGATGAATGTATTAAATAAAATTTTGGTCATCTTGAATGCTGGATATTTAAATATAATAGTGGTGCATTTGGAGATTAGGAGGTTCCACTGTCCTTTGTGATTTGTTCTCACTCTTGGAATTTCAGACATTTCACATGATGACTTGGTTTACTGGATATAAATGGGGAATTAGCGTTTGTCCTGTATGTCATCATCACATTGGCTGGTAAGTTTCTCAATTTTTTCTTAGCTCACCTGAATTACTCAGATTGTAATTTATCCAGGTTCTGCCCTTCTGTCGGTGAATTTTCCACATTTTCAGCTTAAGAACAACTTGGCCTGTTTCACATTTTCAACTTAACAATCCCTTGGCCAGGTTCACATTTTCAAATTAAGAACTTGTGAAAATTTCACATTTTGAACTTTAAAACAACTTGGCTAAATCTACAATTTCACAACTTACAACTTGGCCAAGTGTGTTTACAAATATCATTTCTATTTTTTTCTCAGGAAATACATATTGGATGACCACAAGGAAGGATTACCATCAACATTTTACGGAATTATTCTCGCAAACATTTTACAGCAATCTGGTAAGTGTTGCTTAGTAGCAGTCATTGTTGTGTGTTCTTATTGCTTTTAACTCTTTGTCATTTATGTGGACCCCTTGTGGTGCCTCATATGAGAACGCACACCAAGTAAGTGGGTGGCCTTATGTTTGAGGCCCGGGGATATAACTGAGACTTCATTATAGAAGAGCTTTAATAGAATTTTGTATATATTTTTCATAACAGAATTTGGTAATACTATTTTATATTTACCTGTTTTTGTCTATGATGTAACAGGGCCTCTGTGGCCGAGTGGTTAGAACATCAATCTTTGAACCATGAAGTCTCTAACTTCCTGTCAGCACAGGATCGAGTCCTGCTGGAACCTAAGCTGATTTTTGTGAGGAAGCTTTCCAGTTCACTTCCGGAAGGCTGGTGGTCTCTTCCCGGGTGCATTGTTACTCTCTTCCACCTTTAAAAACTGGCCACAACCATGTAATTAAAAAATTTATGAGTGTTGCATGAAACACTGTTCAAAATTTTAAAAAATACATGAAATTAAAATGTGATGTCTCACTTTGGCAGAACATATTGCTTTGCTGCAGAAGGTTGTCTTGCAGACAAAACAAAAATTAGGAAGTTTGTTTATATATCATCTCTTTTATTTTCCTCTTTTCCATTAAAAAATGAGAGCACCAAAGGCTCGAAAGCATTAAGTTAAAATTACTCCTTAAAATCCTACGAATCCCTCGATCCCGTAAAAATGATTTTAGTTCTGATGCTGGCTTTGACTTAAAATATATACATGTATATTCATTGACATACTATGCTTTTCAACTTTCATACTCATTAGGCAGGTGCTAGTTTACTATAGCACTGAAAGTATGTTTTTGCAGTCAGATAATAAATTACTTAGCACTGCTGGGATAATATAAAGTAGCCCACCCCTCTCTCTCTGCCTAATACCGGTAATAAAATATTAAGATGTTTATAATGTAAGGAATTTTACAATCGCTACTTCTTAGTGCTTAATTATGTGTATTGACAAACAAAATATGTAAGTAAACAATAACTTATAATTCTTTAACTCATCAACCCCAAAAATCAGATTTAGACTCGCCAATATCAATGAATAGTAGGGTTCACTTTTACAAAATAGGGGTTATTGAGTTATTACTGCAAGTACAATTACAGTCGATTCCACTTAATTGCATACCTGATAATTGCATATTCCTGTTAATTGCATAAGAATTCAAAATACAAAACCATTTCCTATCTTTTACATGTTAAATATTCCTTTTAATTGCATAGGCTAAACCAAGAATTCCTGTTAATTGCATAAAATATTCCCCAAAATGGGGGAAAATGTACTGATTTCGGTAAAAAGTTATGTTTGGACATATTATTTACATAGAAATGAGATCATATTAAAGAAAGTTTTATGAAAATTTTGCCTTTATTTCATTATTTTACCCTAATGCTTAATGACATTCCATTACTGGTGTACCTAGGATGTTTATAATAGTATTATACACGCAACTGAAAAGCCTTATTGAAGATAAATAATCATTGTTCACTAAAATACACTAATTCCTGTTAATTGCATATTCCTGTTATTTGCCTATTTTTTTCTGACATTTTGTCTATGCTATTAATAGGAATCCACTGTATTGTAAAATTTTCGTTTTTTTTAACTCGTACACCCTTGAATTCTGACTGGACTTTTCCATAAAAAAATGTTTTAGACTAAATAAATGTGATTTCAGGGCTTAATGATTAATTATTTCCTGACTTCGTGCCAAGGTGCAGCAGGGTCAATTAGCATTGGATGATCTTTGACTTCTCTGTTTGATATCTTTATCTTCTCTTTTCAGAATCAGAATCCATAATACATTTTCCAAAGGCATATAACAGTTGAATAGTGAGAGGAGAATATATTACCCATCAGTCCATTGTGACCAGCTCATTATAAACTCTATTTTTATTTATAATAAAACTGTTGCTGTTATTTCTGTGTGTGTGTGTGTGTGTGTGTGTGTGTGTGTGTGTGTGTGTGTGTGTGTGTGTGTGTGTGTGTGTGTGTTTGTGTGATGGTCATCTGTGATACTAACTTGAATTCCTATGCAGAATCTTTTAATCTCTTTTTGTGAAAAAAAATGTACAATATTTTTAATACTTGTGTAGGTATTTATCAAGGGGATCTCATTGTTTGTAAATAGAAAATATTTATCCTCTCAAACTATAAGACATTGCCTCCCTTTGTTATTTCATGAATATTCATGAAATAGGTCTATCATTGACCAATCATTTATCAAGATTTGAAATGTTTATCATTAGACGGTGTATATGTTAATGTGTTTTTATTCTCTGAATACCATACAATTCTTTGAATTATCTTTTAAGTTATTTATTGAAAAAAATATCCAATACATCATTGTTTATGGTGCCAACCTAAGGCTTAACAAAATCAGGTGTTTGCTTCTAAAAACAACCCTGCAATTCTAAAATTTGTGCCTATGGGTTGTTTTTATTGGTCTATGATTAAAAGAAAGAAAAAAACATGTGACCACCTTCCCATATTAATTAGAAAGAAAAATAATCCCCTTATAATACAAATGATTGTGACAGGGATTTTACTGATTGGAAGATTATAAAAAAAAAAAAAAAAAAAAAATAGATAATTTAGCTGAATATATACTTATACTGCCAGTTCTGATGTTGATCAGAAAGGCAAAATATAAAGCAATTTCATATAAGTCTCTGTATGGTTTTGGACACAGTTGAATAATTGTGAGTCTCTGTATGGTTTTCGACACAGTTGAACAATGATGAGTCTCTGTATGGTTTTCGACACGGTTGAACGTTAATATGCATCCGATTCCCATAACATGGCAGGGAAAAGTAACCTGATTATCATACTTTTCAGTTATGACAGGCTTAACAGGTAAAACATTGTATTAAGAACTGGATAACCTTGCATCTGAGTAGGAATGAATACTCTTGCCTGATTGTGATTGTGACTCTACCCTTTTTGGATTGGAAATAAAAAGATAGAAATAAAAACCCTACCTACCTTGCCACATCTTCAAAATGAATTATCTGTGACACAGATAAATTTTGTTAATGTCCTAAATACCCCATGTTGAATTAGGATCTTTTTAAGCATTTGAAATCTCAGAAAGAAGGGAGAAGTGTTTCAGGCAATGGTCATCTTGGAACAGGTACTGGTAGTCCAGTGGGTAGAGCAGCCACACAATTTGAAGATGACCTGGGTTTTCCTAGTCTGACTACTTGTTACAAAGAGCTATAGTATCCAAGATTCATTGTGGGTTCCTTACATAGTTATATCAAACACATGTACATGTAGATAACTGTTAAACTGGAGAATGTCTGGATATTTGAATCATTTTAAGTTATTCATCTTATAGTAGTAATGTTCACTTCCTCTAACTATTACCTAGAACCTGTAGAAGAAAAATTTACATGTAGGCGGGAAAAAAAAATTGATCTGAAACAGGGATATCTGAAAGAGGTTCTTATATTTATATATATATATATAAATAAACAACCATTTTCAAATTGACCTGTGTATAACTTGACAAGGTCAAAATGATGATAATGGTTGTACTTCAATTCTGACCAATTTTTTGTTTAACAAACACAGTGGTGATAATACATTGAAAAAAAGGATTATTATTGATATTGTAAATATTATTATTCTTTCATTATTCTGCTTCTTTTCCTTTAGTTATCACAATTACTGGTGCTTTTCAATCATTGCTTTAACTTTATTATTTCATCTTTGTATATACATATGTACATTGAAAATGTATATATGTAATTTGTGCCATAGATAGATATATGCATTGAAGATGGATAAGATTTTTTTAGTCATAGAATGAGTTGTATAAAACAGAAACATGACCAACATTCCTGAGCATAAAAATTTCTATTTACCGTCTCAACATAATTGACCTATCTCAAAATGTCTGACGTGTGGCCCTCGATGTGGTTTTTGATGTCATTTGATTGTGATGTCATAATGGCACAAATGTTTGATCTGCCATTTAATTGTGACATAATGGAAACGTTTCCCAAAAAGGTGCTGTGTTGGGCCTTTTGCGAAAGGTCAATGGACATATGGTGTTTAATTGTATTTTTGATCATCTTTTTAGTTCACTGGAGCTGAGGGTCATGTTAGCTGTTGCTATCACTTTTAGCCTGTCCTCGGTTATATACACTTTCAAAAGTCTTCTCTCAGATACAACCGAGTCATTGGTAACTAATGATTGTTAAAGAAGATAAGTATGCTTACGTGCCAAAAGTATGTTAACTTTGTTCATTTTTCCATGGCTTTCTATGTCAATCAAAATTTTTCCAAGAACTGTCACAAATTAATGGTTTCATCAATTCATGTGAAATTGTATATGTTTAGAAGAAAGTGTTTTTTGTCTTGGTTTGGTTTTGGATAAAATTTCTTTGAAGCTTTATTTCTGAGAAGCAGAATTTTTTCTTTGCAATAGGTATTCTTTTGACGTCATTAATTAAGAACAAATAAGGAAATGGCACTACAAATTTTGCTTCATAAATACTTGCAGTTTATACAAAAAGAAATTGACATATTCCAAACCAATTTAGAAAGATAGTCCACTTAATTCCACACAATATTGCAAAAGTTTACAAGATTTCATGTAATATATGAGTCGGGACAATTATTTTTAAAAAGTTCATTTAACATAGAAAGCAATGAAAAAAAAGTTGACATACTTTTGGCATGTAAGTGTAGTTTTTTTTTTGTTTTTTTTTATGATCGCAGATCAACCAAAATGGCAACTACTGTATACCTGGACATTTTCACTCCCACTGGCCCAAATTCAGCTTGATAATATTTGCCAGAGTTATGGGACTTTGGAATCTTTAATCAATTATCTCTTGTAAATACAAATGTACACTATGTAATTTAGATACATCGTATAATGTTTCCAAACACATCTTGTTTGCCATGTTTGATATTTGAGTATGATATTACAATTTAAACCTGACGCTGCATGGTTGCACTCTCTATATGGTGACAGGGTTGAATATTGACCTTAATTATGTAAATGAATCAAAGGTTATGATATGAGGTTATAAAGCACCTGTTGGCCTCACTGCACTGTAAATGCCATGTATTATTATGTAATGAGATTATTTTTAGCTATGATCATGTGTGACCTGGGGATTCTTTGTAAGTGTCTATGTATAGTGAGCATTGGTGTTCTAATGGAATGTAATATTTTGTATTAATTATTCAACCATCTAACCTCGTTAGCAGGTAATATCCCACATAGATAGCATGTTTCTGCAATCTTATGTGGTTGAAGTTGTTAAATGGGTTCAGATTTATAAGAATAATATATGAAGACAATTTTTTGGAAAGGGTCATCTTCAGTTAGGACAAGCATTTTGAAGCCAACATGTATTAGCAGATCTAGACTCCTTAAGTTAGAAATAAAATCCTGTTAGAAACCCACTACAGTATTTTATTTAAGGTCAAAAATTGATATTTGAAAACTTTTACAAACCACAATCATTTAAAATATTTTTGTTATCAATTTACCACAGTGTATCAGAATGCCGACCCGATGAGAAAACCCTAACCCAAAGAGAAAACCCTAGGCAATGTGTGCATTTGTCTTTGTACTTGA
This sequence comes from Atrina japonica, assembly GCA_030159075.1. NCBI lineage: Eukaryota > Metazoa > Mollusca > Bivalvia > Pterioida > Pinnidae > Atrina > Atrina japonica. Next base: position 266,800 of record BROG01000699.1, on the reverse strand, counting down.
ACCAGCTCTATAATCCAAATTTGTTGTATATATATTCTCTTGATGATGTTGACCCCCCCCCTCCCCCCATGTAGCTTATGTGTGAAAAGATGATGTTTAAAAACAAATACATTTTAATGGTTTATATGGACCAGGTTTATATTTGTTACTTGTAAGATAAATAAAAGAGAAATTAAATCAGCATTGTACTTTTTATATGTTAATCATCATATACACTATATACCATATTGTTGATATCATTAATATATCTAGAATTTACTTCAGATTTAGCATTTTTTAAAATGTGATCTTTCAGCACAGGGTACTGATTTGACCCAGATTAAATATACATGAAAGTTACATTGACCTAAATGTTTGTGAATTAGCATGAAGGCGTAAAGGAAAATATCGGATGGTGTCTGTCCATACGACACCTTTTAGGTGAGTGAGTGATTAATTGAATGTTGTATTACATCACACTCAACAATATTTCAGTGATATGGTGGTAGCCAGTGTTAAATGATGGAGGGGAGAACCTGGTTACATTGTAGGGTTTCCTGAGAACAGACCACATGTACGCTAATGAGTCAGTTATGTAAACACAGTAAAATGAGTTAGTTATATAAATATAGTCAGATGAGTTAGTTATGTAAACAGACAAATGAGTCATTTGTGTAAACATTGAAAAAATAAGTCAGTTATGTAAACAGACAAATGAGTCATTTGTGTAAAAAAGACAAATGAGTCATTTATATAAAACAGACAAATGAGTGATTTATATAAAACATACAAATGAGTCATTTATATATAAAACAGACAAACGAGTGATTTATATAAAACAGACAAATGAGTGTTTTATATAAAACAGACAAATGAGTGATTTATATAAAACAGACAAAGGGGTGATTTATATAAAACAGACAAATGAGTCATTTATATAAAACAGACAAATGAGTGATTTATGTAAAACAGACAAATGAGTGATTTATATAAAACAGACAAATGAGTGATTTATATAAAACAGACAAATGAGTCATTTATATATAAAACAGACAAATGAGTGATTTATATAAAACAGACAAATGAGTCATTTATATATAAAACTGACAAACGAGTGATTTATATAAAACACAAATGAGTGATTTATATAAAACAGACAAATGAGTGATTTATATAAAACAGACAAATGAGTGATTTATATAAAACAGACATGAGTGATGTATATAAAACAGACAAATGAGTCATATATATAAAACAGACAAATGAGTGATTTATATAAAACAGACAAATGAGTGATTTATATAAAACAGACAAATGAGTCATATATATAAAACAGACAAATGAGTGATTTATATAAAACAGACAAATGAGTGATTTATATAAAACAGACAAATGAGTCATATATATAAAACAGACAAATGGGTGATTTATATAAAACAAACAAATGAGTGATTTATATAAAACAGACAAACGAGTGATTTATATAAAACAGACAAACGAGTGATTTATATAAAACAGACAAATGAGTGATTTATATAAAACAGACAAATGAGTCATATATATAAAACACAAATGAGTGATTCATATAAAACAGACAAAGGGGTGATTTATATAAAACAGACAAATGAGTCATTTATATAAAACAGACAAATGAGTGATTTATGTAAAACAGACAAATGAGTCATTTATATAAAACAGACAAATGAGTCATTTATATAAAACAGACAAATGATTCATTTATATATAAAACAGACAAATGAGTGATTTATATAAAACAGACAAATGAGTCATTTATATATAAAACTGACAAACGAGTGATTTATATAAAACACAAATGAGTGATTTATATAAAACAGACAAATGAGTCATTTATATAAAACAGACAAATGAGTGATTTATATAAAACAGACATGAGTGATGTATATAAAACAGACAAATGAGTCATATATATCAAACAGACAAATGAGTGATTTATATAAAACAGACAAATGAGTGATTTATATAAAACAGACAAATGAATCATATATATAAAACAGACAAATGGGTGATTTATATAAAACAGACAAATGAGTGATTTATATAAAATAGACAAACGAGTGATTTATATAAAACAGACAAATGAGTGATTTATATAAAACAGACAAATGAGTCATATATATAAAACAGACAAATGAGTGATTTAAATAAAACAGACAAATGAGTCATTTATATAAAACAGACAAATAAGTGATTTATATAAAACAGACAAATGAGTCATTTATATATAAAACAGACAAACGAGTGATTTATATAAAACAGACAAATGAGTGATTGATATAAAACAGACAAATGAGTCATATATATAAAACAGACAAATGAGTCATTTATATATAAAACAGACAAATGAGTGATTTATGTAAAACAGACAAATGAGTCATTTATATAAAACAGACAAATGAGTGATTTATATAAAAGAGACAAATGAGTCATTTATATATAAAAGAGACAAATGAGTGATTTATATAAAACAGACAAATGAGTCATTTATATATAAAACTGACAAACGAGTGATTTATATAAAACAGACAAATGAGTGATTTATATAAAACAGACAAATGAGTCATATATATAAAACAGACAAATGAGTGATTTATATAAAACAGACAAATGAGTGATTGATATAAAACAGACAAATGAGTGATTTATATAAAACAGACAAATGAGTGATTTATATAAAACAGACAAATGAGTCATATATATAAAACAGACAAATGAGAGATTTATATAAAACAGACAAATGAGTGATTGTTATAAAACACAAATGAGTGATTTATATAAAACAGACAAATGAGTGATTTATATAAAACAGACAAATGAGTCATATATATAAAACAGACAAATGGGTGATTTATATAAAACAGACAAATGAGTGTTTATATAAAACACAAACGAGTGATTTATATAAAACAGACAAACGAGTGATTTCTATAAAACAGACAAATAAGTGATTTATATAAAACAGACAAATGAGTGATTTATATAAAACAGACAAAGGGGTAATTTATATAAAACAGACAGATGAGTCATTTATATAAAACAGACAAATGAGTCATTTATGTAAAACAGACAAATGAGTCATTTATATAAAACAGACAAATGAGTGATTTATATAAAACAGACAAATGAGTCATTTATATATAAAACAGACAAATGAGTGATTTATATAAAACAGACAAATGAGTCATTTATATATAAAACTGACAAACGAGTGATTTATATAAAACACAAATGAGTGATTTATATAAAACAGACAAATGAGTGATTTATATAAAACGGACAAATGAGTGATTTCTATAAAACAGACATGACTGATGTATATAAAACAGAGAAATGAGTCATATATATAAAACAGACAAATGAGTGATTTATATAAAACAGACAAATGAGTGATTTATATAAAACAGACAAATGAGTCATATATATAAAACAGACAAATGGGTGATTTATATAAAACAGACAAATGAGTCATTTATATAAAATAAACAAACGAGTGATTTATATAAAACAGACAAATGAGTGATTTATATAAAACAGACAAATGAGTCATATATATAAAACAGACAAATGAGTGATTTAAATAAAACAGACAAATGAGTCATTTATATAAAACAGACAAATAAGTGATTTATATAAAACAGACAAATGCGTCATTTATATATAAAACAGACAAACGAGTGATTTATATAAAACAGACAAATGAGTGATTTATATAAAACAGACAAATGAGTGATTTATATAAAACAGACAAATGAGTGATTTATATAAAACAGACAAATGAGTTATATATATAAAACAGACAAATGGGTGATTTATATAAAACAGACAAATGGGTGATTTATATAAAACAGACAAATGAGTCATATATATAAAACAGACAAATGAGTGATTCATATAAAACAGACAAAGGGGTGATTTATATAAAACAGACAAATGAGTCATTTATATAAAACAGACAAATGAGTGATTTATGTAAAACAGACAAATGAGTCATTTATATAAAACAGACAAATGAGTGATTTATATAAAACAGACAAATGAGTCATTTATATATAAAACAGACAAATGAGTGATTTATATAAAACAGACAAATAAGTCATTTATATATAAAACTGAAAAATGAGTGATTTGTATAAAACAGACAAATGAGTGATTTATATAAAACAGACAAATGAGTCAGTTATATAAAACAGATGAATGAGTCAGTTATATAAAACAGACAAATGAGTCATTTATATAAAACAGACAAATGAGTCATTTGTGTAAAACAGACAAATGAGTGATTTATATAAAACAGACAAATGAGTTGGTTATGTAAACATAGTCAGATGAATTGGTTATGTAAACAGCAAATGAGTCATTTGTGATAGACAAATGAGTCAGTTGTATGATAAAATGAACATAGAAAATGAGCTAGTTATGTAAACAGACAAATGAGACAGTTTTGTATTTGTTTGTTTGCTTGTTGGTTTACAACCAGTCAAGAATTTTTCACTTATATTGAGATGTCACCAACTCTAGGTGAAGTGCCACAAATTTTGACCTGTGCTATGGACTGACACTAATGCAGTGAGGGTTCTTTTCTGTGCCACTTCTTCCATGACATGGGACCTTGGTTTTCTGTCTCATCCGAAAGACTTGTGATTTTCATCTCGTATGCCAAGTGTTTGGTGATGGAACACTCACTACCATTTTTAAACTCTGGTATGACCTGGTCTGGGAATCGAACATTGGACCTTCTCCTTGCGAGTTGGACACTCTACCACAAGACCACTGCAAGCTAGTTTTGTAAACTGACAAATGAGTCATTTATAACTTAGAAAAATGAGTCAGTTAAGTAAACACATTCAAATGAGTCAGATATGTGATAAAATGAACATAGACAAATAAGTCAGTTATGTAAAAAAGTCAGATGAGTCACTTATGAGATAAAATGAGCAGACAAATGAGTCATTTATAATGATTTAGCCAAGAGACTCATTTATGGGATGAAATGAACATAGACAAATTAGTCACTTTTGTGAATGTAGTCAGATGAGTCATTTTTGAATGAAATAGATACAGTCAAATCAGTCAATTATGTAAACATAGGCAAATGAGTCCATTGTGTGAACATAAGACAAATAAGTCATTTATGGGATAAAATGAACAAAATCAAATGAGTCACTTTTTTGGATAAATTTAATGTATTTTAATGAGTCAGTTATGAGATAAATTATGTGAATGTATTCAAATGAGTCGTTTTGGGGTTGAAATAGATCAAAATATAGTCAAATGAGTCAGTTAAGTAAACATTAGCATATGAGTTTTATGTAACCATAGACAAATGAGTCCATTATGAGATAGAATGAGTCTAATGAGTCAGTTACATGTATGAAATAAAATGAACATAAACAAATTAGTCATTTATGGGATTTATTAAGTCAGTTATGGGATAAAATGAAATAATTTAAATGAGTTAGTCGTGATGAAATTGACATTGTCAAGTGAGTCATTTTCTGATAAAATGTAGTCAAATGAATAATTTATGGGATAAAATAAATACATGTAGTCAAATGACTCGAGAATGAGAAAAAACTTATGTTGTCAAATGAGTCACTTATGAGATAAAGTAAAAATAGTTAAATCAGTCTGTTGTGGGGGGAAATAATATAGACTATTCAAATGAGTTATGGCTAAACTTACATAGAGCTATTAAAAAAACTGCTAAACAATGTCAGTTTATATATTTCTAAATTTCATAAAGCATTTTATTATATAGACATGAGATTCATGTATTATTATCATTATTTTATAAGAACATATTTTACTCGACGTAATGATGCGGGGTAAAATTTTGTTCGGGATCGAGCTACCTATTACAATTTCTACGTAATGGAACTCTTCTGTTTATCGTCAATGTAAATAAATCAGATAAGATGCTTTTGATATATTTTCGTCTGGACAACTGGTGGCTATAGCATCAGTGTAGGTATTGCTTTATTAGATTTTGGTGGTGCAAGAAATTATTTAATGCATATCATTTTAAAGTTGAAGAATTTTCTGTGATAATTTACAGTCTATTTTGTAGCAAAAGGCATTTGTTTTAACAAAAACTGTATTGCAACAGAAAGAACCAAATTAACATAGAGATGTAATATCAATGAATAAAAATTGTCTGAAAATTGTAATACTAGATGTCATTTATCATTAACAAGTTATTGGTAGACACCCTCCCAGGAAAGACCACCTCCATTATGAGACCACATGCCTCTTTCATTTAGGCCATTAGGGTGGTCTTATAAGGGGGACCACTGTAATGATTAATACTAAAATCTGAATATGTTTAGCCCTTCAAATTCAATTATAGACCTAAGGGGCGGCTTTGCGGCAGTGGTATAACTTATGGCTTAACTCATCAACCCCTGAAAAACAATGGACTCTTCTATAAATCAATGACTTAGGCAAGTCCAAATGTGTCATTAGGGGTGAATGAGTTAATGAATCTGCTCTTTTAGGCTTTTAGTTTAGTTTACTGCTGTGTCACATGATTTTGCACGTCACATGGTTTTGCACATCCATGCTTCTGTCCGTCTCAACGCTTTAAAACAGATGGTAATTTTGCTTTAAAGGTTCTGCGTCTTTATAAACCTTTTAAAATAAAAAGTTCAAATGCATTTTTTGTACAACTATTGTATAAAATCAATGATTGTTATCCTAAATGTAAAACAACACAAGTGTTTTACCTCATTTGAGCTTTTTGTCGGCTATAGCAGCGTTTACATCTACGTCATCATGACGATAATAGTTTATAATGAATATTCATAATCGAGAAGCAAGTTGACAGCAGAATTAGTTCTAAATTGGTGCAAACTTTTTAATCCCTTTTGTAATCAATCTAATCATCATATTACATTACAAGTCAAATGATATGAAGGAATACGGACCACCATACCTGATTTACATCTTCAACCACGTGGAAACTGAACAGTGCGCAAAATCATGTGACATTTGGACCTCGGGTTAGAACACGATGTCTGTGGTTTGTTTTTCACTTTACAGGAATTTGTTCAGACAAGTTAACATGTTTTGTCAAAAAATTGAAAGAGCGATTATATAATTGATTTATGCTGTGTGGATTTTATGATTCTGTGCCATTTGCTGTCTCCAGTTTTCGAGATCTGGGTCTTAGGTGCGCAAAATCATGTGACAGCATTGTATATAATTTCTATTGAAACGACGAAGTCAAGACCTCAGTGTTTCAATAGAAAATATAGTTTTGAGTTTATATGGCTAACCTCACATGTCACCTTTCAGTTGCACCTTATGATTCCCAGTCTATAAGTATGTGTATATACTGGTAAAGTGTAACTCAAAAATCTTTATAATACCCATCGTTTCATTTGCCACCCTGCTTTTCACCACAATTTTTGAAAGTAAAGTCCACTTTTGAAGTTTTCCCTATGATTTAATTTAAGGTTTCCATCAACCTATCACCAAACCCCTTTATATGCCAAATTTGGACTGAACAAATGGTGGAAGTATAACAAGGTTTTACTGTATATGTAGTTTTTATACTCCTTTAAATCAAAAGTCTTCACTATATTCTACCCTTTCTATAGCACTGATCAAAATTTGTGGCATTTCATCTACTATCCATATCAATGAAATATTCTTGATTGGTCATAGAACAACAATAAAAGAAAGCAAACTAACAGTCTAACGTACAATGTATTTAGTTATGGCTAGGGCTTGTCGAAGGAGCAGTCACAACATTTTTAAAGTCCTGTATGATGGACCACATCAAACCCAGTATGACGGACTACATCAAACCCAGTATGACAGACTACATCAAACCCAGTATGACAGACTACATCAAACCCAGTATGACAGACTACATCAAACCCAGGACCTTTTGCTTATGAGTTGAATACTAACTTGCAGACAACAAGAAGCAGTTATATAAATCCTGTCACTATGACAACAAGATCAATAAGAGACTCGATTTATCCACAGGAATTGGAAATTTTATCTGTTGAGTTAAAATAGAGAGTCAAACATCAGATCGTCAGACAAACACCTTATAGGTCAACTTACAGATAAATTTTCTATGGTTTATCTTCAAAATTCAATGTAAAGAAGTACATATCATATCAGTAAAAATTATGATGATTAATTTACTATTTTTCATGGAATTGATTATTTTTCATTCATCTTATCATAATTTTCCCTTTACAGTCAATCCAGAGAATGACTAGCAAAAGTGATGGCATATGGAAAGACATCTTCAGCATCCAGGAATTTGATAGACTGGGAACTTGCAACTCCTTCTGGTCCAGCATTAGCTTTCCATGCTGGCTGTGCTATAGGTTGGTTAACTCATTTTTCAGTTTTTCATATATTAGGTCAGGGTCGTCTGTTGACTGTAGAAGTAGACGCCTTTATGAGAGGGACAAAATAAATAAAAAAACCCAAAAAACCCTGATATTGTTCATTCTTTGTCAGGGTGCATAATCACCATATTGTACATCATATCAGTTGCTATGGTGACCTGATGCAATCCATTGCTGTCAATCACTGTACAGCTGTTGACCTCAGTGGCCAAGTGTTTAGAGTAATGTGCTTTAAACCATTAAGTATTTCACATCTACATGTAGTTAGCTCGGGCTTCAAGTTCCGGTGGAACCTGAGCTGATTTTGTGAGAAAGGTTTGCCAGTTTACTTGTGGAAGGCCAGTGGTCTCTTCCTCCATCATGACAAACTGGCTTCCACCATATAACTGAAAAATTGTTAATTGTCTTGAAAAACACAAAAAAACAAACAAAATGTTAAACAGCTAGGCATTGTGTGTTAACTTTTGAACAGTTTTCACTTTCTTCTAAAAAAGCTTGTGAAAAATTCTTTTCAAAATTGATATGTATACCTTGAAATTTTCACTCCCATTTAATTTTCAGTTTTTGCCCCAGGTGAGAGGGCAAATTTAATAACATGAAGGCAAAACTTTCAAGCTGGATAATTGAAGCATGGCCATCTATGACAGCCATGTGACTATATATATGGTCATTTAGGACAAATTTAAAATTGGGTGAAAGTTTTCTGTTGTAAAAGGTGAAAACAACCAGGGGCAAAAATTCCAGGACCCTGTCCCTGGGTTGTTTTGTAGATGACTGGGAATGCTAGTGATTGGTAGTCATTTTTTCTACCGACTTTTGATATATAAAGGCTAAGGTATACAATTTTACCTGTTTTTAAGATTGTTTATACTTTTTTAAGGTAGTTGATAATTATTTTAGACGGTCACTTCTACCTACATGTATTTTGAAAATGTCTGAAGTAAACTATATCTCTAATTATTTTGAATATGTCCTAAAGTTAGCTACTAATGAACGCCTGTAGTTTTGCACTGCTTATAATTGTAGGAAACAATCTTTATATTCATGGAGGTGTGACAAAGAAAGATTGCAAAGATCCATCGAACAAACTCTATCAGTTTGACACATCCACTTTGTCATGGAAAGAAATGGCTTATCCTTGTAGTCCTGCCCTCAGCCATCATGCCTGTGTGCCAGTTTCTGATCGTTACATTGTTTTGATTGGTGGATGGGATGGTCGGTCAAGGACGTCCAAAATATTTGTATTTGACACAGATAAACAGCTATGGATTGAACCTAAAGTGACAGGATTTCCCGAGGCTGGGGGTTTAAGCTCTCACACTGCTACTTTACTGGACTCTGGTGAAATACTTATTCTTGGTCGTGAGGGCAGTCTGAGAACACAGCGTAGACATGGAAGTGGTTATGTGTTATCAGGAAGTGTTGAATCTGGGCAGTTCACATATCGAGAATATACACAAGCAACAGCTTCTAGATCTGGACATACAACCAACATTGTTGGCAATATTTTATTTATAGTAGGTGGCAGAGATGATAAATTAATTGAAATGCATCCTGGGTTCAAAAGTGGTTCCACTTCAAATTCGCCTGTTGTCAGCAAATTCAGTCAAGCCGTAAGTCAGTTGCAGTCTGTGTCTAAAATGCCAGGAGGTAGAAAGAACCACATTGCAGTAGATGGACCTGGTGCTCTGTTTATTCACGGTGGAGAAACATTTGATGGAAGGAGCCGGGAACCTGTCGGAGAAATGTTTATATTTTCCAGAAAGCCATCACCAACATTCTACAAAGTAGGTGTAAGTGAAGTGGGTAGAGCCGGCCATGTCTGTGCAGTTGTTGGAGACAAGATTATCCTGCATGGTGGAACTGGGGGTCGAAATTCAGTGTTTGGGGAAACATACACCCTGAAGTTTAACTTTGGATAAAAATGCATTTTTTAGCTTCCAATTGTCGCTGATGGAATCAGGTCATACATTAAATCCATTGATACAATGGAACAATGTACAACAACCTTTAGTAGGAAATCTTTATATTTCACTTCCATCCTTGTTGCTACTCAAAAGTAAAATGTTGGCTACCAATCTTTGTATCTAGTGGCAAATGTTTTCCACTGGTTAAAAAGTTAATTTCTATCCATGATTCATAACTTCAGATGTACGATACATGTAAACATCCAATCTGAAGGTGGAAAGAATTTCTGCCCTTAAGATCATATTTTTTCTGTCGTCATGCATAATTTTGTGTAAACTTTTAAACATTTTTTTACTTATTCTCGATAACCAAGAGATGGGAAAATTGCTAGGAATGATCTAAGAATCATTGTACTTGTGGAAGGTCAGTGGACTCTTCTGTGTACATTGTAACAAGATTCTCTCCTCCACCATTAAAAATCGGTTACCACCTATTGACTGAATTGAGTATGGCATAAAACAGCATTCAAATTCTAAGAATCAATGAGACAACAGAGATTTCCCAAGACCATTTAGTTTGGTTACAGGACCCATTCCCAATGCAAAAATGGCTTGTATTTTCCCCAAAATATGCAAAAATTCACAATATTGGAGTTTCCAAAAAAAAAAAAAAAAGAATAAAAGTATATTCAAACAAATGTCTCAAACTTTATTTTTCTATCTTAATTAAAACAGGTAGTTTATTCTCCGAATTTTTTGGACCCTGGAGCCTAAATTTAGGGTTGCTGGAATATCCCTTGGCAAAATTTCAAGGTCAAAGGCACCAAAGTTCATGGAAATTATCTCTCAAGACCCAATTGGCCAATTTCAAATAACATTAAACCTTGGTAGGTAGTATCCCCATGTGAATTTGTTTCAATATTTTGAAGGAAAGGGGCTACATGTAATACCAATAGGGCCTCAAAAAGGGGCCAATCTTGATACTTACTAACATCAGTTTTCAAACTTTTCAATGGTAAAAAATTATGGCATCTGAGAGTAAGAACGTTTTACAAAAGGTCGTAAGTCTTAAATCCTAAGTCTTAGTCCTAATTGTCATGGAACTGACCAATCAGCGATGTGTTGCCATGGTAGTTAGGACCTAAAGTAAGGATTTAGGACTTACAAAGTTTCGTAAATTGGGCACCATGTCACTAACACACCAGGAAGTTGTTTCAATTCACCCAGATGACCATTTAGGCCTTTTGGCCTCTTGTTATGTATTGTCAATTTGCAGAAAAAATTCAAATGCCTGAATGGCCACATTGACATCGAGCACCTGGAAAAATTACAAAGGCTATTGGCCTATACAATGAGAGAGAAGTGTGTATGTGCTTGCATTTCTACGACTACCCTAACCCATTTACCCGAAAGACACATTTGGACTGGTCTTAGTCGTTTATTTACAAGAGAGTCTATTTTTTTCAAGGTTTGATGAGTTAATTAGATTTGTGATAATTTGTTTGAAAAACACTGACCCCAAGATCTTTAAGTCCCATAACTCTGGCCAAAATCCAACCAACTCCTATATTATGTGTCAATGATACAAAGCATCAAAATCTGTTTAAAAAGGTAAGGAGAGAAACTTGATTTCATGGAATGTTGCTTATAGACAAGACAGATTAAATAATATGCCCCCGATGTAGGGGGCATTAAAAGATTATACTGTATACCTGAAAATTTTAGCTCCAGTTTATGAGAGGGCCCTTTGATGAGAGGGCGAATTTAAAATGAATATAAAAAATTCAAGCTGAATACCGAAACACGTACATACAGGCAATCCATGAGACTACAGTGATTTAGGACAAATTGGGGCGAGTATATTTTCTGTCGTAAAAGGTTGCACATAACCAGGGGCGAACATTTCCAGGTATACACTATAAAACTGAGCATTTCTCAAGTACCGGTAGTCAACTGTAGATGCCTTACATTAGGAACAAGTTCCTAAGTACAGACTTGGAACAGAAAATAAAATCAGAAAATGTTGTACAAATCTAGATGTTTTAATTTCACTACAATATTACCTTAAATCTGATGACAAAGTGTGTAGTACATTTCTCTTAAATTAATTGCACAGTTTATAATATCACAAAGTGAACGTTTTACTTTCACAGAAATGGACATATATACTCTCGCAAAAAAAAATAAATAAATAAAATAAAAAAAAAAATAAAGAAAGAATAAAATGTTAAGAATGTATAACCAAGGCTCACCATACTATCTATTTTGAGAGAGAAATCATTTCTCTCACGGGAAGAAAAAACAAGATCAGATGTGTTTTAAATGCTGAATTTGTCTAGAGGCTGTGATAAATTCATGGAAAAATAACTTCTCCCTCAGCCAGGGAGACTTAAGCAGTAAAAGAGCAACATAATTTTCTCCTTCACTTACCCATGATGATGAAAGACTAGGATTTTCCAGAAAAAGATATCGCTGTCTATCATTATGGGAAACTGTTCATATGCAAGACCGTATAGGCCTTCTGTATGTACCACTATCATATCTATACAAATTGTAACGCACATTGCTGGTACAAGAAATACAAAATGCAAATTACTTTGTTTATACTGTCATTAGCAGAATATATTTACACTTATCGACCAAAATTTGTAAACAAAATGAGACTCTGCTTCCAGTTAATCTGTCTTCTGTCGGTGGACAGACAAATCTCAGTCCTAGTGGGAAGATTCTGGTTGTCTGGTTTCCCCAGGATAGGACTTCCAGACTCTTACCACTTGGGTCGAGATTTCCCTGTCTACTCATCACATCCAGACCCCCAGTATGATGAGCCATAATCACAAATGTCTTGAAAGAAATAATTTCTATATTTGTATATCATAATCAAGATATAACCTTTATATACCCGAGTCAAATAGGTCCTAAAAGATATAACCTTTATATACCAGAGTCACATAGGTCCTAAAAGATATAACCTTTATATACCCAAGTCACATAGGTCCTAAAAGATATAACCTTTATATACCCGAGTCAAATAAGTCCTAAAAGATATAACCTTTATATACCCGAGTCACATAGGTCCTAAAAGATATAACCTTTATATACCCAAGTCACATAGGTCCTAAAAGATATAACCTTTATATACCTGAATCACATAGGTCCTAAAAGATCTAATCTTTATATACCCAAGTCACATAGGTCCTAAAGATCTAACCTTTATACCCAAGTCACATAGGTCCTAAATGATCCAACCTTTAAATATCCTTGTCACACAGCTGCTAAAAGATATAATCTGTCAGAACGTCTCCTCTATTATGCAAATGTGAACACACTAACACAAAATTGACAGAAAAAATGTTGAAAAGAACAAGATATTGTATTCACGAAATATACTAAGTCACTTAAGTTACTTATATTATAACTGATTATTTCTCTTCAAGAAATATTTGGTTTTTTGTGTTAACTACAAAACTCAATAACTTGAGTCAGTTTAAATGTTTGTGTCTGTCTGTCTGTGTGTGAATGATGTGGTCAGTCAAACAGTGGAGAAGTAAAAACAAGACTTCTCACAATAATTTAATTTCTAGTTGAGCTGCACCAAACCAGTAGATGTTCCATATACCTGACTAAGGATATGGACTTGAAGGTTATTTAATGAATGGATGCTTGTCAGAGTGCATTTATTGTCAATATATCCATTTGGGTGACAGATAAATAGAATGACGCCCGCTATTGTATTTATAGTTTTCAAATTGAAAAACAAAATAATGGAATCGAATACCCTGTCTTATACCCGATCTGTCTCATTATGATGGAACAGTGAAGTTCAAGGTAGAACAATAAGTATAGAGTTTTTCTGAATGAAATATCTTGTTGTGACATCATGATATGAATGAGGTCACATCATTGTGTGATGTCATATTAGGAAGTTCAAGGGGCATTAGCTGTGTTTTTCCCCAAGCTTTTGCTTTTCCTTTTTACTACTTAGATTGATATACAAAAACAAAGAAGAGATATACATAGACATAAAAATTCTTAAATCCCTGTACATTTTGTGAAAATTCCTTTAGACACCCAGGTTCGGCACTTTTGCAATTGATAACTCAACCTTACTATATGGATATGAATACCAAACTGGCCAAAATGTTTGCTATATTCATATTTTTGATAAATCCATGAATTAAAAAAAAAGTAAATTTTTAATGAAATTATATACAATGAATATACATAATATACTTTGGGATTCCTTTACAGGACCTGATGCTTTTATTAAGCTTCTCCCTATCTGCAAATTAAAAAAAAATAATAATACATGATTGTGTCGGGAGAGAAAATTGTGAAAATTAGAAATCGTTGGAATTAAACACCTATACAGTACATCTCATTTCATCATCAATTTTGCCCCTTAGGTTTTTTTTTCTTTACAGAATCTTATGTAATGATAATCAGCTCAGCAATTCATCTTTATAACATAACTGCGTTCCTATAGATTTCACCTTTGCACAAACAGTTCCAGACAGCATCAAGGAATTTTGTGTCCAAAATGATTTGTACCCAAGACAAATTGGGGTATAATTTTATAAGGAAAACGTTTGGGGGAAAGTGATTAAAACTGGCCACTTAGAGGATGTTATTGCGTGTTGGGGTATGATTTTATAAGGAAAACGTTATTGATACAAGAATTAAAACTGATCACCTAGAGGAGTGACTGCTTCATAATGGTGACCACATGTACAGGTTAGAATATATAGGATATTGTAAGAATCTTTATTTATATACTGATGTGTTTAAAATCTTTATAAGTAAAAACTCAGGAGACAGAATAACAGAAGAGATACATTTACAAGCGACTATTGCCATTGCAAAGCTGATGGTTGGGAATACAATGACCAATAAATTGTTTATCTAAATATATTCTGTATCAATAACAACTTGTATTTACACATTAACTCCAACTGCTTAACATTTGCACACATGTAAGTGACTTTTGTAAAAACAAACAAGTTAAATATGATGTCTGACCATACATGTATATTAAAATAATTGTATATATCCTGTATTCTACAACCCTTGATTTCAATTCAAATGGCTCCAATAAACAAAAAATGATGGGACCAAACAAAAAATGATGGGACCACCGATACATAAATCAGAACACAGAAAGGTGACAAGGGAAGAAAATGATACATTTATAGACATATTTTGACAATGAATATTCAACATTGCAACAAAACTTCCAAACAAGGTCTTCAGTCAGTAGGTTTCATTTTGTTTCTATAGTTACATGTATACATGTACATAAAGGTACATGTATGTATTATTTTTTTTTTCTAGACATTTATTGTTGTACTTTACCATGATTATCCAGATATATGGATATATGGGTCAAATTTTGTCAAAAATTTAAAGTTTTTTTTACTTCATTTTGCATACTGTAGAGACTGTCTTGTTGGTTCATAACTTAAGAAATGCCCTGCCCCTGCCCCTGATCTTCTGCCTACATTGTACCTTGGGTACAAAAGAGAAAGATAAACTGTACACATGTACATGTACTACTCCCCACATAAAATGTAGCAAAGGTAAGTACAACTGTAAGTCATAGGGTAGTTGTCACAACCGTACTACACTGGAACCTGTCTTTAGAGGCCACATGTCTTGTAATACTACACTGAAATCCACTTGGTTGAAAAATATTTCAGATAAAATCTGAGAGACCAACATTAAGTGGCAGATTGGGTGGTCTCTCATGACAGGTTCAACTGTGTTATTTATCAATATTTCATATGACACAAAAATTATGTTTAGTATTTTAATCCATAGAAAGTCATTTTGTAGAAAACTTCATTTGGCTGAGAAGTTCAACATTACATGTACCACATGTATCTAAAATGTTTTCTTCAGATTGATATCTTTGCTTTGATCTTTACAAATTAATAAACAAAAAATAACTTTTTCAAGTGACCTGTTAACTCTCTTTTTCAAGAAACCTGTTAACTCTTTCAACCCTTCTGATCATAATAGATTGATCTAAACAATAGAAACAGACATTCCATTTAGATGTTAGGGTTAAAAGGGTTAATGCTTGTAACTCCAGATTTTCCTTTGACTTGCTGCTATGACTTTTGTAACCATTACAACCCTATAAACCACTGAAGACTTGTGTAAAACAATAGATAATAACATACCATATAGTAACTTAGGGGTGGAAGGATTAATCTTATCAAGCAATAAATCGAGAGCAATATGAAAACATGCAATATCTTATTATTATAATTTATTATTATTTTATTATTTTGCCATGATTTTGTCTGGGTCATCTGAATGTTTGATTAGATAAAAACATGTTTGATTGTGAATCTAATTAACTTCTAAAAAAAGCTCTGAAAAAAATCTACGAAATATTCATATAATCTTACAGAGAAAGTTCCACAAATGCATTTTCTCAATAGTTCTACAGAGCCCCTCTTAATCACACACGCCATGTTCTATCTATATCCACATATAGTGGAACCTCGCTTAGGAGACCACCTCGCAATTCAGACCATAAATTTTCTGTCTCTTGATTAATATTAAATAAAAACAGAACTTCACTTAAGAGACCACTGTACTTACCAGACCAGTTTGAGTCAGTCAGGTGATCTTAATTGCAAGGTTCCACTGTAACACCTCACTAATCAGACCAGTTTGAGCCTGTCAGATAGGTGGTCTTAATTGCGAGGTTCCACTGTAAAACCTCACTAATCAGACCAGTTTGAGCCTGTCAGATAGGTGGTCTTAATTGCGAGGTTCCACTGTAACACCTCACTAATCAGACCAGTTTGAGCCTGTCAGATAGGTGGTCTTAATTGCGAGGTTCCACTGTAACACCTCACTAATCAGACCAGTTTGAGCCTGTCAGATAGGTGGTCTTAATTGCGAGGTTCCAATGAATTAGTGTCACATAGTGACAAAAATCTGACAACATAATTTTATTTACATAAATAATAAAAAACATCTTTTTAACATTTCAACAAACAGCAGCTAGACATTTTCTAAACAGTACATTTTGTATGTCAATCATTTTGCACATTAACATGTGTGCATACGCAAATTTCTACAGAATGTGTTGTAAAATATGTGCACATGCTATAAATAACATAATGTGCCTCCAGGACCATGTGCTCAAAAAGTTATTTTCCTTTGTTTTAATTAAAATTTCTTATAAAGTTTACAATCAGTTTTATTATATGGAGATATATGTTTTAATTTGTTTTAAATCCTGGTCAATGATCACTTTATGAGTATAAATACATTTGTACATATAAATTACCAAGTCATTATTGGTTTAATTATCTTCTTTCCAATCTTTAATTTCAACCTAAAAATTACTCTCAATACACTTCAGTGATACGGGATATGTATTGATTCACCATTACCCTAAAAATGCTTTACAGATAGGGGACATGTATCCATCAGTACTCACAGAATGCTTCAGAGGTAGAGAACATGTATTGATTCATCAGTACTCTCAGAAGGCTTGACAGGGACATGTATTGATTTGTCAGTACTCTCAGAATGCTTCAGAGGTAGGGGACATATATTGGTTCATCAGTACTCTCAGAATGCTTCACAGGGACATGTATTGGTTCATCAGTATACTCTCAGAATGCTTCACAGGGACATATATTGGTTCATCAGTACCCTCAGAATGCTTCAGAGGGACATGTATTGGTTCATCAGTATACTCTCAGAATGCTTCACAGGGACATGTATTGGTTCATCAGTATACTCTCAGAATGCATCACAGGGACGTGTATTGGTTCATCAATATACTCTCAGAATGCTTCACAGGGACATGTATTGGTTCATCAATATACTCTCAGAATGCTTCACAGGGACATGTATTGGTTCATCAATATACTCTCAGAATGCATCACAGGGATATGTATTGGTTCATCAATATACTCTCAGAATGCTTCACAGGGACATGTATTGGTTCATCAGTATACTCTCAGAATGCTTCACAGGGACATGTATTGGTTCATCAATATACTCTCAGAATGCTTCACAGGGACATGTATTGGTTCATCAATATACTCTCAGAATGCATCACAGGGACATGTATTGGTTCATCAATATACTCTCAGAATGCTTCACAGGGACATGTATTGGTTCATCAATATACTCTCAGAATGCATCACAGGGACATGTATTGGTTCATCAATATACTCTCAGAATGCTTCACAGAGACATGTATTGGTTCATCAGTACTTTTAATGCTTCACAGGGACATGTATTGGTTCATCAATATACTCTCAGAATGCATCACGGGGACATGTATTGGTTCATCAATATACTCTCAGAATGCTTCACAGGGACATGTATTGGTTCATCAATATACTCTCAGAATGCTTCACAGGGACATGTATTGGTTCATCAATATACTCTCAGAATGCTTCACAGGGACATGTATTGGTTCATCAATATACTCTCAGAATGCATCACAGGGACATGTATTGGTTCATCAGTATACTCTCAGAATGCTTCATATTGACATGTATTGGTTCATCAGTACTCTCAGAATGCTAGTCTCAAAAATTTTAGATTAACTGAGCAAAAAGTTGAATATAGCAATGTTTAATCACATAAGGAAACATTCACTTCCAAATAGTGTATAGTGACTAGAGAGAAAAACAAGTAAAGGCTTTCTGCTTTATAAGGGCCAAGACATTGAGGTAAGATTGTTTATAGCAAAAAATATATATATTTTCAGTCTGGAAAGAAGTTATAACAACAAAATATTGAGTCTAATATTTACCATAACAGATACTCTATATATCAAAATGACCACTGATTAGTAACAGTGGAGTAACTTTTTGAGCAAATGGACTCAAAAGATGCATAAGTGTAGAATGGGTATAATTAGATCTGTACTCTTGTAACATTTAAATCCTGTATAGCGTGTAACAAAAGTCAGACTGTTCAATAAACTCTTTAATAAGTTTTTTAACAAAATGAAGCTGTATCGATCACAGGTAACCTTAATTTTAAACAGTCTCCATCGTGTCCCATGCTTCATCTAGCTTTTGATAAAGATGAAGAACCAGTTAAATCTGGAATCACTGTAGCTTGCACTTAGCTATTGCAATTTTTTACACTTTAATCCTTGCAGATTTTCTCTGTACTTGACTTGATGTCATACTCTTTAACTAAACTTAAATTCCTGTATTTCACTTATAGTAAAATGCATATAACCTGGTGGGGCGGAGTCTTGTGAACCCTTTCATGACCATGGATTAACTCAAATTTTAGGTAATAGATTACAAGTACACTGGTAAGAGTTATCGTTCCTACATCTCACCATATGTATGGTTATACAGTTGGTTATAAAACGGTCAGCCTGTGAAATCACCTGCATGACAATCAAAAGGCTGGAGTTATATACCTTACTTAATTCTAATTCTTATAGTTCTCTCTTGTCATTATACTAGGCTGGAGTTATTTCCCTTACTTCAATTCTTACAGTTCTTTTCTTTATACAAGGCGGGAGTTATTTCCCTTACTTAACTTGAATTCTAATAGTTCTCTCTTGTCATTATACAAGGCTGGAGTTATTTCCCTTACTTCAATTCTTTATACAAGGCGGGAGTTATTTCCCATACTTAACTTGAATTCTAATAGTTCTCTCTTGTCATTATACAAGGCTGGAGTTATTTCCCTTACTTAACTTGAATTCTTATAGTTCTCTCTTGTCATTATATAAATCTGGAGTTATTTCCCTTACTTAACTTTAATTCTTATTGTTGTCTGGTCTTTATTTATGGCAGGAGTTATTTTCCCTTACTTAACTTATAGTTTTGTCTGGTCCTTATACAAGGCTGGAGTTATTTCCCTTACTTAACTTTAATCCCTATAAATCCCTCTTGTCTTTATACAAGGCTGGAGTTATTTCCCTTACTTAACTTGAATTCTTATAGTTTTCTCTTGTCTTTATACAAGGTTGGAGTTATTTCCCTTACTTATCTTTAATCCTTAAAGATCCATCTTGTCTTTATACAATGCTGGAGTTATTTCTTTTTACTGAACTTTAATCCTTATTGATATCTCTCATCTTTATACAAGACTTCGAGTTATACCCCACTCTTCATGTTATTTCATTCACTTTTTCTTGTAGATCACACATGCATCTTCTGTACACAATGCTGGAGATATAAAAACTTTTAATCCTTGCAGATCTTTGCTGTCTCAAGTTATTACCAATAATCACATTTAATCTTTATAGATCACTCCTGCCCCTAGTTATCACCAATAATCACATTTAATCCTTATAGATCACTCCTGCCCCTAGTTATCACCAATAATCACATTTAATCCTTGTAGATCACTCCTGCCCCTAGTTATCACCAATAATCACATTTAATCCTTATAGATCACTCCTGCCCCTAGTTATCACCAATAATCACATTTAATCCTTGTAGATCACTCACATTTAATTTTTTTTTTTTTTTTTTTTTTGTTGTTTTTTGTTTTTTTTTTTGTTTTTTGTTGTTTTTCTTTTTTTTTTTTTTGTGTTTTTTGTTTTTTTTTTTTTTTTTTTTTTGTTGTTTTTGTTTGTTTTTTTTTTTTTTTTTTTCTTGTTTTCTTTTTTTTTTGTTTTGTGTGTTTTTTTTTTTGTGTTTTTTTTTTTTTTTGTTTTGTTTTTTTTCCTTGTATTTTTTTTTTTGTTTTTTTGTTTGTTTTTGTTTTTTGTTTTCTGGTTTTTTTTTTTTTGTCTTTTTTTTTTTTTTTTAGATCACTCCTGCCCCTAGTTATCACCAATAATTACATTTAATCCTTGTAGATCACTCCTGCCCCTAGTTATTACCGATTATCATATTTAATCCTTTAAGATCACTTGAAATGTAAATAATTACACAAGGTTTGAAAACCCATCATTACACAGGAATATTTACAGATCACATCTGTGCTGAATTTAAACAAGACTTGTAAGCCTGTTATTACACTCTTAATCCTGACAGATCATTAGTGTCCTCTGCTTGATGTTTACATCAGCATATTAGCCTGTTAATGAACTACAATCCTTTCCGTCATACTAATCAAGATGAAAGGTCAATTTAAAATCTGCATAATTATCACAAAGGTATTCCCTGAAGAGAATTTTAGGAAGGGAGATAACACTTTTCAGAATATATCAGGACAGTTTGACCAGTTCCGCTTCCAGTAGTCTCCCTTGAACAGCCAGTCTTCTTTACCTGTGTATGGATTAGTACCCAGCTTAAACCATCTACAAATAGAAAGTAGGTGATCAAATAATCATATATACCAGTGATTCTAATAACTGACCTATTGCTTAATGCCCAACACATCACCTTTTGGAAATTTTTTTCATTATGACATCATAATTAAATGGTCTATCAAACATTTGTGTAATTATGATGTCGCAATTGAATTACATAAAAAAAAGCACAAGGAGAGTCAGGTGTGTCAGACTTTCGGCAGTGGGATAATTCTAAAGCCTAATAAAAATGAAAAAAAAAGTAATGAATTAAACAAGGCACAAAAAGGAGGTGTTACTGAGCACTTTGACACTTTACAAATCTCCTGCTCTTTTTACCCTCACCCCAATCTAAAATTCCTTATAACCCTCACCTCAGATATGCTACATTTCAAACTGAATTTGATATGATTTTGAACAATGTACACCTGGAAATTTTGGCCCCTGGTTATTTTCATCCTCTTATGACAGGAAACATTTGCCTCATCTTAAATTCACCCTAAATCACCAAAATCTTATGGTAGCCTGTATATCTGTGCTTCAATCATTTAGCTTGAAGATATCACTTTCACACTCTCATCTAAGGATATAAAAACTGAAAATCAAATGGCAGCAAAAATTTCCAGCAATACAATAGTGTTTTACACCACACTCAACAATTTTTCAGTTATATGGTGGTAGCCAATATACTCAAGAAGAGACCCCCAGCCTTTTGCAAGTAAACAGGCAAACATCCTCAAAAAATCTGTTTAGGTTCCAGTGAGGCATGAACCTGTACTAACTAGAAATCAGACTTTAATCGTGATGCTTTTACTACTCGGCAATGAAAGCACCTGCTAGGTTTAGTATGTGGTATCTGATTTTCCAAATTCCTTTTTTTGTTTTAATCACTATCCTTAAATCTTATATGACCCATAGTGCTATACCAGACAGCATTTCAAAGAAAGTCTTGAATTAGAAATTGTTAAATTTACCATATATCTATATCTATCATTCAAAAACTTGACAGCACTTAAAAAATAATATTCAGTAAAATCTGAATATTATTTTTTAAGTGTTGCCAAGTATATTGTACTGTCACATTGCCAAATTGATAGAAAAACCTCTTGCCAGACCTGAAGGGCAATATAGTTAAAAATGATTGTAACATTTTCAAGGGCAGATAACTCACACTGGAGTCCATTCATCTCTTTTCTTGCGTCTTTCTTTTCTTGCTGCTCTCTGTTTTTCTTCTAGTCTATTTTTCTCTGATGCTGCCATTTCTGTTGAGTGAAAAATAAGTTTTATTACTGAAGACCTTTATCTAACTTTAACTCATCACCCCCTGAAAAACAATGGACTCTTCTGTAAATCAATGATTTAGGCCATTCCAAATGTGTCTTCAGGGGTGAATGAGTTAAAGAATTTGTTGTTCTAAAATAATCTGACAATGAAGGTGAATGTGAAGATGAACCAATTGTATAAGACCATTCTGGCATCATATATCATTTATATACAACACTGTTATACCTGGGCTTGGTTTCATAAAACGCCTGTATATTCCTGTTTTACCAATCAGAATTCAGAAGCAGCTGGAGCTGATTAAAATTCTAAGACTTGGATAATATTCAAGTGGACCCTAATGCACATCAACAGAGAATATATCCCAGTTTACAGAACTTAAACAAGAGTTAAATAATAGGTACAAATCTAAAAAACCCATAAACTTTAGGCAAGCACACTGCCAAACTATCACTAATCTTTTGTGGCATGTGAACAATATTTGGAGTTACATATAGTAAAATCCATATAACCTGGCAGGATGGAGTCTTGTGAACCTTTTTTGACCTGGAGAAGTTGAAATTTCAGGTAATATGTTAACATCACACTGGCAAGAGTAATCGTTACTAATTGTTATTATTGATTATCCAGTTGGTAATGGCATGCATTTTCCATGAAGCCTATCTTAACCCTTTCACCTCTAAGTTTCTGAGTGGTATATTATTTTCTATTGTTTAAGGTCAGTCTATTGTGGTCTGTAGGGATGAAAGGGTTAACTGAGAAGTGAGTTGAATCGACCATATGATAAAGAAAAGGTAACTCTGCCCTGCCAAGTTATTATAATTCATAAGACTTTTTGATTGTCAAATTTAGATGATTTTATTTTTTGTTGGTAGCCAGAAAACCAGATGTGTTAGTTTGGATTGACCACCATAAATTAATAGTTTCATTCCTTTAGTATAAAAGGCACTAAACATTTAACTGACCATTCAAACAATAGCATTTTAATGTTGCAAATAAAACATGTAAAATGTGAAAAAACAGGATTTCTACAAAATTTACAAATTTAGAGAATATTTGTCGAAGTTTTTGTTACCTATTTGTCCTTGCTCCAGGAGACGGATATCTGGGCGAAAACGTGCATCACTGGGAGGTAGGCAACTCATGTCCTCAGTTATTTCGTTAAGAGCCATAGCGAACAGAGTAAAATTAAAGTACTGAAAATAAGAATTAAAAAAATTTTGAATATCAACATTTTCAATATCAACTTTATATAAACAGCCCCACAACAAAAGAAAGACCAAAATTATCTGTCATATAACTGCCCACTGATATCCTATCTACAGAACCCCAGGAAGTTCACATTTAACCTCATCCTATATATGTATCTGTCACATGACTGTTCATTGATATCCTATCTACAGAACCCCAGGAAGTTCACATTTACCCTCATCCTATATATGTATCTGTCACAGGACTGCTCATTGATATCCTATAGATCTCCAGAACCTCAGAAAGTTCACATTTACAATAGCAAGTTGTTAGTACTACACCAAGCATTTCAGATTCCTCTGATATAATTGACTTATGTAACCTAAATGCCTCAATAATTCAATAAAATTGAGGTGCCACATATCGCCAGAAGCTATTTTTTGTCGTCAGTTGAAATAAAAAAAATTGCAATTTGCGACATTGGTGAAGCCCAGTGCAACCCCTGGTTAAACATTACTCTTATTACAACCCCTGGTTAAACATTACTCTCATTACAACCCCTGGTTAAACATTACTCTTATTACAACCCCTGGTTAAACATTACTCTTATTACAACCCCTGGTTAAACATTACTCTTATTACAACCCCTGGTTAAACATTACTCTTATTACAACCTCTCATGATGGACCAACTGTCTTGACAGATCATATTTTCGTGACAGATGGGGTGGGGTCTCAAGACAGGTTTTACTGTACCAATATTTACCTGATGGCTATCATCTGGACGAGGATGTGCGAGCCATAGGTTCTCTTGACTGGGAATGTGTAGATCATAAGAAGACAGACTTTTACATGGAATGTCCGTAGAATCATCTGGCGATTTCTTCTCACCATTTGTCTGTAAGTTAAAAACAGATCATCAAACATTATGTCAAAATCATACAAGTTTCTACAGTACACAACTTACAGAGTTCAAACTTATCTGATATACTGGAATTGTAATTAAAAACCAATCTCTAATCCTCTAGGGGATCACCTGTGGATGACCTCATAGGTATGTCATTTTTTTAACCAATGAAATGGCAACTTAAACAATCTTGTAAGTTTATTAAATGGCAAAGAGATGTAAACATTTATAACATTATAATCAACGCTGAACACACAACATCTAGGAGTACTGAATTCTTTTAGTAACCTTGAATAGGATCTAAACACCAAAAATATTCCCACGGTTGGTTTCTCTATTTTACAATAAATTACATCTCTTTGCCATTTGATAAACTTTCAAAATCTTGTAAGTCTCATCTCAATTGTTCAAACATTACACACCTACAAGAGGTCATCAGTTTTAAATTAGATTACAATCGTGGCAATATTTGCTATTGTTGAAATGTTGGTGCTAGGGTAATCTTTACACATTATGTGTGGAAATTTTGGCGCTGGGGTAATCTTTACACATTATGTGTGGAAATTTTGGCGCTGGGGTAATCTTTACACATTATGTGTGGAAATATTGGTGCTGGGGTAATCTTTACACATTATTACAGTGCTCCAGATAAGCTGCGTATTTTATGCGTAAAAATAAATGGATACGCAAGCAAATTAAAACCCATGTGTAAGATACCCAATGCAAATCAAATGTGAAGTGTAAAATTAAACACATTGGATCTGAAACCTGTAGAGAGATAAAATATTGGGTTCACTTGTTCTGAATGGATCTTGGTCATAATGTGTGTAAAGCTGACCCAAACCCAGATGTTTAAATTGTGGACTTACATTGTACACATGGTTAAATACAGATTAATTAATGGTAATTTAGCAACCAATCCTTTATAGTAAAATCAATGGCAATCATAATATAGCAACAAAATTGGAAAATACTCATTTGACATAAATTTTGTGTATAAAAATACCCACTGGATTTGGAAATGATGAGTATTATACCAAAGTGGTCAGAAAGTTATCTGTGTGGAAATATTGTTGCTGGGGTAATCTTTACAAATTATGTGAGGAAATATTGGTGCTGGGGTAATCTTTGCAAATTATGAGTGGAAATATTGGTGCTGGAGTAATCTTTACACATTATGAGTGGAAATATTGGTGCTGGAGTAATCTTTATACATTATGAGTGGAAATATTGGTGCTGGAGTAATCTTTGCAAATTATGTGTGGAAATATTGGTGCTGGGGTAATCTTTACACATTATGTGTGGAAATATTGGTGCTGGGGTAATCTTTACACATTATGTGTGGAAATATTGGTGCTGGAGTAATCTTTACACATTATGTGTGGAAATACTGGTGCTGGAGTAATCTTTACAAATTATGTGTGGAAATTTTGGTGCTGGGGTAATCTTTAGACATTATGTGTGGAAATATTGGTGCTGGGATAATCTTTGCAAATCATGTGTGGAAATACTGGTGCTGGAGTAATCTTTACACATTATGTGTGGAAATATTGGTGATGGAGTAATCTTTACACATTATGTGCAGAAATATTGGTGCTGGGGTAATTTTTATACATTATATGTGGAAATATTGATGCTGGGGTACTTTTTGTGAATTATGTAATTGGCAAACTTCTCTCATACCACTTATTAGTCACATACGGACCTCAGGACCCATGGGAATATTTTAATGTACCTTGAGGTTTCATTGTCTCTATGATAGCGAATGAAATTTAATAATAATCTTTGTATGCAACCCGTATGCATCCAGTGGATATCATATCTGGTCACATAGTAGGCACAGAATACAGTGGAACCTCACCTAAAAACCACCTCCCTTAGGAGACCATCTCATATTTCAGATCATAAAATTGTACTCCCATTTCTGCTACATATGGCATCTTTACTATGGTCTGTGGGTTTAGTACTGCCATTATATATGTCTTACTTCCACATTTCGGCAAGTAGAATGTGTTAATCTTAATTCTACTGTTAATTTTATCATTGACATAAGAATAACATGAATAATAATATCCTACTTCTGGATTTTGACTGTGTGAATGTGTAGAATTTAAATCTTTTGTAAATTTATCGTAAACATCAGCATCAACAGCAAACAGATCCAATATCCAGCTCCCATACAGCGCTTTTAACTTTTTCTTACTGAAAAATAAGACAAAAATCACTTACTTTTGTACGAAACAATTATTTTTTTTAACTCATCAACCACTGAAAAACAATGGAATCTTCTGTAAATCAATGACTTAGACCGGTCCAAAAGTATCTCTAGGGGTTAGTGAGTAAATGTCAATGATCAATATTAAGTACTTAGATGAATCTACACAAATATACCAATGTACTACCCATTATAAAAATAGATTTTAATTACATAATTTACTACAAAGCAATCAAAGATAAATTTCAATATATTGTCCAAATCAGAAGATTTTTCAATTTTAGTTGATCTACTTACCATAACATCAAATTAGGTTTTGGAGATACAGGTACATATCTTTTTATTACACATTTACTTTTTTCTTTGTCCATGTAAATACTGGACACACTCAACTTACCTCTGATCATAAATATATCCCTCAACTTTGTGAAGATCTTTGGCAAACCAGCCGCCTTGTTTAAAATTGATAACAGCTCTATGTTTCGTTTTATGATTTGTTATCTCCATAACACCGTACTAAAATAGAAAAAAAATACAAATAAACAGACACCATGACACTGTATTATAACAGAAAAAAATACAAATAAACAGACACCATGACACTGTACCAAAACAGAAAAAAATGACAAAATTACAAATAAATAGACCCCATGATACCATACTAAATCAGAAAAAAATACAAATAAACAGACACTATGACACCATACTAAAACAGAAAAAAAAACCAACAAAATTACAAATAAACAGACATCATGATACCGTACTAAAATAGAAAAAAAAGATACAAATAAACAGACATCATGACACTACTAAAACAGAAAAAAAAAACAACAACAAAATTACAAATAAACAGGCCCCATAATACCGTACTAAAACGGAAAAAGTACAAATAAACAGACCTATTAACACCATACTAAAACAGACCAAAAAAAAATCCAACAAAATTACAAATAAACAGACTCCATGACACTGAACTAAAACAGAATTATACAACAAATAAACAGATAGATTCAAGGTCAATAACAAACTTTCAGCAGCTTCACATGGGGATACTTTTTGCTGAATGTGGTTAGAATTAAACCATTGGATCATTTTTGACAGTTTTGGTCTCACTCCTAGGGTGGGTGAGGGTGAGAGAGTCACAAGATTTACAGATGAAGTTCCTCTTACCCCCAAGACGCATTATACATAGAGGTCAGCCCTATGGTGCATTCATCAATAATGTAAGTGCAATTTTTCTGTTATTTGAGATCATATTCAGGAATCTAAAATTATTTGAGAAAACATTCCTCCCTACAGTATGTCACTTTGTGCAATAGAAAACCCCATTCCTAACCACAATGACACAATATACATGGTATTCTGTGAGTGTTGATGCTTAAGCTTTGGCAGTAAAGGTCATATTTGTGTATATTCCTTGTAAAATGTTTGCCTACTGTATATGCAACTCACTTCAGAAAGTTTGGTTTAAAATTTTGCATAATTATTTTTCAATGTTGAACAAAAAATGTAATATATATTTTATCACATTATTGCTTCTTGTGATAAAATACCAAACTTGAAAGGAATCAAATGAAATATAAAAAAGTTCTTGCATTTTCTACATAATATCCTTTTTTTGACAATCAAAGGGCCAATACTCTTGTGAAAATTAACACAGCATCTTCATTTTACCATATGCACATATTCATATGATACCAATGACACATGCCGCTCGCGAAATATTTGGGTGAAAACTGTGGGACAAGTTGCGCAAACAAGAAAATTGAACACAAGAAACCTGAGACTAGGTCGCGTAGGACCATAACTCCAATTCTACGGAAATTTGAAAAACAACAACAAAATCCGTAAGGCCAAGTAAAAAAAGTAAAAAAACTGCATGCAAAAAGAAATCGCCAATGAAACCATTTTATTCACATTTCATAAAAAAATCACTGCTGCGCGGCAAGTAAAAATGTCATTTCAAAAGGCTTAAGTTTCGAAAATGATCCATTTCCTTCTATTTGTAGTTCAAAATACATTTCTAAAACCCAATTAGAAACTAAAACAATTATTTTATTGACAATTCAACATGTAAATCTTAACCTCATGCCCGAAAATGTCATAGAACACATCGTGTGTTTTCTGCTGTTGCTTGCAGTTTATGAAGGAAGTGGAAGTTGGGTTTTAAATGAAAGAACCGTTACCGAAAGGAACTGAATTAAATGTAGGTGAATGATAAAAGTAAAATTAGTTACTGTAAATAAAAGTTTGAATGAAATACATAAAAATGGATAGCTATTGTTTTCAAAAATGAAACTTTTGGAATTTGCATTGAGTTTTAGACACATAGTATTTACATTTTGTACAGCTTTGTAAAATAGTAATGATAATGAATTGATTGATGATAATTATAATGATGCATTTACAATTAATTTTCTTGTAGTTTCAAAACATTTTTATGTTTTGATAAATATATAATCTTTTAGCTATTTTATATTTTTGTTGATATTTTAGTTTTAAAACCAAGTGAACAAGACAATCACACAACTTTTTGTTTCAATTTATTGAAGGTCTCAATAAAAGATATTTTTGTTACATAAAGTCTTGTTATTTTCTTGCCTTCAAGGTATATAAACAATAATTTGGAGATAAAAAATAAAAATAAAATACCTACCTACCTTGCCCATTTTGGAAAGCTAATTGTCTGAGAACCAGAATATTTTTTACATGGCCTAATATATGTTAAACATTATTGCCTCTTATGATACCATACCAAATTTGAAAAATCGAACTCCCTATTGGTTGGGATCTACGATCATACCATATTTGGAAAGAATTGGCCATTGTTAATGGACTACAATGGACGGGTGCTAATTGCAATCAGTCACCTTAGTGACGCAGTTGACACTAAAAATAATCACAAGTGGTCACCACGAGCCTTAAAGCCATGATGGCCTAAAAACAAAGCAATTAAATAATTAAACAAGATACAAAAAAACCAGACTGTAACAGAAAAAGCAAAGTAATTAAATTACCAACAAACAGATAATTCAAAGCTTACAGATCAATAGCTACATTCTTCTATCAAATCATCAACTTTATCATTTTTCTCATACATGATTCACAGTAATTACAGTTTGTAGGATCTCCCCAAAGATTCATCAAATCCTTAAGAATCGATAGCATCTATAAATACATACTAAGCCTTGTATATATTTGTCTGAAGGGAAATGGGTGGTTTTCTTTTCATGAGAAAGTTGAAGGTGTTGATAGGCAATACTAAATCTGATTTGGACACAAGTGGCAAGAGTGGAACTTATTAAGAATAATGTGGTCAGTAAAATTGTTCAAATCTAGAGGGACATTAGATTAAGGATATGAATATTTGATAGAATGATGAGAATTTCTTAAATCATCTGCTGGCTGAAATACCAAACCATGTGGGTGCCACTGCTAGAATTAAAGAAACATTTGGTGTATGTTATTTATGTTTGTTTGTTTTATGCTTGTTTTTCCAACAACAAAAATTCTCACTTATATGGAGATGTGTCCAGCTTTATGTGAAGTGCCACAAATTTTGATCTGTGCTATGGACTGATGCAAATGCTACAGGTCGAGAAAAATGTACTTGTCCACTCGACCTGGGTAAGTGAAAATGGTTTGGGGATGAGTAGTTAGGATTAGGTAGTCATTCCCAGTGAAAAGTAATTTTTCTTATAGATTTATAACATCTTTTAACCTCTAAAACTTTTCATGAACATGACACTTTTTAAAGTCCTTTACTGTCATTTTAATTAATTTTAAGTCCCATATCAGAGAAATAGTAAGTCTTAATGGTTCCACAAATTTTGATAAAAAATTGGGATTAGTTGAAGGTGTCTAGGGGCAAGAGCTGCTAGGTTTTCAAAATCACTCGTCTCATAGGACGAGTGAATTATCAATTTTTTTTCTCACCCTGTGCTGTGAGGGTTCTTTTACTTTGGTACTAATTTTCATCAAAAATAACCACCCCTCACTTTATTTGCATGCTGAGCACTTGGCAACGTAAACAGTCACTATCATTTTTTACAGTCTTTGGTATGACCCCGTGCCAGGAGTCGAACCCAGAACCTTCAGATTGTGACTTGAACACTCTACTTCTAGACCACTGGTCACCTGGTATATGACAAAACAGCGGAGAACTATGACGATGACAGAACATTAACCTACCCAGTAAACAAATTGTTAGTTACTGATCTTTAAACAATTCCTAAAGAATTGAAACCTTTTCTTTAAAATCATAATTTTAAAATGCCCCCCCCCCCCCCAAAAAAAAAAAAAGAAAAAAGAAAAAGAGAATTTGAGGTGTAGTACACTTTCTCACATACAAACACACACATAACACATACAACCCACACATATACATATGTGTTTGATTTTGATGAAATGAAAGGTGAAGTGTTCTTTTGAAGATGGTGTAATCACATGACATTAGTAGATATAACTGTCATTATTATAAGTACAGTAAAACCTTGCCTAAAGACCAACTTGCTTAGGAGACCACCTCACAATTAAGGTCGTGAATTTCCAGTCTCTTCCTTGACATCTAATCAGTACAGAACCTCACTTAAGAGACCACCTCACAATTAAGGTCGTGAATTTCCAGTCTCTTCCTTGACATCTAATCAGTACAGAACCTCACTTAAGAGACCACCTCACAATTAAGGTCGTGAATTTCCAGTCTCTTCCTTGACATCTAATCAGTACAGAACCTCACTTAAGAGACCACCTCACAATTAAGGTCGTGAATTTCCAGTCTCTTCCTTGACATCTAATCAGTACAGAACCTCACTTAAGAGACTACCTCACTAATGAGACCACTTGAGTCAGTCAGTTAAGTGGTCTTAACAGCAAGGCTCCACTGTATACCTGACCTAGAAAAGCACTTTTATGATTACACCTGGCCTTGCAAAATAATGCTAAAATCTAGCAGATTCTTTGTGCAACTAGATTGTGTCTAATTCCCCCCCCCCCCCTCTGTATACCTGGCCATTTTTGCCTCTGATTAGTTTTTGCCATTTTTGCCCGTAGATGAGAGAGCAAATTTAAAATGAAAGTAAAATTTTCAAGTTAATAATTGAAACATGAACATTCAATCCACCCATAGGACTATGACGATTTAGGGAGAATTTAAGACAGGGTGAATGTTTTCTGTCATATATAGGCAAAAGAAAAATAATAAACCAGGGTATACAGTATTTTTTAAACTTTCTACATCCCTGAATCACATAAAATGTAAATGTAAACATTGATGCCACAAACTTGAATGTCGATAGAGATGTTAATCTACTTACATGTTCTACCCATAATTTACCAACTATTACATTATGTACACAGCAGTTGATATTTGACCATGTGTAAACATCACCATATCTGAAAGAAAAATTATTAATCAAAAGTTAATACATGTATATACCTAAAATACCATAACAATGTAAAAAAGAAAATTGCTGATTTAGAAAATATAAATGTGCTAAACTGATGAATAGGTTTTGGTATGTTTTTGACCCAAGATAAGGAGGTCACACAAAAGAAAGTTTTCTCACATAGTGCTTTTATGTAATGGATGATGTGTACTTACATGTATCAACCCATGTTTACTGCACCAAACAGTTGTTTTGAGAAATAAGAGGAAGCTTGCTTAGCTAAGTCAAAACTAATTGCTGAAACCAAGAATGGTTTTGAGTATGAATACAAAATCTCACATGTGATTACAGTAAAAGAATCTATGACTAGTGATGGCACGAGATAGGAAAATCTCGACCACTAAGGTTGAGAACTTGGAGAAATGTACAACTTGGCATAATAGCAAAATATAACAAACCATCTACAAATACATGTACAATGCAATATGGCAATAGGGTTTGTTTAAATGACATCATGACATGACCTGTCTCTTGGTCTGATACATTCAAATACTGGTATACAATGTATGGAAGGGCATCTATGTCAAAGCGCATGTGAGCTACAGGTACATGTATCTTCTTTTCTAGGACAAAACCTTCATTTCTTTTTTCACACACAAGAGTGGAAAGAATGGACATATCTAATGACTAAAATTATCCTAAATCTGTCACAGGTGTGAGAAATATTGATAACAAAGTCATCGCTACCAGAATCTTTTAAATCAGCATTTTAATATTTGTTGTAGGATCAGTAAAATTTGTTTCCAACTAGTAAAACAGAAATGCTATTTTGGACCCCTGAACAATGTGGGTTTTTAATATTTAGATATATCTATTGACTGGATGAGCTCGAGTGTCTTCTGTGTGATCAACACAAAATCTAGAGCTCTGTAGAACACATTGGATAAGATCCAAAGTTGTCAACGTATGAACTTAATTGTATGCTATCACATATGGCGAGTGGTTTACCTGTCAACTGCTAAATAACAGTCTCTGTGACACAACTGCTGGAAAAAAAGAACAACACGAGGCCTAGGGGTCCTTTAGATGCTCACATTGCAAATTTGGTCCACATTGCAGAAGAAGTCAAAAATTACCAAAGGATGATAAAAAAACTGATATTTCCCCGATTACTTTATAGATTTAAAAAGATGTACTAAGTTTAAACCAATTATGGAGTCCCTATGAGTCCTAGCCCCTTTTCATTTGCAAACATTAAGCGACTTTGTTTGAGGATAGTTCCTGTGAAATTTTTCATACATGCCTTATGTCCTGGAGGGATGGCTAATGTCCCAGAAAATTTACCTACTAAAACGTGTCCCACCAGGACACTGGTTTCCCCATAAAAAATTTGCTTCTGTCCTGGATTCCTACTGTTCCTCTATTTTGTCCAAATGAAGTCTCATTTACTAATTACATGTAGCAAACATATGGTTATCAAAAGGTTGACACTTTTACAGGTAAATAGCCTGTGGGCATGTTAATTATTGAGGGTGTTAATGATTATATAACATCGTCCTGTCCACTGATTGGCTGTTAATTGGTGATAAGACTACCGTAAAACCCAAGTAATCTGCGCACCCATGCAATGTGCGCACCCTGTTTTTGAGGCTGAAAATCTTGAAAAAAGATTATCCCTATGTAATATGTGCACTAAAAAAAAATTGCCAATATCGGTAATGATGGCTTCAAACCAAGGTACAAGAAGCCAGTATTTGTATAAAATGAAACAATGTTCAAAGTGTAATTATCTTACTTCCTAATTACATAAAAAAAGAAAGATTTCTGTAAATAAACATCATTTTTATTGTTCATTATCCGCATGATGAATACTCAAAGCTGTCTCTTCATTTATTTAATTACAACCGGCATTATACACTCTGTTCTTAATAAGTACCTGTCCATTATCATTCACGTTTGTCATATTAATAACGTGATTTTTTGGCATGCATGATTCTGTTTAATTTGAACCATTTTTGTTTTAAAAAAAAAAAAAAAAGTCAAACATGTCTAAAAGTTTATTAAAAACTGATATTTTATGTTTACTTCAGGGCTTGTGACCTTTAGAACAAAGTACAAAGATACCACATATACATGTATTAACATGAATATCAGATGAACAGTACAGCTGTTGATAATTACAAACGAGCTAAATTTATATCATTAACATGTTTATGTTCCAGATACTGACAGCCACAGTTGTATGTGACATATGGCTAGATATACTTGTAAACAGACTTGATTAAAAAACGATACAATAACACTATACGTAGCACCTCATCTAAAGACCAAATCACTAAGGCAGGAGACCATCTCATATTACAGACCACAAGTTTTCAGCCTCTTGATAAATATTAGTAAGTACAGAATCACGCTTAAAAGACCACCTCATTAATATGACCACTTTGAGTCAGACAGTTAGGTGGTCTTATTTGTAAGGTTCTACTGTATTATAAATCCAACAATAAAAGGTTCATTGGAATCCATGCATGCCGGAGATTTATAAATCATTCAATATTACATTCATTTCATCCCCAACACACCCCATCCCTCTCAATGATCTGACTTTAGTTTTTGTTTGCTAGTTTGTTTTGTTGGTGTTTTATAAAACTTTTAAAAATATAAATCAGTTATGTACCGGCAGGCAGATTTCTGTGGTCATGCCCCATCTTTTACACATTATATTTCCATGCTATCCACAATTTTACTAACATTACATCCCCAATGCAGAGCTTTCGTCCAGTACATTTCTATCCTAACCCTTAATGTTTTTAACATTATATCCCAATTCCCCATCTTTCATATATTACATCTCTATATCCCAACCTTTAATGTTTCTAACATTACATCCCCATCCCCATCTTTTATCAATTACATTTATATCCCAACCCTTTATGTTTCTAACATTACATCCCCATCTTTCATCAATTACATTTATATCCCAACCCTTTATGTTTCTAACATTACATCCCCATCCCCATCTTTTATCAATTACATTTCTATCCCAACCCTTTATGTTTCTAACATTACATCCCCATCCCCATCTTTCATCAATTACATTTCTATCCCAACCCTTAATGCTTCTAACATTACATCCCCATCCCCATCTTTCATGAATTACATTTCTATCCCAACCCTTTATGTTTCTAACATTACATCCCAATCTTTTATTTTCATTTTACATTTCTATCTGATCCCTAATTTTTTCTTACATAACACTTAGTAAAAGTGGAGTATAAAAAACAAACAAACAAAACAATCTATTATGAAAATTTTGTTTGTCTATGACAAGGATGGATATTTCGCCATCCTTCCCTCAAAGTGTTGTTTGACTCTTTTTCTTTCACACTGAAATAGTATAAAAGAGCAACTTCATCCATCTTTCTTTACAATCTGTGACAAAAATATACTTAAAAAGTAGTTCCGGCATTCTGGAATGGACTTTTCTCACCCTACAGGGTTGAGGTAACATTTCCCCACCCCCGAAATCTAAATTTGTGAACAAATGGGTCTCAAGTGAATGAAACACTATACACAGACATGAACAAGTCCCACAAGTCTGGTAAACATCAGAGAATGTTGGTCACAGAAAAGCTCAACAGATCTCATGGAAATACACCAACATACCAAATCTGCTTAAAATCTTATGGAAGAAACTCAGGTTAACTGAAGACACATAGATTTTTGATTTATTTTGACTTTTTGTTTCAATTACAATTACAATGTACACAGGAAGAGACCATCTGCCTTCAGGAAATAAACTGGCAAACTTTCTCATGAAAAACAGCTTCACTGACTTCAAGTGAGAGACTTCATGGTTCAAAGTGTGATGCTCTCACCACTCGACCACGACAATTACAATGTACACAGGTAGAGACCAACGGCCTTCGGCAAATAAACTGGCAAACTTTCTCATGAAAAACAGCTTCACTGACTTCAAGTGAGAGACTTCATGGTTCAAAGTGTGATGCTCTCACCACTCGACCACGACAATTACAATGTACACAGGAAGAGACCAACGGCCTTCGGGAAATAAACTGGCAAACTTTCTCATGAAAAACAGCTTCACTGACTTCAAGTGAGAGACTTCATGGTTCAAAGTGTGATGCTCTCACCACTCGGCCACGGAGGCCCCAACACAAAGACAGACGGACAGATGGATGAACCAGAGACAATATGCACCCATATCTTCAATGTCAAGGATATAAAATGACAAAATACTTACTTTGGAATTTCCAGTGTCATAACTCCTTTCGGATTGATTTCTACGGACTTTCCCCAGAAGCGTAACTTTGGCTGTACAGATCCAGTAAACTTGTAATTTTGTGAGTCTATATATATTGCACTAACTGGCGGGTGGTGAGAAACCTGCTCACCAATCAATTTAAAACCGAGTTCAGATCTGAAACACAAAGTTGGTTTAAATTTGAAAATATCTGTACAGGCATTTCCAAATAAACTGTTACCTTTTTGTTAAAATGTATTTAGAAATTATGGCGGTTTATTCAGCAATGAATTGACTTCGCAAAATTTATTGAAAATAGGGTTACCATTTTTTGGTATCATAAATATATCTTCCATGAACAGAAAACAAAAAACAGTTCATATTAACAATTATTACTGCTGCCTAGCTTTACCCTGGTGATATTTAGCAACCAATTACTGTAATTGGGCATGTATAATCTGCACTCTTTTTACTCTAAAATTCGTCTGCCGGATGGGGTGCTGATTACATACTAAAACAGGTTCTTGGGGCAAATTTTTTTCGCGGGACTACTGTAGGAAATTTGCGTTGGATGGTAGATTATTGCTTTCTGCATGCTTGTTATGTGTTTATTTATCTACAGGGACGGTGTCAGATCATTTATCCTGTCTTCAGTATGTATGTATTTCAATTTACAAATAGCCTGAATAGTTGCAAAGAGTCGTGATCTTGGTTATCAGGCATGACTTTATTCATAGGATATCCATGGAGAACAGAATAGTAAAGTACCTGTTTGTGATGTTAACCTTCCTCGTAGTTTTATGTTATTGCTGAAAATATTAACAATCTCAACACAAATTCTTATGACTATTTTGCGCTTGTGAATGACAAAGCAAACATCCATATTGTAACTGTACATGAGGGAGTTAAACAGAAGAGCATTAGCATCTTTTAGTTTTGTAATTCAGATACCTATTAAGGTAGTTTCACATTTCAAATCATTACTTTATCATATCTTATCTTAATATTTAATAAATATCCATCCATTACTGTCAAATAACGATCTAGGGATTGATATTTAAAAGAAAAATTCAGTCGTGATACTGCCCTTTTATACAAAGATTTTTGGTCATACTAATGTCCAAGTAATGGCCTTGTGATTTAGGTCTAAATGCACAAACTCCTTTTTTTCTCCAAGATCTGATGCTGAAATGGGGGGAGTGGATAATACATAAATATAGATTATACACGCCAGATTACGGTAGCTACTTTACTGACCACGATCACTTATGACGGTATATCGAGATAACTGGCACTTTGAAAGCCAACCTGGCTCAGTCTGTAGCGCGCTTGACTCTTGATGGTGAGTTAGAGCCCAGCCGATGGCAGGTTGGTTTCCTGTCCTTCGGATGAGACAGTATGAGGTCCTGTGTCACAGTAGGTGTCGGCATGTTAAAGAACCCTCACTGCTCAATGGCTGTAAGTGCCGAGCATAGGCCAAAATTTGAAGCCCTTCATTCTTGAGTGGGACGTTAAACAACAATAAACAAACAAACTAACTGGCACTTTGAAATGGACATTTGTTACAAAAAATACATTGGTGGATGACGATACTGAATTTGGCTTTATAAAATGGAATTCAGCTGAGGAGAATG
Source organism: Atrina japonica (assembly GCA_030159075.1). Classification (NCBI taxonomy): domain Eukaryota; kingdom Metazoa; phylum Mollusca; class Bivalvia; order Pterioida; family Pinnidae; genus Atrina; species Atrina japonica. The sequence continues at coordinate 228,377 of BROG01000699.1, read as the reverse complement.
CATGTTTCACTTCCTATGGGGTTGAAAAATCAAGGTGTCAACCTGATCAAAATTCAAAAATTATTTTACTAGATGATTATGTTATCTGGATGATTTATATTACAGAAATAATATCATAAAAAGGAACAAGTATGTTAGTGACTTGAATTCTTTACTGCAGTTAACAAAAGTCAGACCTCAAATAATTGTGACCATTATGTCAGTCCTCCTATAACTTCATGATAATCCACGGTCAATTAGTTGTTGGATTGTTACATCAACCCATGAAATGATTTGGAGGTTGATAAAATGACCGAGCTTGAACAGAAATTACAAAACCAGCAAATCAGCAACTAAAGAATAATGCATTCATTGTCATTTAACTTAACAAGATGTGTTTGTCAAGCACAAATGCCACCGGTCCCAACAAATTTTTGCAATGTCCTACATTTTGACTCTACTCCACCCCCAGGGGCATGTGATGTTAGTGAAGTGTGAGCAACCCTTAGATGAACTTACAGTCGAAGTTGGTCACTGTATCACAATCCAAACTTGAAATGTTGTACTTTATATGTAAGTGAGACAGAATTACGGACAGACAAACAGACCTTTCAGGCTGGGGGGCATAAAAATGATTTTTTGCACTGAGAATGGGGCCTTATTTTGATGCCCTACAATAGGGTAGACAATTTCTGGAAAGAAATCTTTAATTTTTCTATGGGAAAATGCCATTACTAAAATGAGAGTAATTTATTGTAATATGCTAATCAAAACTTACTCCTAGGCTCTGTGACTTTCACTTTTTATTCTAAATGCTTAGAAGACTGTAAGAGTGTGTATAGATACAGATATTGTGGTCTTGTAATCTTTCTCTGTAAGGCCTACAAGGTATAAATATAGCCCTATGGATATTGTCTTACACCGTCTCCACATGTTTTTTAATTCTCTGGTTGATGTTTCAGAATATTAAAAGAACCTTGTGTATGACATTGTTAAGTGTATGATACCTACCTATTAAGTTCATATGTTTCACCTAGAAGCGGATTAAAAGGTTTGCCGATTCTTTCCCAGTTCGATGATAATGCAGATACAGCAAAGGCAGCAACATACTGTAAATACAGAAGTCATTTACATTAAAGAGTGGTGAGAAGACAAGCTTATTCTGGGCTTACAACAACAAACTATTAAAGAACTGAATTTATATGTATGCTAACAAAGAAAAATATAACATGTATGTCCTAACAAATATACCATCTCAACATATATACACCAGCTCCATGTATACATATCATCTCCACACATACACATCATCTCAACACATTTACACCATCTCAACACATACACACCATATCCACACAGACACATCATCCCCACAAATAAACACCATCATCTCAACACATACACACCATCTCCCCACAAACACACACATCATTCCCACAAATAAATACCATCATCTCCACACATACACACCATCTCCCCACAAACACACACATTATTCCTACAAACAAATACCATCATCTCCACACATACACACCATCTCCCCACAAACACACACATCATCCCCACAAATAAATACCATCATCTCCACACATACACACCATCTCCCCACAAACACACACATTATTCCTACAAACAAATACCATCATCTCCACACATACACACCATCTCCCCACAAACACACACATCATCCCCACAAATAAATACCATCATCTCCACACATACACATAATCTCTACACACACACATCATCATAACAAATAAATACCATAACTATATTAGTAACTATATTTGCACCTTTATTATATCCACTTGGAAACAGGGGTTATTATTTATTTATGCACAGAGGGAGTCTTAAAGCAGCATTGCAAATAAATTTAATTATACAATAGCAACTAAAGTATCTAATGTTACAGCAGACATTTTTTATTTCTATTTCATGTCATTTTACAGAGTAAACACTCCTAACAACATTGTATGTATTTCATTTGAATCTGGCATTTATACACATTTTTTTCGACTTATATTTCTCAATTTCATTTATAGAATTACACACCAAATTAATTTCTTGATTAGATGTGTTCTTCAATAATACCAAAATACATTGGAACTCACTAGGTACATGACCACTTCACTTAAAGAGACTACTTAACACTTAACTTGTCAACCCCTGAAAAACAATGGACTCTTCTATAAATCAATGACTTAGACTAGTCTAAATGTGTCTTTAGGGGTCAATGAGTTAAGACCGTAAACATTCAGACACATGAAAATTTCTTTAACAAAAACTTAGCCTCACTCAATGGCTCACCTCCTTAATCTGATCATTTTCAGTCATTCAGGTGACCTTTTAAGCAAGTTTTCATTGTACCTGTATGTTGTATTCCTTTGTATCCCTTATACTCAGACAAAATATTAATATTTTCTGTACTGTCACACAGAGTAAACATTATTCTTCCAATAACTGATATTAAGCTATCATCCATCATATTCACGTTCAAAGTAAAGTTCAAAACCAATTTCTGTACATGTACAAGTAGTGGCCTCCAATGTTTGTCCACAGGCTACATTATTTCAGAAAAGTATTCAAGTTTTTGTATGTTAAATGGAAGACCAGCATTATTATAACATTTATTTTGTGGACAATATAAAAATACCAAAACAACAAAAGTGAGAGGTTTTTGTAGATGAACTTGGCTATGTTGACCTTGATATAAACTTCTCAAGGTTTAAGCATGTTTCTGTTAAACCACATTCTAAATGTGCTCTTTTACAGAATTTTACAAAATTGTATTTCCTGTGTAACAAACAACAATTTACATTTGTAACTCTCAAAAATAAAACCTGAAGTACGAGATACTACATCAAAAGAAAAGCTGAAAGCTGTGAGATAAATTGTCATAATACTACATGTATAACTCTAACAGAGTACTTATATGTAGCTAGCTAGCTAAGTCAACTTGAATTCTGAATAGTGTTTAACACTATACTAAAATTATTTTTCAGTTCTGTGGAGGTGGCCAGGTTTTATTGGTGGAGGAGAGAATCCAGTTTTTATTGTGCTTGGGAAGAGGCCACCAGCCTTTCACTGGCAAACCTTCTCACAAAAATCAGCTTAGGTTCTAGCCTGACTCGAACTTGCACTGACCAGAAGTGAGAGACTTAATGGTTCAAAGTGTGATGCTCTAACCACTCCACCACGGACTTCCATCTGGAAAAGTGGACACCATCCTAAGCCTGAAAGATACTCTTTTAAAATTTAACGATACTGAACTTACCTCTATAAATAATGCCTGAGTTTTAGTTATAAAAAATAACTCTGAAAGAGCACCTGTATGGTTACAAAGTCATGGCCTTACCTTCATTCTGTCAACTGGGTTTGGGCAAGCTGCTGCTTTTTCTAATAAATTTGCATATTCCATATACTCTGTTATTCTTTGTATAAAATTAAGTGGTTCGTTGAATACAACTGGCATGGTAATCTTAGACAGCTCCTACAAAATAACAAAATTTTAAACATGACAAGAACCTGGAAAATTAACTTAAATCATTGAAGAGATGCAGAGTGCATGTTAAATAAAAAGCAGTGTTTGTTTGTTGTTTATCATATGGATAATATTCCCTCAAATGTAAAAAACAGTGTAAGTGATTAGCGTATGTTTAAATAGCTCAAGTACATTTTTGGGCGGAGGGGGAGTGTGGCGCAGCGGTGGCGGCAATATGATATTGATAACATTGGGTTTTTAGAATTGTGATTGATTGCGATGACGATATATGCTCTAATGTTAAGTATCATGGTGTTGACATGTGATAGTGTTTCACTGGAAATTAATGCATACAAAATGATATATTTACAGATGATTCTTGGTGTATATATAATTGCTTGAGAAAGGTGGTATATGACATATATGTATTCAAAATGGTTGATCATGAGGCATGTGATTTTATGATGTAAACAATTAGGGTATTTGATTGGATTCATTGTAGACATTTTCTCTTATCCACCACTGAAATGTGTCTGCTTCAGTTAAGTGTGGGGTAAAATAAGATTAACTCATTCAGCCCTAAAGACACATTTCGACTGGTCTAAGCCATTGATATACAGAAGAGTCCATTGTTTTTCAGGGGTTGCCGAGTTAAAACATACACATCAGTCTTTAGAGGTGAGTATGACAATGAGTCAGTCTACAATTAAAACCCATAACATGTTTTATTGATATTCATTTAGGCACAACTCTGCAACTCATATAGACTTACATTTTACTGGTATACATATTAATATTGTATGTCTGGCTTATTATTATATGTATATGCATACTGTTTATATATATATGTATATATATATATACCAGTATATACCTATGTCTCATTTACATACACATATAATGGCAGATGATAATGGATGTCTTTGACATGTAGATTTCTGAAAGGGAACACTGGACTCCCCTTAAAATACTTTCATAGGAGCCATGATCATAAAATAAAAAAAGAAAATAAAGAGTGAAACACAAAAAATGAAAAAAGCTAGAACACAGATTGCAGATAAAAATCAAAGTAAATCCAGGCTAACAAACATCCAAGTAATAATATTGTTTATTTTCATTCCATACTATCTGTCCGCAGCATTCTGCCTATAACCCCTGGCTCTTCCTACAAGATGCAAACTCTTTCACATTTACTCTAGAATTTATAATTAGAGGAAATTCTGCATATATAAACAAGTTAAATAATGTTGAAGGACATTTGAAAATGTCAATGTGTATCTTTATCATACCGTTGTAGACAGCTTAATTCTGACTATAATACAGAGATCTAGACCACAATATGCCAAAAGTGGATTTGGCACAACCTGATGTATAAATGTATAGTAAGATCCATATAACCTGGTAGGGTGGAACCTTGTGAACCCTTCCCTGACCTGAAGGAGTTTACATTTTAAAATCCTTGAAAATAAAAATATAACCTCTTTGGCAGAAGTGTAAAACTGATACCATCTCAAAAAAAAAAAAAAAAAAAAAAAAAAAAAAAAAAAAAAAAAAAAAAAAAAAAAAAAAAAAAAAAAATTTTTTTAGAATAACAACCTTGCATTATTGAGTTATAAGAAGTCTCTGATGCAAAAGTAATGACATTTTTAATGTTTGTTATTAATATATTATAGATACTATATATTACATAACAAAGTAAATTAAAAATTTGACTAGCAGTATTTAAGAGAAAAAGTTTGAAATGTCCAAAACTTCACACATGAAGCTGCGCTACAACGGCTCACAAGTCTCCGGCGTTACTCTGGTAACCAAAAGGAAAAAAAGTTGGTAAGTGAATAAAAATAAAATTATAAGTCAATGATCAATAAGTGCTGCAGATAGCAGTTAATCACTGGAAAGAATAAACACATCTGTCACATGGGTTTCGTTTGTAAGAGTAACTCTTAATTTACTATGCCATTGTGACATCAATAATTCACAGGTATCTTCTGCCTTGCTGAGCTAAAAACTGCTCACAAATATACAGAGAGAGAGAGAGAGAGAGAGAGAGAGAGAGAGAGAGAGAGAGAGAGAGAGAGAGAGAGAGAGAGAGAGAGAGAGAGAGAGAGAGAGAGAGAGAGAGAGAGAGAGAGAGAGAGAGAGAGAGAGAGAGAGAGAGAGCACTTGTTGACATTTAGTATATCTTTATGTGTTTACAGTAATATTTGAAGTTACTGTGGAGTCCCTGATGTATGCTTCCCAAGTTATGGAGTAACTGAGGAGTTAATTACCACAGTAGCAGGCTATGCTATAACCATTTTATTATGTTCCAAGAGGCAAAGTAACAATATACGATTGATTTTCTGTTCTGGAACTTCATATCAACATTACATCAGAACAACATCAGCGTAAAACAACTGATTATAGACCTAATTTAACACTGCGAGCATTTTTTCCTGTTTTTTTTTTAAATGGTAATACTGGTATATTCTGCTTATCAATATGTTTGTGTGCAGATTTGAAGTTATTTGCTTCTTTTTTTAAAAAAAAACAAAACAAAAACATGGTCTATTGGATTATATACTGAAATAATGGTTATAATAAAGATTTTTATTTTGTTAAAGTTTAGTATACAGAATTTATAGATAACATCTATAAAATGAATATATACATGTACAGTGTATATGACTATTTTACTGATATCATTCTGACTTTTTGACTGTCAGCAATGACCATTAGATTTTCTGATACATGTACTCTGGTTAGCCAAGATATTAAGTTTTTTACTGCAGGCAAAACATTAAAAATGCTCTTACACATAATTCAATAAAATCCTTTTTTATTGATTTTTTTATGGCAACACTTAAATTGAGTGAAAAAATATCATTCACTGGTATGTTTTGAACAATAGTTATCAGCAAAGCATCCGAGACACTGAAATTATGACTAGGAAGTCTATCTTGATATTTCAGACCAATCAAATTTACTTTCGAGATAAAAGCTTTGTGATATCTGGAGAAAAATTACTATTAATACTGTGTATCTAGAAATTTTCGTCCTTCACAAACAGAAAACATATTGACCTGGTCTTAGATTTGCCCTGAATTAACAATAGTCTCACAGATGGTATTAATGTCTATGCTTCAATTATTTAGCTTGAAAATTTTGCCTTCATTAAGACATTTTAAATTTGCCCTCTCATTTAAAGGAGAAGTTTTAAGGACCGCCCACTTTCGGTCAAGGTAACCCAGTTTGACAGTTAGTTGCCTGTCAATCACTGTATTGATTCGATTAGCTTGAGTAGGTATACTCTGTGGGTCACCTGTGTGATCAGTCAAGTGAGAAGATACAGCAGGTATAGAAACAATTTAAATTGTAGGTCAAATTCATCTCCTTGATTTGGTATGGTTAGAGACATAATTATATAACATTCTGAATGAGGGAAAATGTTTGTTTATATGATTTATATATTGCTGGTCTGTGATGAGAATTTCTCAAAATATTTATATTCATGGGAATATTGTAATGCATTTTAATTTAGTACGAAAAAAAGGTAACTTGATAAATTTGTTCCTAGGTTTCCGAGTAATCAAACAAAAAATCAGCATGTAACTGTAAATTAATCAAAACTAAAATTATTAGCATTTTAGCATAGAATATTCACCGGATCTACTCAATGCAGGGTTAGGGAAATGCTCAGACAGTAAAATGTTCAGGATTTGGCAGATGTTGACAATCTTTGATACTATAAATGGATGATTAATTTCAGCGTTAATTGTGTTTGAAAAATAAAATCAACTTAAAAAGCTTATATCTTGCCAAATATTATCGTTTGAGAGTCAGATTAGCGTTTCACAATTTCAACTTACGGCATTCGATCAAACCAGCGATCGCTTTACTCAAAGTAATAACATGTCAAATTGACAAAATTAAATTTTATAATCTTGATATTAGTTTTCATAAATTCATATTTCTGAATTGCATGTAATAGTATTATTTCGGATCATCGGTGATCATTTTACGCAGTCTATTATTTTATCACCGACATCTTTGACTTGTAGGTCTTAGTTTTGTCAAAACCCGTGGTGAAAAAGTTAAAGCGAATATTAAACCAGAGTTAAAATTTCCGCACACCTGTTTACAGTATAAATAGATAAAAAAAAAAACGGTACCAGCCAAATAACTTTGACATACATGTACATTGTTAAGAGAATTGTGACCCATCCGATTTCCTCATTTCATTATTCCACAGTATATTAAATCATTCACCCCTAAAGATACATTTGGACTGATCTAAGTCATTAATTTACAGAAGAATCCATTGTTTTCTGGGGTTGATGAGGTAAATTCAATGACCCACACTTAACAATTTTAGCAACTATAAGTTTTAAATCCATGTCACCATCAAAATGTTTTCATGATTCATGGAATTCACTAAATTTAGGAAAATAACTACATTTGTAACAAAAACTTTTAGGATGTTATTTCTTCAATATGTTCTACACATTTCAGTTTAGAGGATTTAAAGTGCATATATTTCTCATAAATCTTTAAAACTTTTATGTATGTACAGGCACAGGACAGAAGTAATGGAACGCTATCATTTTTTGCTATATATTTCATATAAAACCACATATTTTCAAAAAAATATTGCAAATCCATTCCTGATTGCATTTCAGTAGAATTTCACTGTTATATTTAGAACTGATCTAGTTTCATTATATATTCCGATTTTTATTTTCTAAATTAGAAATTAAAAGATTTATCTATTCAAACAGAAAGTTGAAGTTTTGTGATGAAAACTCCATATATGGGTAAGCAAAATTGTGATGTCTAATTTTTTAGGTTCTGTTTGAATTATCAAATGTTTGAAATTAAAGGTATGAAATCACACCCAAATAATCAATGGGACTAAGAAACATTGTCTGTCTAATGGTGACAATTCTATTGAATTGTGGTAAGAAATGACATAACAATATTTTTTTGAAAAAATGTGGTTTTGCACAATATATATACATGTAGTAAAAAATGAAAGCGTTCCATTACTTTTGTCCCGTGTCTGTATATGCATATACATGTTTAATGAAAATTCTTGTTACTGCATTTCACCAGACATAAACTTCAAGCCAGACATTCTGACAAAATGAATAAGTATAGGTTATGTAAGGAGATCATCTTCTACTGCTACATGGCATGTTACACCAGTTATAAAGCATGATGGTTTTACATAAACCTTGTATAATGTATTATATAAGTGATGTAATTTGATGACAATCCAGGTATATAATGGTATATATATATATATATATATATATATATATATATATATATATATATATATATATATATATATATATATATATATATATATATATATATATATATATATATATACACACACACACATTAAAACCTGTATATAGGGGCCACCCAAGGGACCAGAAAATATTTACCTTTATGTGCAGGTGACCCTTATACACAGGTTCAATTTAGTTGAAGTATGCAGTCAAGGGACTTATAAAAAAATTGCAGGTTTCACTATATATATATATATATATATATATATATATATATATGTATATATATATATATATATATATATATATATATATATATATATATATATATATATATATATAAAACAAAGCACTAAAACCAACAATATAACATCCACAGGTGTCAATCTAAACAAATAGATAAAATCATGAAACAAAAAACAGTATACAGCCTAAGCTGGACTTATATTGAACCTTCCTTGCAACATTAAAAGTCCGCTTTATTTGAAGTTATTTTGATTATCAACCAAATTTCTTTATTATCATTATAGCCCAGTTATTTTAACTCATCAACCCCTGAAAAACAATGGGGTCTTCTGTACATCAATTACATAGACCAGTCCAAATGTGTATTTGAAAGAAACAAAATATTCCTCTTCAATTTCAAAATAACTGGGTTCAACTATATATACATACATACATACATACATACACACATATATATATATATACATTGTATATATATATATATATATATATATATACATTGTATATATATATATATATATATATATATATATATATATATATATATATATATATATATATATATATATATATGTGTGTATATATACATATATATATATATATATGTATGTATGTATGTATGTATGTATGTATGTATGTATGTATAGAAAATGTATGTATGTATGTACATTATATGTATGTATGTATGTATGTACATGTGTATGTATGTATGTATGTATGTATGTATGTATGTATGTAAGTATGTATACAATCATCAATGTGGTGTGACAGACAGAAGGGAAAGCTATAGCTACATGTATGCAAGTAGTTGTGGAAAAAAGTGTCTGAAATGTTGACAGACTGTCAGATGATGTCTCTCAAATCAGACCACGACATAAACACTACACAATTATACAAATAAACATTCAGTCTGTGCTGTGTTTACTTTCATAGCATGATGTTTACTTTCATACCTGGGTGTTAGGTATTTACTTTCATACCTTGGTGTTTATGCTTTCATACCCTGGTGTTTACTCTCATACCTTGGTGTTTATACTTTCATACTATGGTGTTTACTTTCATATCCTGGTATTTACTTTCATACCTTGGTGTTTACTTTCATATCCTGGTGCTTACTTTCATACCTTGGTGTTTACTTTCATACCTTGGTGTTTACATTCATACATGTAGCTTGGTGTTTATTTTCATACCTTGGTGTTTACTTTCATACATCTTAATGTATCAATGAAATAAATCGACAAAGATTTGAGTATATTTAATGGATTTTAATACCAGATTTCACGACTTCAATTATTTTATTTTTAACCAAAAATTAAAGTTGATCTTTAGTTTTTGGCTTATATGGATTGATAGATTTCTAGTAACAGATCTGGAAATGGAAAGATAGCTAAACCTGCGATAAGGGGGGGGAAAGTGTGGTCATTTGAGGGGAAATTCTATACTGGGGCGCTTTTTCCTAGGGGGGAAAGTTGGGCCTAGGTTGATTCTTGAATTTACTCAACATGGAAGGTCATTGGACAAAAGAGGATCCCTTTGAATTTTCCAGGATTCCCCATCATCTAATTCTCAGGGAACTCTTTAACATAAACGAGGGTAGTAGAGAAGTTTTATTGGAAACCATTAAAGTGGTGAGTACGGGAATGATGAACACCATTGACAAGCAACTTGCAGACTTAATGCCTGGAGGGAAATATGCTCTTGAAGCAAGCGACGAGGAACTGAGAAGAACAAGCTTTGGACATGTCACAAATCTCGGCTGTGAGCATCATTTTGGTGACCTGGATAGTAGTCAGCGACGTCGTCCAAATTCATCCTTGCATCACCATTCCAGTATACAATTGTTAAAGCGGAACAGATCTGGTATTATGAACTGGTTGACTACGATGGATCCCGATGTTCGGCAGAATGTTATGAAGAGTGCAAGGAAAGAGGGGAAACACTTGCGGAAGAAACATTTAGCATACGAAAACAAAGTTATGAGGGAAATTCAGTCTGGTATGACTGCTGTGGTCAAAATGAAAAAAAAAAAAAAACAAAAACAAAAACGAAAGATGAACAGTAATCATAATGAGAGTCAATCGCAAAGATGGAGAGAAGATGATGAGTTTCACGACAGTTCTGCAGATCAACATATTTTGCCAAAGAACATGTGTTTTAAAGAAAATTTTTATGTGGCAGTTGCCTACCAAGACAGTTGGTACCCAGGTATTGTGACAAAAAAAATCAATGACAAAACAGCAATAATAAAATTCATGTCACCATGCGTAAAGTACGGATACTTCAAATGGCCGAGTCGTGATGACATACAAGAAGTCGACATTGAATTTGTTTTGAGGGACAATTTAACTCCCGAGTGTGTTAATTCTGGAAGACAGTGGCATTTCCAATGCAGTAGTGAAATTGAGGATGTATATAATTTGTACAGTGCTCTTTACTTTTAAAATTGGTTGTGTTATGATTTAACTTATGACAGTTCTGTTATTAATTCATGAAATGAAATGATTTAAGTTTTAACTTATGACAGTTATGTTTTGTTATTTATTCATTAAATGAAATGATACATTGCAGCAATAATATGACACCAGATCATGCATTGTTTTGTAAATATTGTTTGTACTTTATTAAAAATATTATCATTTTCAATTATTTTTATATTTTGATTCATATGACTGTTGCATTTTATGTGGAGAGTGGTTGCAAAAAGTTGGAATCTGTCGGCAGACAAAATTTAACTGAAATGTTGACCATTTCAAGGCAGTTAACTTTTTAACTGTTCACAATAGAGTAAAACAAACACCAGAAATGAATTCAGCACATGCTTTTCCATAAGTGTGCCAAGTTTCATGCAGATATGTCCACAAATAAAAAAATTATGAGAAAAATTGTGATAAATTTATCAACGACGGTTCCGTAAACGAGCGTCGAAGTTCAATACTGAAATTGGACAAAATTGTCTGCGAAAAGGTCAAATCTTTGCAACTTTGAACTTTCATAATTTGAGTTACAGACAAGGTATCTTAAAAAGGAAAACTGTTTTAGAAAGCCTGAGAAGAGATCTATCTTATAAATAAAGGTTTTAAATGCAAATAAAGGTAACTAAAAAATCACCTGGGGTTGCTAATTCTTCCCAAGGGGAAATTCTATGCTGGGCCCATTTTTCTAGAGGGTGGGGGAGAGTCTATGCTTCAACACTGTCTCAGAAGTTGCAGGTGATGTGCGCATACAATAAGCAGGCCTTTTTCTGCCAATTTTGGGAAAATGCCATTCAGGCCACATAATTAGGGAAAATACATGCAGGGCGAGAAAAATGTACTCATCCACACATCCTGGAAAACTGAAGATGGCAGAGGAACGAGTAGTTTGGGGACGAGTACCATCCCCTGTGACGTGTAATTTTTCATCTAGATCTTGAACATATTATTTTATTTATATATAGCCTCTTTTTGCATTAACATCCTGCTTTTAAAATGCTTTTGAATTTCACTAAATTATAAGTCCCATATCACACAAATAAACAAATAGTAGTCTTATTGATTCCATTAAAGTTTAAACAAAATTGGGACTAGCTTAAGGTGTCTCAGGATGAGTGGTTTTCAAAATCACTCATCCTATAGGATAAGCGATTTTTCAATTTTTTTTCTCACCCTGACACATAAATTAAAATGTAATGGAAACTTATTTTTAAATATTAATTTATTTTTCATTATGGTCAATGTCTCTAGACCAAACTGTTTTTTTTTTTCTCATCCAAATTGGAAAAAAACACACATACTTCGCATTGGGAATGGGACCCATGGAAACTATAGAAAAAGGCCTGAAAACTGATGGAAATTTCTGAAATTCTGTGAAAGCTACACATAGAACTCTTGTACATAGTTGCAATCTTCATATTACTAATTGTCTATTATAATTATTGATTTCTACTCACATTTATATGTATGTTTTGGTAAATTATCATTTAAAATAGTAACAGGATATATCGTGTTTAGAATGAAACCAAACATTACAACAGAATCGAATTAACAGATATCCATAAAATAATATAGTATATAATTCACATCACTGACACAATTTTATAACGCTGATATATAATGTTCTATTACCGACACAATATTATGTCAACACATCATGTCCTAATACTGATGTGATTTTATAATGCTGACACACCATGATCTAATACCAATATGATTTTCCATGTATAATGCTGACACATCATGTTCTAATACTGATGTGATTTTATAATGCTGACATATCATGTTCTAATACCAATGTGATTTAATAATGCTGACACACCATGTTGTAATACCGACACAATATAAAAATGTTGACACATCATGTTCTAATACAAATGTGATTTAATAATGCTGACACATCATGTTGTAATACTGACACAATATAAAAATGTTGACACATCATGTTCCAATACTGATGTGATTTTATAATGCTGACACATCATGTTCTAATACTAATGTGATTTTATAATGCTGACACATCATGATCTAATACCAATGTGATTTTCCATGTATAATGCTGACACATCATGTTTTATACTGATGTGATTTTATAATGCTGACACATCATGTTCTAATATCGATGTGATTTACAATGTAATAATGCTGACACATCATGTTCTAATACTGATGTGATTTTATAATGCTGACACATCATGTTCTAATACCGATGTAATTTACAATGTAATAATGCTGACACATCATGTTTTATACTGATGTGATTTTATAATGCTGACACATCATGTTGTAATACTGACACAATATTAAAATGTCGACACATCATGTTCTAATACTGATGTGATTTTATTATGGTGCAACGATATACTGAACTACGATATATCGCAGTATTTTACCTTCGGTACGCTACAAGGTACGTTGATTTTATGCTCGATACACTTAAGGTATTTTCTGGATTTATCTGTTTCCGGTTATAGTCTATTTCGGGTTTACTGGTAAACAAAAAACATGGTGAAAAGCAGTTCACCCACGATGAAAACGGATGTACTTAGGCCCTCATGGCACCGTCGTCATACAAGTAGCCAATATGGGCTCACTTGCAGTTCAAAAAGCTACAAATGCCAGGAGGCTCAACATAACTTTGAAAAATTTGCACCACTTGTCATCTTTGTAAGATGGATATACCTTACAAAACTGATAAAATCATGAACGTGTCGTTTGACATGAAACGGCATCATCCAAACGTAAATTATTAATTATCAATCGAGGCTTAAAATTAAAATAAATTGTAGATTCATAGGAGCAACGTAGTTTGCAACAATCAATGAACACAAAGTTGTCAATCAATTTACTTGTGGAAGGCTGGTGGTCTCTTCCACAGTACATTAGTACCAGGACTCCTCCTCCAATAAAAACTGGTCGCCACCATACATTTGTACAACTGGAAAATTGTTGAGTGTGGCATAAAGTACAATTCAAAAAAAAAATTTTTAAAAAAAAATCAAGAATAAGAATATTTTAGTAATTTCGAAAATTTTGGTCAACAATGAAAACAGAGCAAAGCTTTAATTTGAAGATTAAAGGTCATTTTGTTTTTGAAAAAAAAAAATTAAAAATGGCAAAACTATTTGTTACAAAATTGATCTTTTCTTCTCTATATTTCCAGTCTTTGAGAAATTAGTTAGAGTGATCAATGAAACGGTGATACAGATAGTGTGTAAGGGCCAAGCATGTCCACAATTCATTTTTTAATTGCATAATAATGGTCTTCAGAATTTCAGCCATACCAATCAATGATCACAAACTCCTATGTCAATGCACAGATTGTACTATAAATGTGGTATCCTATGTTGGTAAATACAAACAATCAATCAATCTTGTCCACGGAACTACTGCGGAAATGATCAATTGGACAAACACACTTCCAATATAAATAAAACATCACTCAATGCCCTATCTTACAATTACACACATCTTTCTGATCTACTTTTGGCAATCTGACATAGATCTATGGATCCAATAATGACAATAAGATAAGCCGATACAATAAGATCAGCTTAGAAAACAAAGGGAAAATGTTTATAGAATGTCCATTAGGAATTGATTGAAGAGGAGCACTTCCGTGAAACATGAAATGTATTTCTGATGCTATATCTTAAAAGCTAAGTAAGCTTAGACAACATCAATACTAAATGTCTTTTCAATATCCAGTATACATTATACATCTGTATACCACAAACACGTTTAACACAAACAAGATATATATATTTTTTAAACATACGTTGTAACATCCCCCAACCATTTCTGCTGAAATTGAACTCCAACGGCGAATCTTTATGTCAAATCACTTTTATTTTCCGAGAGACGAAGATTTTTACTGAGTTTGAGAAGTTACTTTTCCAATTCAAATATCTAACAACTAAAGAAGGAATATCAACAAAATAACATGACAAATAAGGAACTAATTGAATTTTGAATATTTTTCTAAGAAATGCCATATTTGGGGAATAAAATTTTACCCTTTTAGTTCCAACATTTTGATCACCTATGTGGAATTCTGGTATTGGGTGTATGGATCATTTAGTCATCAAAATCAGAGATGGAATAAAATCTTCAGAGTGATGAAAATGATATAAACGTACAACCAGGCAAATAAACAATCAGAATGATAACAAACCCTTTTTGAGACAGGGTCCTGTACCTTTCCAACTGGGAATTTTACATCCCTATGGGCCATACTGGGGGAAAATGTAACTATGATCATTTTAGTCATAAGAAT
Organism: Atrina japonica; assembly: GCA_030159075.1. Lineage (NCBI taxonomy): Eukaryota > Metazoa > Mollusca > Bivalvia > Pterioida > Pinnidae > Atrina > Atrina japonica. The sequence continues at coordinate 212,648 of BROG01000699.1, read as the reverse complement.
AAAGACACAAAGATTGTGATTCATTTAGCTTCTCTTATTTGTTTTCATCTGATGACTTTGAAGTGCAGTTCACACATGTACTAATTCCTTTATTTTGTATAATACCAAATGTGAACAACATGGAGAACATAATTGGGAAATCTCTGCTAAAAATTGAGGAAAAATAGCAAAGGACCTGCATGTTGATGACATTAAACCCAGCAGTGTACCATAAATATGTCCTGTATACAAGAGGATTCATTTTAGTAGCTAATAACTTGAACTGCTTTTCATGAAATTAGCTGACATTGAATTTGTTGGCTTCTAGATATTGAAGGGCCTGATATATCAATACAAAGTTTAATGCTAATTTGCCCGATATATCAATACATAGTTTAACATTAATTTCAGAGACATATAGGGCGTCCACTAAAATGAAGCAGTGCAGTGGTTAGAACACTCGCTTCTCACCAACGCACCCGAGTTTGATCTTAGGATTGGACAGGGAAGTAAGTATGTGAGATGGTATGGTGGTCGCCAGCTTGGACACGTGGGTTTTCTCAAAATACTCTGGTTTCCTCCGATATAACAAGCATCCCATTCAGCCAACATCAGAGCCAATGAGAGACATCACTATAAACTGATAATTTTTTTTGTTAATTGTTGTAAAATAAATCAAGTTTAATAACATAATTAATTTGTGGCCATCTAAGATTGAACAGGCAGATTCTACATAGAGAAACCTATCTAGAGAAATCATTCTCATGACACCAAGTGGTTGCGAATCAAGCACTCTACCGCAGAGACATGATGGCTCTCAAAAATTCTTAAATGGTGACTAAAAATCAAACTAACTGGCCATTTTGGAGAGCAAGTTGGTCTCCTGAGCAAGGTCAAGGTGAAGTTTTACTGTACATTGTTTAAGTACCTTTACACAGAAGTAATGGGAAATAACTGGTTGGCCACTCTGTTTAGCTTCTACATGGGTATCACACCCTATTAGTTGACATAATTACACAGTAAATAATCATCTATATTCAGTTCTATACCTAAACGACATACCATATCAGTAATTCTCTGTGCAGGCATTGTAAATACAATTATATCGGCCTCTATCAAAGGATTAAATTAATCATAAATAATACATATCTCTCACAACACACTGTTGCACGCAATAAAATAATTACTGATAACATACTAAAAAGCAGGTGCTACCAGCATGAACCTCCTGTCAACATCATCATTATTGCTGAACTACCGGTACTGTACAAGAATTAGTTTTTCAAGTGTAAAAAGTGATTAAACAACTGTATATAGTTTTTTGACACAAATTAAGGCGCCCATAAATCTGAAATACCCCAAAAAGGGCACCTTAATTAGATAAATTACGGTATATGCAGGTCAGGCCAAGCTGCTGTACAAAACATTGCAAAAAAAAAAATAAAATAAAATAAAACACAGCATTTTTTTGTTAATGAAGCCTGATACACTAGTAGTTCAATTGACACCTGGGTTCAAAATTATACAACATTTTTATGTTTTGACTTTAAATTGACCTCATTCTCTACAAATCAAATTAAATACAGTGAAACTTGTGTATAACAACCTCCTTAGGGACACAAGAAAACTGGTTTACTAAGGGAGGTGGTCTTTATATAGAGGTTGATTTGTACACAAATGGTACCATTTGGGACAGCAAAAAATGGTCTTTGTGATCAGGTGGTATTTATATACAGGTACTCGCTAAAGTAGGTTTTACTGTATTATGAATAAAACGGTAATTCTGATTGTGTGGCTTAAATGGATCCAAAGCATTGCCCTTCCTCCCTATCTTTGATTTTTGAGGCATTAAATTCTACAAATGTAATCTCACAAACAAAAATTTCAGGGCAAGAATTACATGTACACATGTACATCCATACAACCATATCAGAACAACAAAAATGACAACAGTAACAACTGGAACACCATACATGTACATTCATACAACCATATCAGAACAACAATAACAACAGCAATTATTGGTAAACCATATATATACATCCATACTCAGCGGGAAATAATCAGTGACACTGTACATGTACATCCATATAACCACATCAGAACAAAGACAACAACAAGTACAACTGGGTCACCATACATGTACCTGTGAGTATTTTTCCATATTAACTGTATCAGTGATCGCACATCCATATTGTACAGGGCAAAAATAACTTGCGGTGTTAATATTCACGGCACTGATGAATCCGTGAATTAAACAAACTGTGAATAAGTTTAATAAAACTTAATATAAGTAATATATTATGCGATATCTTTGCAGGACTTAGTGTTATTTTAAGCTTCTTCCAATATGCAAATTAAAAATAAAATAAGATCATTTCAGGAGAGGAAAAAAATGTGAAATTACAACCAGTAGAATTAAACGTCTTACAGTACCTGGGTTTTCCTTATGGTCTTATCTAAGGGATGACTTGGGGCCCACAACATAATTTTATCAGTAGTCAATGACTTGGACATCTTTTATCTAGCTATACATGTACAGCTTTTAAAAGCATGATGTATATCCATACTATTTATCATTGGTTCAATGACTTCCTGAGAGTCTCTTACAGCAATTTATAAGGAATCAGCTATCCTCAAGAGATCTACATTATGCTCTGCCTGTCAAATCAATTTGTAGAGGTTTGTTAAACTCTGATTACATCCCTAACTTGCATGTATCCACGGCTAAATAAGAAACATATCAATATCTACATTTTGTCTTGAAAGCAATATTACAAACTCTAGTTACTGAGCATGATTATATAACTGATAATTTTTTCCATCTTACTCTGTGCAATACTACTGTCTTGTGAGACCACTCTCACAGAAGACCACCTGTCTTGTGAGACCACTATCACAGACCACCTGTCTCGTGCGACCAATGTCACATAAGACCTGTCTTGTGAGACCACTGTCACAGAAGACCTAGCTTGTGGGATTGCTGTCGCAGAAGACCATCTGTCTTGTGAGACCACTGTCACAGAAAACCCCATGGCTTGTGAGACCACGTGCATAAAAGACAGTCTTTTGAGACCACTGTCACAGAAGATCACTTGTATCATGACACTACTGTCACAGATGATCACCTGTCTTGTGAGACCACTGTCACAGAAGACCTTCTGGCTTGTGAAACCATGTGTATTAAAGACAACCTGTCTTGTGAGACCAGTGTCAGAGAAAATCACCTGTATTCTGAGACCACTGTCATAGAAGATCACCTGTATCATGAGATCAAAATCATAGATCACCTGTATCATGAGATCACTGTCACAAAAAATCACCTGTATCATAAGATCACTGTTACAGAAGATCACCTGTATCATGAGACCAAAATCATAGATCACCTGTATAGTGAGACCATTGTCACAGAAGATCACCTGTATTATGAGATCATTGTCACAGAAAATCACCTGTATCATGAGATCACTGTTACAGAATATCACCTGTATTCTGAGACCACTGTCACGGAAGATCATCTGTATTGTGAGACCATTGTCAAGGAAGATCATCTGCATCATGAGATCATTGTCACAGAAAATCACCTGTATCATGAGAACACTGTCATAGAACACATATCAGTGGAAAAATGGAGATTGGGATCTCTTTGGGTTGAGTAAATCTAGACTTAACTAAAACGTTAATACAGTAAAACATGCTTTAGTGACCACCTGTGTATAAAGACCACCTGGTCATAAGGACAGTTTTATGCTGTCCCCAATAGCACCATTTGTGTACAAATCAACCTCTATGTAAAGACCACCTCCCTATAAAGACCATTTTCTTGTGTCCTTAAGGAGGTCGTTACATACACGTTTCACTAAATATCTTTTTTTGCTTAAAATATGTATATTTTACAAACCTTGCCAATACACTGTTTTAATATGCTCCATATACTGAAGTCATTTCTGTCAAACATCGGCACAGGTAATTTGGATCTGCAAGTAGAAGAAAAATACACAACTGTAGAAATTTATTTGTCTTTGTTATCAGTACATAATTTCATAGTCAATGATTAAAACTGATAAATTTCCAATGACTTCATTGATGAAATAAGGAAAAAAAACCATTCAGATCAATACATAATGTCCCTCAAATGGTTAATGAAGTCGTTGTGATATCAACCGGCATTTATTACATACAATCTGCAATTTTTCTACACAGGTTTTGTAGAATAAAAGCCATATAACAGAAATCGCAGTCCCTTGATACCTGTAAATTTCAAAATTTCATCAAAATCAGACAATGTTAAAATTTTTACCAATCAGAAGCCTTGGTTTGCCATATACAATGTAGACAACAAAATCCATAAAAATGAAATCATAATCCACTGATACAGGTACCTGTAAATTCCAAAGTTCATCAAATTCAGACAATGTTGAAATTTTGACCAACCAGGAGCTTCAGTTTGCCATATTTTTTAACTGCAACAAAAACCCATATGATTGAAAATGCAATCACTTGCAATTGATGCATGTACCTGTGAATTCCAAATTTCATCAAAATCAGATAATATTGAAATTTCAACCAATCACAAACCTTAGTTTGCCATAGACAGCAAAAAAAAACAATACCACTGAAATTGCAATCCCTTGATATCTATACATGTAAATACCAAATTTCAACAAAATCAGACAATGTTGAAATTTTGACCTATCAGATGCCTCAGTTTGCCATAGACAGTAACAAAATTAATACCATTGAATTCACAATCCCTTGAAACCCATAAATACCAAATTTCATCAAAATCAGAAAATGAAAAAATTTCGATCAATCAAAGTCTCAGTTTGCCATAGATGCCATTTTGGATAATGTCACATACATAGTGCACTTCTGCATACCTATACATATAATCACATGAGGTGGACAAGTTTCGATCAATCAGAGGCATTGGTTTACCACAGACACAGTTTTTTATGACATCACATACATAGTGCATGTCTGCACACTTGAACCTATAATCATTTGAAGTTTCATTTGAATCAAATAATTTCAGAGAAAACATGCAGAAAAATTTCAACCAATCAGTGACCTCAGTTTGCCATAGACTCAATTTTTTATGACATATACATACATGTAGTGCATATCTGCACACCCAAACCTATAATTATATGAAGTTTCATTAGAATCTGTCAAGTAGTTCCAGAGAAAATGTGCAGACAAGTTTGTCACAGAAAGACAGAAGAAGGAGAAGAAGAAGAAAAAGAAGAAGAATAGAGCAAACACAAACATGTATGTCACCCAAACTTCATTTAGGGTCAGTAATTAACTGAACACTAATTAGCCATGACCACTGACATATCAGTTGAAAGTGATTGCCACAAATGACATACATGTAATTAATGCATCTCAGTTTAACTTATCCTTCCCTGCAAAACAATGGATTTTCCTTAAATCAATGACTTAGCCCAGTCCAAATATGTCTTTAGGGGTGAATGGATTAAGCTATCAAAACCAAAAGAAAGTCAAACAGCTGCTCTAATATTTGACCTAGTTATTCTTGATATTTGACTATAAGCATTGATTCTATATATTTCCGGGTCATTGTGAAATGACCTAAATGAAGACTATAATTTGGGGTAATTCACTTGGGTAATTCACTTTGCAAATTACACAGTATACAGTCTTCATTCCAGAATAAAAATAAAAATCAATGCTTACATGTATTCATACCCTTGGCAATTACTTCATACAGATTTTTCAAGAGCCATTTTGGGTCCATATCCAATGGTAAAATATCGCAAAACTGGCAACTTGTCACCATACCGAGTATCCAGTGAGGTATAAATTGATTTTCCGTACATGTACATGTGAAGCTTGTCTTTACTGAAAAGGTAGAGTAGAATCATCTGTATGATGACGAAAGGCTTATCCCCCCCCCAACCAAGCTATGTGATTTGGACTATTAGTGAATACTTCATGTGAGTTTGAAACAGTCCAAAGAAGCCATCCCTAATAACAATGGACTCTTCTGTAAATCAATGACTTTGGACAACCCAAATGTGTCTTTAGGGGTGAATGAGTTAAGTACAAAATGTAACATGTACATAGATCACACAGAAGACAGTACAAAGCTTGCTGCTGCTGGTGGCAGAATTGCATCTCAGACACTGAAAACATAACTGATATTTAGAAGTAGGTCAAATGACATTATCTAGGTCATGAGGTCAAAGGTCAAGATATCATCTGACCAGGTTCATTATAAGGATTGCACATGTGACATATTGGGGCTCTACTCTTTATAGTTATACTTATTAAAAGATATAGCCCAGATTAAAGTTTTTGCCTTGTCTTTTTGTACATGGGTAAGTATGAAATTACATGTGGCTCTGTGGAAGATGTCCCTGTAAGCTAATAAAATATCTAGCAGTGAATTAAGGACAACAATGTTATACATGTACTGCATCATTTCTCTGAATTAATCATGACCTTAGCAACCACTTCAGGATAATGAAGTTCTACTGTTTTAATCAGTACATGAAATGGTCTGTAGCAACAATAGTTAAATAACCAAATTTGTATTGATCTCCTCAATACATGGGTATAGCTTGTAATGTTTTATTTACAGAGACAGTTCAACAGTGGTATCTTACAAAATCAGTCAGTTGCAGGGAAACCAGTCCAATATCTTACTAATCTAGTATATTACAATACAGTTCTTACATGTTCATGTATATAAAACATGGAATGGCATCTAGAACATCACGTAACTATTGGAGTCCTAGACCAATAAACACCTTTGTATACGTGTCTAGAACAATACATGATTAAGGTCCTGTATAAAACAACCAGAGCTATAAAAAATAACACGCAACAACTTGTGTCGGAGACCAATTAAAGGGGCATTAGCTGTGTTTACCAAAAAGACCTATTTGAGTTTTTTTACTTTTACTACTTGTACTTGATGTACATTAACAAATTGGAGCTATACATGTAAACTGACATACAAAATCTTATATTCCTATTTATTTCGTGAAAATATGGTCAGGTCCAGAGTGGTATGCACATAGAAATAGTAAGATTGAGTTTTAAAGCGATATAAGCTGTCACAATGATGATTTTTATCCTATGACATACAGACGAGAATATGATAAAATGTTTGTTCTAATTTATTATCAAATATGTGAAACGTTATAAAAGTTCTTCTTTTTGAAGTTATTTGTTTTATTAGAATGTAAGTTTTCCAGTACCTTTAAAAATCTGGCTGTATTTCAGTATGCAATGACCTTTAAGATAAACTCTTTCGCCATATCAAATGTGCATCGTAATTAGGTCAGGGGGATCTCGGTCCTTTACGCGCTCGGTCTATCAGCAAGCTCGGCCCTTAACACAATCGGCGTACATGTTAAAGTCGGACAATTTTTATGTTTTTTATATTTACTTATAAAATACAGGACGTGATTTATATAGGAAAATACATACATTGTGTAAAATATATGCTTTTCAATGCTATTTTAAATACCTGAAGCAAATAAGATGAATATGAAAGAATTTTTTCCAATCATTAAAGTTACCCCGATATGTATGCTGACATTGCCAAAATCAAAACATAAACTATGCGTACCTCATATTTTACAATCGTGCCACCATGTCCGCTGAAGTTGGGCAGTTCATATGTGTCAAGAATGATAAAACCGAGAATGCGATGGGACAAGATCACCTGATATACATGTACCCTGCATGTGGACAATATTGTTTTGAAATGACGAAAAAGACCAACTTTTTACTTAATTTAGGTATGAAATGATGATGTACGAAAATAAACGCAACCGGTAATAAGAATAGAATATATACATGTATTAACTGCAAATAGCACATGCTTATTGGACGGACACTGTAATCTTCGTAAAAATTACCAAAAGTTAATTTGCAATGCTCTGAGTAATGGCGAACAAACATGATATGAGATATTCTAATAAAGATATACATGTAAGTTTTTCTATAAACAACCATTGATGTCCCCAACAGTACGCAACTACTGGGCTTTGAGACCACGGAACACTCTTGTACATGACTAGGCGTGTGACAAGGGCTGCGGTTTGAGTGGTGAAGCTGCATGTTAAATCACCACTTATTGTATTGTATATGAAATATTCTAATACAGTTATACAGTTATGTAAGTTCCTCTCTTCTTGTATAAAATATGAACGACAACTGATACCTCTAACAGCTGGCAACGTTAACTTACATATTTCAGCCCAGCAACTATGGGGACCCCAAGTTGGATCAATGAACACACGAGTCAAAATTCATTTCTTGTTGTGCCTAAAACTTAATGTAATCAATAATTTGCTAAAAGAAAACAATGGGTTAACAAAGCCTGTATAGCTCGCCCGACTTACATATACATGTAGGCCTATGAGCTATTTATAGTAATGGTGATCATATTGGTTGATTGTTAAGCATATAAAAGCACAAGCTTTAATCTACTTTACCCATTAATTATTTACATAAATAAAGTCCGGTAACAAATGATTCAGAGGATAAGATGTTTGAAATTTTATGATAGACAGACGGATGAAGAATACAAAGGGATGGCAATGGCCAATCTACCTTTAGGGGTCAAGTGAGCTAAATAAAGACATGTACATAGGGATAGAAAATACCAAACATTTCAAAAGTGAAAACTATTGTGCACAATCAAAAGCTGTAAAATTGTTAATATTCTCTGTTACTGGCAAATGTATTGATTAGTCCTGACTGCTCTGTTCAGATACTTTGGGAAATGATGATAGCTTTGTTAAGTGGTAGAACAGAGTGCTGTGTCTTAGTACAAACAAATAACAAAACAATTAATAAACATGATAAAAGTTGTGATAAAATGCATCCCAAACCTACATGTATTTAATATATATTTACATGTATATGTACAATGTGTACTAGGAAACTGCAGATAGCTGCACATAACAACTATCTAGAGTTTCCTAGTACATATTGTACATATAAATACCGGTATATATTAAAGGCCCATCACTGGCGGTTTACGCTCACAGCAAGATTGCTGATTTTGTTTGAAATGATAATGTGCTATTTAAAGTTATTATCTTCCCTTTAATTACCCTTCTAAGTGATTCACTGTTTTCTAGCAATTTGAGTTTGAAGATCAAAAAATTATTTTTACTCATAACGACAATAAATACAAATGGAGTTGCGTAATATTCAAGGCAACCTCAGATAATAAGTTCAACATATGGGTTATTGTCATCTTGTATCCATCACAACTCGTACCTAAGTGAATTGGTTGACTTGTACCCATGTTTTAGGTGACTTGTGCCCATCGATTAACTCATTCGTGCCCATCGCCTGTTTGATTGTATAATTATTTATGAAGGTATACATGTATTTCCCAACAAGGTAATTACCATAATGCCGTTTGGTATTGAAATGACATACAACTATCTATAGAAATGAATTGGCTTCAGAAGTACTTCAATGACAGAGGTATTGTCCCATTCACAAAAAAAGTGACAGGCGGATTAACTTTTTGATTATCTTGCAGATGAATCACTATGTCCGATTTTTCAGTTGTTTATATGACAGGACAGAAAATTATTGTATCAATTAGTAGTTGCTTTAGAGGAACCTTTAAGGAACATACTATTAGTAGGATCATTATCGTGTGTGGTAAATGGCTTATAGGGAGATTGGAAGTAGTCATTGAATTATAATTACTTAAATAATTACACTGCTATGCCATATGCCTATGACATAAGCCCCGTCTATCTTGACATATTCCCATAAATTTCGTGTAGCAAAAACTGACAGAAACATCTTATGCCATGAAACAGACCGAAAAAGCGTAACAGGTATTCATGATTCCTAAGAAGAATAATGAACGAGCCTGGGTAGTTTTTCTATGTGCTTGAGAACTAAGTCATACAAATCAGTAAAACGATGGGTACAACTGTTCCAACTGTTTTGGTTACGAGTCATTCAATCGTAGGTATGACTTGACCAAAGTGGATACGAGTTGAGATGGGCACAAATTGAGATGGGTTCGAGTTTACCAAAATTCCACAAAGAAGTAAACACGTTGCTATACAGGTAGCAAATAAACAAATCACAAAGGACAGAAAAAGAAGGGAGATAGAATCAATAAAGAATTGTGCTGTGTGTTTAGGAACAGAAATAGAGCGTTGAAATGCTGTGAGGAAGGAAATGAAGCTGAAAACAAATTAATAATTTGCCACCCTTTTTTGAGTTTCCCCTGAAGAAATCTCAATCTGTCAAGGCTATTTATATAACACTTCTGTTCAATCGTGGAGTCTCAAACTGGTTGGAGAATACCAATACTTTCTTTTGTTTTTATCTATTTAACTTGAAAGTGGTGAAAGTGTATGTATATAAATACAAAGTTTGTATTTAGAAAAATGAATAATTGCAGTTTTTGGTGAAATACTTCCCACAATTTGACATACATTTGTGTTTGACATGCTTTCCATATCGATGTAACAGCAGTGAACGGTACACGTGTGGTCGCTAATTAGGGGTGTTACATATAGTATCACATTGTTTTTATCATTTTCTGACTAACTGCAATGTATGTATGCATTAATTTTGATTAATATGTCTTTAAATTGCATAATGTGTGAATCAGAGAACTTTTTACGATAATTCGTGTTGTTCAATTTAAGCTGTCATGGACCTTTAAATACATGTATGTTTGGGATGCGTTCCATCACAACTTTAATCATGTTTATAAATTGTTTTGTTATTTGTTTGTAGTCAGACGCAGCACTCTGTACCTAATACGGTACTCAAAACTTATCAATTCAGATGAGAATACTGATACAAAGACATCACATAGGCACTCTATTTAGGAATTGCTAAATCTACTGCATCTACATCTACAGTATGTACAAAACTACAGTACAAATCTATAAATGGGTAAACATGTGCATTATATTTAATGTGACATCCAATTTCAACCGTACTGTTCATAAAAATTGGTTCTCAGGTCTCACCCTGAGTCAGTCTCTGTCATTCTTAGGTTGTATATCCTATTTAAGTTAGTACTTTACTTAGCCCTACCCTGACTCAGTCTGTATCATTCTTAGGTTGTATATCCTATTTAAGTTAGTACTTTACTTAGCCCTACCCTGACTCAGTCTGTATCATTCTTAGGTTGTATATCCTATTTAAGTTAGTACTTTACTTAGCCCTACCCTGACTCAGTCTGTATCATTCTTAGGTTGTATATCCTATTTAAGTTAGTACTTTACTTAGCCCTACCCTGGCTCAGTCTGTATCATTCTTAGGTTGTATATCCTATTTAAGTTAGTACTTTACTTAGCCCTACCCTGACTCATTCTGTATCATTTTTAGGTTACATATCTTAAGTAAGCCTATACTGTACATGTACTGAGTCAGTCTGTATCATTCTTAGGTTGTATATTCTAACTCAGTCAGCCTGTTCTGTTCTGTACTCAGATCTCACACTGAGTCGGTCTATATCATTTGTAGGTTATATATCCAAAGTAAGTCTGTACTGTACCTACAATCTCACCCCAGTCAGTCTGTATCATTCTTAGGATGTATATCTTAAGTCAATCAATACTGTAAACAGATCTCATTCTGAATCAATCTGTACTGTTCTCAAATAATACTAAAATTGTTTACATACATTTGTATGTAGACAATTTTGTCTGTTTTTATCCTGAATTTGTGTATATTATTCTCAAATCTCATCCTGAGTCAATGACTACTGTTCTCAGGTCTAATCCTGAGTCAAACTGTACTGTTTTGAGATCTCAACCTACATGTAAGTTGATGAGCACTGTTCTCAGGTCTCATTCTGAGTTTCTCTATATTACTCTCAAATTTCACCCGGATTCAATGAGAACTGTTCTCAGGTCTCATTCTGAGTCAGACTGTACCGTTTTCTGTCTAATACAGTAATTGTTCCTACATTGAAGTTAGGTATTCTATTGTACCATAGTTCACACACAATCTTTACTGTCCTCAGTCAGTTCTGATTCTGAGTCAGTCTATGTTCTTATCGATATAATATATTTATGGTATCTGTTCTTTTCTCTGCCAAACATGTTCTTTAATCGATATAATATATTTATGGTATCTCAGACATTTTGAAATAAAAAAAATTACTGGTCAACTGGACCAGTGAATATAGGAATTTCACTGGTCAAAAAAAATTTTATACTGGTCTGTATATATACACAATTGAAATGAAATAGAAAATTACTGGTCATTTGGACCAGTTATCAAATAGATTTTACTGGACTTTTGTAAAATTTACTGGTTTTTCTGGTAAGATCGGTGAATTTCAAAAACTGGTATCTGTACTTTTCTGTCAAACATAACAACACTTATTTGTGCTGTTCTCAGTAAAAAAGCTACCCTTGGTATTTCTTTTCTTCTGCTAATACAAAGACAGATCTCAATTAAGTCTGTACAGTTCAAGGTCAAATATTGAATTGGTCTGTACAATTCTCAGGAAGATCACACTATTGGTCTACTTAAAACTGCAGGGATTTTTCACTCTCTTTTTGGAATGGGGCCTCTTCCTTTTGAATTGGAAATTTTAGCAACATTTCATTGAAATTGGGAAATCCAGAAATACACAAAACCATGTGAAAAAACCAAAATCTCTTCAAATTCATTGTCATTTGACTTCAAATGCAATTTGGGATAATTTGAATGCAAATTGGGGGAAAGTTGCATTTGAATGGGGCCCGTGTGATAGGTTTGAAAATCTGCTACATTGTATATATCGTAGAACCAGAAAATTTCATCGTGGTTTTAGTTTCACCTATTTCATTTATCAGCAAAATTTAAACCTTAACGAGATTTTATATCAATTACAGGTACACCTTGTAACAGAAATAGGTTCCTTTGTAAACAGTTTTTTTATCTAAATGAAATTAAATGTCAATGAAGTATCGGTAGTTTCATTTTTTAAAAACAAAAAATTCTTAACCCCCAAATATTATCCGATTCTATAGTACTTCCACTTGTACATGAAATAATACCAAGTCCATCATTTGTTGGCATAACAACTGCTTGAATTACACATTAGTGTCGGAGATTGATGCTCTTATTTTGATACAGTATCCTCTTCTTAATAAAACACTAACAAATGACACAAAAAGATTAAATCAGAGCGACTAGATACAGAAATTCTTAACCCACATCTCTGTGGATTTCAATCATGTCACATTGTATTTTGCAATCATCAGAGAGCACTGACTTCAGCTAGCATCATTAAATCAGACACTGAATATTCTAAATTAGAGACAAATGACACAGAATAATGGTGATATCTCCTGTAACAAAGGAGTCATTTATTTCTGTCAAACACAGTACCAAAGCGGTAAATACATCATTATGGAGATAAAGTGATGCATGATGTAGCATCAATATCCTGTCCATCATTTGTGTCTATATTTATCTCTATCTGTATAATGTAAACTGATGTCAACAAACAACACTGGCTCTCAACTGATAGAATAATAACTAGGGCAACACAAGATCTTTTAACAAGTGGTCTGAGAGTATTTTCACCATGAGAGGTTTCAACTGTTTGTTCACCATGAGGGTCTGGTCACCTCAAGAGATTATTCATTGTGTCAGCTTATTCACTGTGTGAATGATTTTTCCCATAAAAGTCAGTTCATTGTGAGATTTTCAACATGAGGGGTTGTTCACTGTATGCGAGATTTTTCACCATGAGTTAGTTCACTTTGAGATTTTTCACTTTGAGTTTGTTTATTGTATGTAAGATATTTTACCATGACAGTTCAATGTACAAAATGTACATGTATGAGAGATTGTTTCAGCATGAGTTTACCCACCATGAGTTAGTTCACTGTATGCAAGAATTTTTACCATGAGTTAGTTCACTGTATGCAAGAATTTTTACCATGAGTTTTTTTTTCACTGAATGTGAGATTTTTTACCATGAGTTTTTTTCACTGTATGTGAGATTTTTCACCATGAGAGGTTGTTCACTGTATGTGAGAATTTTTACCATGAGGTTGTTCACTGTATGTGAGATTATTTACTATGAGAGGTTGTTCACTGTATGTGAGATTTTTTACCATGATTGGCATGACTCTGTGTGTCAGATGTTTCACCATCAGTTTGTTCACTGTATTTGAGATTTTTTTTCACTATGAATAAGTTCACTGTTTGTTCACCATGAGAGTTTGTTCACTGTTTATTGTTGACTGGAGTCCCTGCCCTATCACCATGAGAGGTTTTCTAGCTAGACTGGAGTCCCTGCCCAAAGTATCACATGAGAGGTTGTTGACTAAAGTCCCTGCCCTATCACCATGAGAGGTTGATGACTGGAGTCCCTGTCCCATCACCATGAGAGGTTTTCTAGTTAGACTGGAGTCCCTGTCCGAAGTATCACATGAGAGGTGTTGACTTGAGTCCCTGCCCTATCACCATGAGCTGCTGATCATGGAGTCCCTGACTTATCATCATGAGAGTTTGATCATCAAGTCTCTGCCCTATCACCATGAGAGGTCATTGACTGGAGTCCCTGCCCTATCACCATGAGAAGTTGTAGACTGGAGTCCCTGCCCTATCTACAAAACCCTTTACTAGGGGTCATTCACAGCACTTGTTGACCCTCCCCTTGTGATAAATTTGTATTACATATGAAATTTATGGGTATTTGTCAAGTGATCTTTAGTAACTTTTAAATGTTCATGAATTTTCTCATGATATCACAACCACAGTCGAGACAAGATCTGGAACATCAACAAAATGACCTCCATGTCATTATTAAAAAGACAAATCAAAACATGCCACTTACATAGCTAGGAGGGCAAGATGTTCCTTTTTATCTCAAGAGTTGTATTTCCACGGTTACAAGATTTTGTCAAACAAGATCCTGAACACAGATTAACCAATGATATTCTGAATAACACGATGCTTCATACACTAAACCCTCTAGCTCAACTGAAATAACTATCTAAGCTCGCTTAATCCTTCGTATAAAGAATAATAGGAGATGGAGGTCACTAAGAAGATAGATTTACTATTAATACACACTATATCCTGTCTTGTGACATTATACTGTGGACAGAAGATTAGGCCATTGAAGATTATGGTCATTTTGTCAGTTTCCATCTATGGTAAATATTAGGTCAGTGAACAAGTCGGCACAGTTAATGTTCATTTTATAGGGATCACCAAAGAATTCCAGATGGCAACTACAGTGTGTTTCAAAATTTATTTATAGCACACATCTAAACAATTGGAAATATGATTCACAATTTATCAACAACAATTAGAGACAATTTTTCTCAATAATTAATATTTCAGTTGTATGTTTGAACAATTAAACTTAAAGGCACTGTAATCAATTTTTTCTTGGATGGAGGAAGAAAACTTAAGCAGGGCAGAGAAAATCTGAGGGCAGTGCCCATGACAAGTTTTTTTTACACAATTGCACATAAGGTCAAAAATAAAAAGTTTTGTTTGATCTAATGTGACCAAACCCATCAATTTACAGAAAAAGTCCTGACTAAATTTTTTTTTAAAAATCTCAAATTTGTCCATTAAAAATTTTTAAGAAATTGCTTACTGATCTACTCCACTCCAAATCTACTTGTCAGGGCACACCAATTAACGGTTATCAACTCATTAACCCTCAAAGTCACATGTGGACCTGCCCATTTCAAAGAATGGTAAAGTCTACTGTCAGAATACAGGGGTGTTTAATTTAGAATAAAAATTTTATAACAATTTTACATTCAATGAATATGAACACTCCTGAATTATGACAGTAGACCATATTATTTATTGATCTGGGTGAGTCTAAATGTGACCACAGGGGTTGATGAATTAAAACTTTTCATATGATTATCAACACAGTCTACCAGTACATGTATACATACAATGTACGAGTTCACTAAATACATGCCTCTGTGACTCAGTGTATGCAACATCTCAAGGTTCAAAATCAATGGTAAAGTTCTATGTACATGCTCATGTACAAATGTAGGCCTACATTGTATATGAAGCAGTATCAAATTTGTGTTACATGAACCTAGTTTTTCCATTTTCCTACCAGGTTTAAGAATTAGTACTTAGCTAAAGTCTGCTACTACCATGCTTTGAGATGCAGTTTAGGTTAACCCTTTAACCCCTAAATATTTTGAGTGGTACATATGTATGCTCTTTCTTTTGTTTAAAAGCAGTCTATTATAGTCAGAAGGGATGAAAGGGTTAAATGTCTGCAATGCACACTTGTCTGATCACATTTGATGTCACTATAATTTGCAGGCCATGTTATATTGTCACATCTAGTAAAATAATACACAGGGGGCATTTAACAGTGACATACAGTACATGTAGCAGGAAATCCTATATGTGTATACATTGGCGACTTAGATTCTTGTTGCTACTCAAACAACAATGTAGAGTGGAAACTGTATTAAAAGATTTTGTCTTCTGCAACTGAAGTGTGGTCAAAAGAGGTTTTCTCTAAAGAATTACTTTAAATTTAATGTAACTAAGAAGCTTTCAGAATGTCTCATAAGACAAGCATTCTTTTTGACAGTGGTCTCACAAGACAGGTGTTCTTTTTGACAGTGGTCTCATAAGACAGGTGTTCTTTTTGACAGTGGTCTCACAAGACAGGTGTTCTTTTTGACAGTGGTCTCACAAGACAGGTGTTCTTTTTGACAGTGGTCTCATAAGACAGTTGTTCTTTTTGACAGTGGTCTCATAAGACAGGTGTTCTTTTTGACAGTGGTCTCATAAGACAGGTGTTCTTTTTGACAGTGGTCTCATAAGACAGTTGTTCTTTTTGACAGTGATTTCACAAGACAGGTGTTCTTTTTGACAGTGGTCTCATAAGGCAGGTTTTAATACTGTAAAAGATTTGCTACCAACATTTTAACTGCGTTATAACAGTGTACATGTATATATCTTTATCTACCAGTTATTAATATACATGTAACAATATAACACAAAGCAACACAATGTTATACACCAAATACAACGACTCCATCTTGTTTAGCTACAGAATTACACACAAGCAGTGAAGGTTAAGATTTAGGAACAAACAGACCAAAAACAATGAACCATTATATATCATCTTTGATCTTGACGACATAATTGATTTATATGTACACCGTATATTACTGTATATATCAATTTTCATTCTCTTCCTAAAGACTTGATGATCATAGATATGAGCTGGTCTTCAACAAAAGGTTGTCCTATCAATTATGACTTGTAGATCAATAATCAAATTATCTGAAATGCATCACTTTATTTTGTATGGGAAACTGCTTTCAATCATGTGAAATAAACATTAACAGTACTTCAGCAAGGAGACAATATATCTATCTGGATTTTTAACCTTTTATATCGTGGATTTTTTCAACCTATCATAGGGCGCCAAAATAAGGCCCCATTCTGAATGCAAAAATACATCTTTTGTCCCGATTTACTGTTAAAATTTCCCATTTCCCAAATGACAATGAATTTGAAGAGATTCTTGTATTTTCAAACAGTTATGTATTTTAGATTTTCAGTACAATGTATTTATAAAATGTTGCTGAATTTCGCAATTCAAAAGGCTCAGGCCCCATTATAAAAAGAGTGAGAAAAGTCTGAGACCTGTGACGTGCACTCTCAATGCCAGGCACTTGACTTGGTTCATGAAACAATAAGGCACTTGGTTCATGAAACCGTCACTACTTTTTTAAAGACGTCTGACAAAGGAACCAATACAGGGAATACTGTATACATGTACCTGGAAAAATTTGCTCGTATCACACTTTTGCTATTTTTGCCCTTGGATGAGAGGGCGAATTATAAATGGAAGTGAAATTTTCAAGCTAATTAAATAATCATTGACTTATCAAGAACATACGTACATGTGCCATCCATGAGACTATGGTTTTTTAGGGCTAATTTAGAAGGGATGAATATGTCCTCTGTCCTGAAAGGGCAAAAATAACCAGGGGCAAAAATTTTCAGGTACATGTATATACATATATCCCAAACTATTGGGGAAGACACGCAAAAATCTTAAAGCCACCAGCAGCATTACAGGAAAGATATAATAGCTGCATCACTATTACATTAATCATATCTGTAGATTTCTAACTCATTTACCCCAAAAGACACATTTGGACTTGTTTAAGTCATTGATGTAAAGAAGAGTCCATTATTTGCTACAGTGGATGAGTCGAATGTTTTGATCACTGTGTAAAATGACTGGTTATGATTCATTTGATATTTCTATTTTTGTATCTCTCACCAGCAGTAGTTGTGTCATCATGAAGTGTACAATGCCAGATCTGAGGAGGTAATCGGATTTTGTTCCAACTATACATGTACCTGTTGGCTACGTTATGTTGTACATGTACAATGTACAGTAGTGGGACAAAAGTGAGTTCTCAAAAATGTATTTCACTATATATTCATAGTAATTCTGCATTTACTTGATTTTTGTCCTCTGAATTTAATAGATTGACATCCAAAATAAATGAAAAATGACATGTTTAAATTCTGGAAATTTGAGCCTAATTTTGGTAATATTTTGGTTAGTTTACATTCATAAATCCACAAATTTTTTGCACACCAGCATTTACAGGTTCATTTATTTTCCAATGGGGAACACCGCATTTTACCGTAAATAACTTTCATTATTTATCTGAAAAAAATGTACATGGCGAAGTTTACAACAATTGCAAATTCTAGTGACATCATCCACTGCAATATCAACAAATAAAAACATCCTGATACACATTTTGTATGTAAAAAATATAATTTATACACTTATAATCAATTCTATGATCTGGATAAGCAAGTAACTCTCAATGACAACTGAAGTCTGTACACAATGAAAGGTTCAGAACTTTAGATTTCCCGCTGGGCAATTTACAAATGAAATACATGAACATAACAATTTGAGTGATGGATTACCATACAGTATGACCTGGCTTTTACAATTTTTGCAATTACATACTAACAGTATCATATATATAATGTATTGTAATACATGCAATTGACTTTAAATCAATAGGCCCACTAGATCATTTTTAACTCTATAAACTAACCAGAGATTTTCACACTTCTTTGGGAATGGGGGCTGGGTTCTGTTTTACGAAAGGTCTTAATTCCTAACTTTTAGTCCTAACTACCATTGCAACGCATTGCTGATTGGTCAGTCCCATGACAATTAGGACTAAGACTTAGGATTTAGGACTTGGGACCGTTCGTAAAATGGACCCCTGGGCCTTTTGAATTGGAAATTTTAGCAACATTTTTATTGACACTGAAAAAAACCAAGAAATACACAAAACTATGTGAAAATACAAGAATATCTTCAATTTCATTGTCACTGGACTTCAACAGGGAAATTTTGACCGCACATTTGGGAAAAAATGGTTTTGCATTGGGAATGGGGTTTTACTTAGGCCCTGCATGACAGGGTGGGAAATCCTTGCTAACCATACATATACATGTACATGTAATAAAAGTGAAATATCACTATACTTTTACATGTACCTACATCTATTGGAGTATCATTGGTAATCACAAGATCATTTATGATTATACAACTATATAATAAAATGAAATATTTATATATAGGTACCTTCATCAAAGCCAGTCTTTACATAATGTATTGGTGCCTAAGACTACTACAGTATGATATTAGAATAACTACATATAGATTATTTATAATTTTATAACTACATGTAGCTATATATAGATATGTAATAAGATGAAATATTCATATACCTTCACCAAAGCCAGGCTTTACATACATGTAATGTATTGGTGCCCAGGACTATTAGACTATCATTAGAATCACTAGATCATTTGTAATTGTATACAAATGTAACTACCATACAAAATAGGGTGAAAGATTTCTACACTTCAACAATAGCATTGTACAAATGTCTTGATCTTGAAAATTATTGGAGTATCATTTGAAGTATTGCTTTACAGATGCAGGGATTCAGATAAATTCATATATGTACTGATATGTGTGTGTGTGTGTGTGTGTGTATATATATATATATATATATATATACACACACACACACATGTACATGTACTGTATACATGTATAATGTACACTATTGAAATCAGGTTGAATCATCTACGGTATACTAAAAAGATTTCAAACCTGATTTAATATCCCACCTTCTATTAGATCACCATAAATCTTAATATCTTGAATATCTACATCAATGCATCATAAACTCCTCATATAATACACCTTTCTGTATACAGATTTCTTGATCTTTTAAATCATATACACCTTTTATATTACTTCAGAATGATCCCTTTATTCATTCCTGCACTATAGACACATGTACATTGGTAGCTGACAGTAGGATTATGTTGATGGCATTCAACTAATTGTCATCGTCATAAAAATGATCAACATAATTATATTTTGTAGATGTATTTTAGTTACAAGCTATAACAGCTGATGAAAATATAAAGCCCAGGTAATTCTTGTGTATTGATTAAAATCTTTTAAGACTTCAGGCATCATTTGATTTTGATGTTAAACAGCATTTTATGCCACACTCAACAATATTTCAGAATTTTACAGTTATATATCATTATGCAGGCAGCTAGTTTTTTATAGTGGAGGAGAGAACCCGGTTACAATGTACCCAGAAAGAGATCACTGGCCTGGGGCAAGTAAACTGGCAAACTTTCTCACAAAAATCAGCTGAGGTTCCAGCGGGGCTAGAACCTATGCTGACAAAGAGTGAGAGACTTCATGGTTCAAAGCGCAGTGCTCTAACCACTTGCCCAAGGAGAAACCCCTGTATTTTGGTAACAGGTTACATAATGTATTTACATGTAACAACCAACAGGGCTTGAATTTACATGTTTTTTTGCCAAGTGGCAAACAGGGCCAAGGTCATTTTACGAAAGGTCATAGGTCATAAGTCCTAAATCCTAAGTTTTAGTCCTAACTACATGTACCATGGCAACGCATCACTGATTGGTCAGTTCCATGACAATTAGGACTAAGACTTAGGAGTTAGCGACCTTTCGTATAAACAGGTCCCTGAAGCATAGAAAATCTACTGGCCCACAAATACATGTAACTTAAAAGAAATAATTTTATGATATATGCATATAAAGAATACCTGTAACCAATTATACATGTAACATATAAAGAAAGACATGACAGGATATCCTCAGTTAGCATTAAAGGTGAGATAGATTATTTTGTAAGATTTACATACATTTGTGTACAATGTATGTGTAACAGTCATTCATATAATGAAAGGAAATATCTTTATTTCTTTTAGTGGACAATAGGGTCAGTGCAGATGAGAAATCTACTAACCCGTCCTATTACCTTTACTGGCCCATGCCAGGGCTAATTTCGAGCCCTAAACAGCTTATGTACATATACATGTACTTATAAAAAGCACAGGTAATTATTGTGTATTGATTAAATTTTAGGCTTCTAGCATCATCTTCACCTCATATTCTTTTGAGAAATCACTACCAATGTAAATACTGATGTTGGCCAGCTGTTGTATTAACCAGGATAATATAACTCGAGTTTACACATTGAGACAGCTTTGAAATTTAATCTAACAAATTATTGACATGTACATTGCACACAATTCCTACACAAGGTACATGTATGTAAACATAGACCAAACCCTGTAACTATTGATCCTTTCAATTAAAAGATTATGCTGTACTTAGTAAATCTACCAGTTTAATTCACAGAATTTGGTCAGGGAGTTGATGAGAGAACATACACATTTAAGTTATTCACGTACAGTTGTACTTGTAAGTTGTAGATCAGGAGGGATGTGTCCTTTCTTTTTCTTAAATCTATTCACTGATTATTATCAATATCAACATTTTAAAATTATTTTCTACATGTTTACATGTATGTAGGAGAGGAGAGGTTCCACCATAATTTTTTTTCTTTATACACCATAGACAGTAAGACTACATGTAGTTACTGCCTCTATATTAGACAAATCTCCATGATGATGGCCCAGTGGTTAGAGCAACATGCTTTAAACCATGAAGTCTCTCATCGCTGGTCAGTGCAGGTTTGAGCCCCACTGATTTTGTAAGAAAGTTTGCAAGTTTACTTGCGAAAGGCCAGTGGACGTGGTTTTTTCAGGGATACATTGTCATCAGGTTCTCTCTTACACAATATAACTGCAAAATTGATGAATGTGGCATACAATACAAACAAAGCAATAAACAAATTAATCTCTACCAACAGCTATATAACAAGTGGTGGGCCACATTGTTCACCTGAACTTTGTTGGTATCTTACAAATATGGGAATCTCAATTTACAATTACATTGTATTATAACACTCCAAGTGGGAGTGGAGGAGATGCAAAAATGAATGAAAATGACAAAGTCAGGAAAGACATAAAAAACATGTCAAAAATTAATTTTCCAATTTATTCAAAAACAGGAAATTAAATTATGCATCATGTAAAACACTCCGATGCAATTAGTTTTTCAATCCATGCAGCAAGGGGTCAAGTCCCACCCTACCCCCGAGACCTATTTTGTCCTACCCTTCGGGTAGGCTAAAAATTAAACATCAGTTATAGGTTTCAGTCAAACATTTGGCTGCTATGGGTTAAAGAAGAAAGCTCACCGCACAAGCAGATTTATGGCGATTGAAAACCTTGTACATGTATGTATGACATTTTTAATCCGTTCACCTTATGTACATGTATGTCATTGATTTTACAAATGTAGGTACATGTACATGTAGAGTTCATTAATTGTTTGGGGGCCAGATGTGTTAAATTCATACATTCCATTGGTCAAATACTAATATATTATATATAATACATGTACTGTATTTGAAATTAAAGTCCAGGGATTTTCCTACATGTACATGTACTCCCTAAAATCCTGGTCCAGGGTCCGAAGAATTTGGAAAAATTTATGGGACCCAATAATTTAGAAAATTTACAACATTTTAACAGAAACAGATAAGCTTAATTTGACACATTTGTTTGAAAATACTATATAATATTCTTTATTTTGAAATTCCAAATTTTGATTTTCATATATTTTGGAGGAAAATACAAGCCATTTTTGCATAAGGATGGGTCCAGTAACTGGACCAAAAAATGAACTAGGGAAATCCCTGAAGTCACGTCCTTCAGTTGATATGCAAAAAGCAGGCTACCTCTTGATGGCAAATGTTGGGTTTGGCATATAATAAAATACTCCGCACTTCAATGACATTAATAAGCCTATAGCACCAGATAAAAGTTTGTGAAGTTTCACATCTACTTCAAAGTGGTATACATGTAGATGTGATGGTGTCTTCATATTAATGATACGATTTTGGCAGCATGCAGAACAAGATTTAGAACAAGACAAACTATAGGACTGTTTTATCAACCTTACCGTAAGTCAAGTCTAAGGGGTATTGGCACATTTTCAGATAAGATCTCGATAGTTAACAGTTGAGTTATACCTGCTACATTTACAATGATAAATTATAAAATGATTACAACAATAACTTACAATGTACATGTACATAGATCGGATCTATGTACCATCTCTGAGTGTCACAAGTCATACATGTAAGTGTGGTCTTACGACCAGACTTAAGACCTTTTGTAAAACGGCCCAAGTACTGAAGTAGTCTCTGTTTTATTCCCGTTTACTGTCCCGCCAAGAATTTTTCACTACTACAAAGACTTCACAAGCTTCAGATGAAATGCCACCACAAATTTTGACCTATGCTACAAAATGTATTATCCAACACAAAAGCGGTGAAGAGTCTTTAAATTACATTGGATCTCAGTTTGACGTATTTCATTTGTAAGTCAAAGTACTAGGGAATGGAACGGTTGCTGCCATTTTTATAGTCTTAGGTGTGACCCTGTAACAGGAATCAAACCAAGGACCCTCTGCTTGCAAGTGAAATGTTCTAACATTATACAGGGGCTCCAATTGGCCAAGTGGTTAGAGCATCAAATTTCAAACCATGGAGTCTACCTATCTCACCTTTCGTCAGCATGAGTTCGAGTCCCACTGGAAGCTAAGCTGATTTTGAGAGAAATTTTTCCGGTTTACTTGCGGAAGGCAGGTGGACTCATCCTGGGTTGTAACTGGGGTTTCTCCTCCACCTTTAAAAACAGGCAGTCACCATGTGACTGGGAAATTGTTGAGTGTGGCGTAAAACATTCAAAATCTCTACCACTAGTCTACACCAACACAAGTACTGAAGTACATGTACAGTACGTACATGTCAATGTATACATGTATAAGTGAAGGATAAATCTGAACTAGATATCTAGTAGAAATGTAATTACATGTACATGTATCTGTGTTCATCAACAACTCTGTATTGTTCAAGTGAGAAAATAGATTTTATACAGTACATGTAGTATTTGTACTATATACAGTACTTGTGTACTAAGATATACAGTCTAATTAAAAACCAATGTCTCACTGCTCCTGTTTTCTGATACACATGTATGTCACCTAGAGGATCTAACGAAGTCCACTATGGGAGTCACATGATGTCAATGACTACTACATGTGATAGGTGTGTTATGTTCTACCCATGAAAAAGAGACTTACAAGATTTTGAATGTTTATCAAAATGGCAAAGAGATGTAATTTATTTTACAATAAAGAAATTGTCAGTCTGCAGAGTTTATTTGGAATATCTTTCTGGTAATTTGTATCCAAAGTTATGCAAAAGTATTATCTACCTTCTTATTTTATGTGTTAATTGTTTATAATGTTTACAATGATTGTACATCCCTTTGCCATTCAATAAACTTACAAGATTGTATAAGTCACATTTTCATTTGTTGAACATGACACATCTATGAGGTCATTTGCATGTGACCCCATAATGGGTCTAATTTCATTAGCTCCTCTATGCAACATTTCAGAAAATTTCAGCCATGTTTAATTTTGATATGTACAATGTATGTATATACATGTAGCGTTCACTGTATTTGCAAATATCTAGAAAAAGAAAACACACATTTGCTATTGTAACTTCTCCAGAATAAAAATCTGGCATTACTGCAAAACACCATGACAAAAATCTAAGATTTGTTATACAATGTAGCAGAGCTTTGTAACAAGCCATGTAGTTTAAAACTATTACATAATATATATGTAGAGAATATGTATGTATACATTGTACAGTAAAAAAATATATCATGGCTTTCAAAAGATGTCATCAGACAACATCAGAGAAATATTACATTCATGGGAGGGTAATATTGCATATTTTCACCATGAGGAAGCATTGTTGATCAAGGCGAAGCCGCCGAGGTCAACTATATATAATGCTTTCCGAGGGGTGAATGTGTACAAATGCACATGTAGATGTATTCAGAGACAAAATGCTGATTTTCTAACACTATTGAAAGTAAAAAATTGTGTACAATACAACATTGGTGTACAGTTGATTCTAGGTTAAAACATACACACACTTGCAAGTACATAATTTGTATGTGTCTACATGTATATGTGAATTTTTCAATCAAGATCAAAATGTCCTGAGTCTAGATCTGTTGATTTCCACATTTCTAACACCACATAGTGGTACATGTACAATGCACAATGTATGTACTTCAGGGCTCAAAATCTGCACTGGTTAGCTGGCCAGTAAAGGATAGGATCAATGGGCAAGTCGATTTCACAATCATACTTTCCCCATTGTCCAGTAAAAGAAGTAAAGATAGAGTATAAATTTACAAAATAATTTATCTCATCTTTACATGCATACACATGTATAAACTGATATATCCTGTCTTGTTGTCATGTGTACATTGTACACATGTACATATACATGTGGCTGGTTTTTTATCTACATGTAACTACATGTATATACAAATGTATCACAAAATTATTCTTTTGAGTTATTAGTGGGCCAGTGATTAATGGGGCAAATAGATTGTTAATAAATGCTACTGGCCCTGCGGGCCACTTTGGGAAAAAATGTTAAATTCAAACCCTGCATCAGGAATTTTCCACACTCTTTTAGTTTTAGGAATGGGGCCTGGGCCTTTTGACCTTGGAATTTTAGCAACATGTTAATGAAATTGGGAAATCTATCATACATGTACATGTACATGTAATACACAAAACTGTTAGATAATACAAAAATTTCCACAGATTCATAGTCATTTGATTTCAATTGGGAAATTCTGACTGCAAATTGGGAAAAATGCACTCTTTTGCATTATGATTAATATGAATTGGGCCTTGTTTCAGGCCCCTACTATACATTATAGGGTGGAAAAACCCTATACAGATTACATGTACATGTACGTACATAAATTTCTGTCCCCCACTTCAAAACAACCCTGTTATACATTTGTACATATGTACATGTATGTAGAAACTACAGGTATAATCGGGAATGAATAAGTTGTCCTTACATGTAATTAATCAGCTGTGTAATGTCAGTGTAGTATCTCAACATTATGCCAATAATTATGCATGTACACACATGTATGTATTTGGGTTTTTGTGGGCTTTGAAACAAAAAGTCTGTGTCTCATTAAATTGAAACAAATCTAAAAGTTTTTATATTTCTTTTTCAATAACATGTAATAGAGAGCTCTTTGATTTACAAAGTTCTGACAGAAAACTGACCTGTATGAATTGAATAGGAAATTAAATAATATTGTCCTAAAGTTACAACTGTTAACAGAAGCATATGCTCACAGGTGTCCATGTTTACTTTATACACTTTTGTATCACCAATTAAAAAGTGTGTAAAACAAACAAAGGACACGTATAAAATATCAATGATACATACATCAAAACATGTAAATATAATTAAAGAACAAGAGGCTCAAGGGGCCTAAGGCACTCACCTGGCAAATTTGGTCAATTATGCAACTGAATCTTTACTGATTTTTGTTTACCTAGAGGTCAAGTACAAATAACAATACATGTATATATACATGTATAGTTTATATCATATATGTACATGTAAATGATGTACATGTATGTATAACATGTATACATAATACGTATTATTAGTTGCCTGTGAGTGTGAGCTTAACCCCATGACCTTGAAACTATGTCACAATGATCCAAAAATAATTCCAAACAACTATATGTATACAGTACATGTACATAATTATCTTTCAGAATAAGAAAAATGTACTCATCCTGGGAGAGTGTAATATTGTATGCAGTATGGAGTAAAAATTCCTTTTTGTAATTTGATTAGAATAAAAGTATTGAGGTATGATATGCATGTAATGACTGTATAATAGTATTAATACTGGTACATGTATTGTAGTCTGTACCGGACCTCACCAGCTAGTATTGATTGACTTCGGTTTTATAGAACACAGTTTTATGAGAATTGTTTAGATCAGTCGTCTGCTGTTGGTCATGGTTTTAAATCAGAAGGAACTTAGGAAGAAAATCTTGTTGTAGAACGTACTACACATACAGCCTACAGGCCTTTTCCTTTAATTTCCATGGGCCAGGACTTCAGATATATGGCCCCCACCCGAAAAGTAAAATACATATGTTTTTCCTGATCAACTGGAAAAAATCTAAATTGGTGTAAGGATTAATCATGTAATGCAGGTGGGAAACCTTGGGATTGCATTCAAAAGAGATCTAGTTACATTTAAATTTATATGTGTGAAAACATTTTTCTCACTTTGACACAAAATCGCTTAAAAATTCCCAATTATGTTGCGAATGGCATTCACCCAAAATTGGTAGAAAAAGGCCTAATAAACATGACACATTGGCCATTCTCAAGCGTTTGCATCTGTTGATGGGGTGGGTTAGTTACAGCTGCAACGAAGGAGACAGAAAAATAGTAAAATACCTTCTTCACTGCAGCTGTAACTAGGGGTGGGTGGGGTAAGGTCGACAGTTAAAAATTAGAATTTCTGTGATAATTGATGCCCAAGTAATGTGCACACAATTTATGTATGAGGAAGTCATCTTTCATTTAAAAATTTTTCACTCAGAGTTAAAAACAGCAGTGAAGATCTTCTACAGTACGGTTTAAATACAACTTGTCAAGCAAACATATTTCATTCATTAATTAACTTCCAGAGCCTATAACACGATGTAGATTTTCTATTGGTATAATGGAATCAAGCAATCAAAATCCAAGAAGACCCACAAGTCACCTACCCCCTCCCCTCCCTATAAAAAAAAGAGAACAAAAAAAAAAATAAAAAAAATAAAAAACTGTCCACACAAACGATTTCGCCCACATGTAGCCTATGTCTGTTAAATACAGGTCTTAATGTAAACTTTTTTTTACTTATAAATACGTACTTTAAGCCTATCGATAACTGATCAAGAACGCTAAAATGAGAAAGAGAAGAACTGAAGAAACACTCAAACAGGTGATGAGTGACACGACTTCAAGTCACGATTGACACGATTTCAACTTTTGACATTTCACTTTTCCATGAGATCAGTTTACCTGTACTTTCCATTTGACACTATTAAGTTTTCTAAATTCTCGCCAAGGTCTCTGTCTCCATTTTTTGAAGCCATCGTCCTGACAACCGGATTACTCCGTATCTCCAACTTCTCGATTTCCCTTTTTCTTCTCTTCTTTTTACTATATTTTAGGCTAATTCCATAGAAATTTCAATTGAACTTGTTGAAATTTATATTGGAATCTATTTACACTCGACACAATTATAGAAAACTTTAAGCACGTGTTTCTGGTCACTAAACTGTTACTTATTTCCATATCCTTTTCTATAATTTTTTAGACTGTCGTTTATCCTCTTCTGTAAGACACCTGCAGCTGAACAAGCGTAAATAGTGGTTGATACAAATTACAGAATACGAAAACTTACACGAAGGCATCTTCTGCAAAATGGAAAGGACGAAACGAATATTTTAAAAAAATTCAGGACATACAGGGATCGCCTCAAAGTTAAAAAAACGAAAACTACGTCAATCTAAAAATAAAATTGATCCAAGATGGATTGAAAACACAATGATATGAACATTTAAAAGACATACTTATTGCTCTCTGACTTCTTTTAGTCCAATAACTAGATTGTTTTGAGTGATGTGTTATGTATTTTAAATAAGGTCAACAGAGTTATTTCTCTTCAATCCACATACTAACTGAATCCAGAATGAATATCATATTTGATGACATGCACAACTATGAGTGCCTGAGTGAGAAAGTGAGAAATATGGAGAGAGAGAGAGTAAAATAATAAAAAATATAAATCTGGATGTTAGTAGCATCAGAGAGAGAGATAGAGAGAGAGATAGAGTAAAGATAATAAAAATATAAATCTGGATGTTAGTAGCATCAGAGAAAGAGAGGGAGAGAGAGAGGAATGAGAAAGACTAAAAATAATAAAAATATAAATCTGGATGTTAGTAGCATCAGAGAGAGAGAGAGAGAGAGAGAGAGAGAGAGAGAGAGAGAGAGAGAGAGAGAGAGAGAGAGTGAGAGAGAGAAAGATAGTAAAAATAATAAAAATATAAATCTGGATGTTAGTAGCATTAATCATATATGTTGTTTTGAAAATTTCATCACTCAATAAGACACATTTGTTGAAAAAGAATTAGATCTAGATCTATAAAGACTTACTAATTTTTAAAAGTTTTTATATTAGATATAATTCTATACCGGTGTCATACCATGATAGAATGACCCCCGTGTGATATTTTGCCCCCCTCAGACTGTGATTAATTGACCACCACCCACACACGATGAAATGACCTCTGTAAAAAGTTTTCTAAAATGTTTCTTGATTTGTTTGTTCATTTCAAGTCATTATTTTATGGCTATCCAATCATAATTATTTCTGAATATGTGAATACTTGGGGGTGGGTGGGGGGGATAAAAATATTGTAGCTGTCAGAGGTCAAAGGCTTGTAATTACTGTCAAAGGTTAAATGCTTATAATTACTGTCAACAGTCAAAATGCCTGTAAACAGTGTCAAAAGATCAAATGAAATATGAGAGAGAGAGATATAGAAATGAAACAACTTTCCAATTCCTTTTGTGTCACCAATAACTACAATGTGCATAATGTACATGATATATCCTTGTGGACTGGATAAAGGATCACCTTGATTAAAAGACCACCTGTTAAATGTGACTCTTTCAGAATTATTAACAGGCAAAGTAGTTTTAGTATTGTCCTATAATTAAGCCAGATGTGTTATGAGAATGTCTGATTACTGACGTTATAAAATAATTACACATAGTTTCATGAACACACAAGGTGTCAAAGCATCGATCATCAGGCCTACATGGACAGGACATAACACAATTCCATTCTCTGATGCATGGTACATCAACTGGAAGTTGATTGTTATTTCTCTATATTTATTATACCTGAAAGTTTTGGGGGTTTCTGGGGTATGTGCTGGATGCTGAGTTGTCTAAAAAATCAACTTTGGATACGGTCCATGATTTCTAAACTGCACATATGGTGGATAGAGTATACTTAGTCAATATACATTTAACCACATTATGTTTTTGTATGATTCAATGATTTTCAATCTGCTAGAGGTGAGTTAATGACAAGGACAGACACAAATGATATTGACAACTTTATGTTTGTCATTATACATGACTTATCACTCACATGTGTGTTTGTATTCATTATACAGGGGACCAATACACAATCAAATCCCAGCTGTTATGTGGGCTGCACTGACAGAAATTGTAACTTACAGCGTTAAGCCTATGAATGCCAACTGACATCAGTTCAATGCTTATATTTACTTATTCCTTAAGCTATCCAATTTTTCTTTTGCCGTTTAATAATTGGAATTTAAATTTCCCGGTCAACCGTTCATGTATATACAATTCCTCAAAGAACCATATTCATTGATTAGGCCTACAATCAAAATAGTCCTCGGAAAAAATGTAAAGAAGTGACAAAAAATTACATTCTACAAGATAAACTTTTAATGATTTTAAATCAACAACATGCATTTAGGCGATCATGTAAAATGGAAATTAATGCTGACAGTTAATATAAATATAACTTTTATTTTTGTCTGCGGACTGTTTACGCAAGTGACAACGTGCAATAACGAATGTTCAGAGGACGCTGCTTCAGTACAGTGCACAATGGTTTCTTCGATGTATGAAAGTTAAAGACACAGTCATTAAAAGACAAATTAGAGAAAAATTCTGATGTTGAATTGACAGAGTGGAGGTTTAAATTCACTGTTTGAAAGGATAGGTGCAGGTATCAACTGAAGCCTACTGTCTGACAAGTTGGCATTCATTAGATAATAAACAGCAATTCTCTTATAATGGTTATATAGTGTCACTGCCACCACATGGTAATGGTTATATAGTGTCACTGCCACCACATGGTAATGGTTATATAGTGTCACTGCCACCACATGGTAATGGTTATATAGTGTCACTGCCACCACATGGTAATGGTTATATAGTGTCACTGCCACCACATGGTAATGGTTATATAGTGTCACTACCACCACATGGTAATGGTTATATAGTGTCACTGCCACCACATGGTAATGGTTATATAGTGTCACTGCCACCACATGGTAATGGTTATATAGTGTCACTGCCACCACATGGTAAATATGTTCACTTATACCAAGTGTACACTGTATGTAACAACCAGTTATACCATGTGTATACTGTAACAGCCAGTTATACCATGTGTATACTGTAACAGCCAGTTATACCATGTGTATACTGTAACAGCCAGTTATACCATGTACATAATGTAACAGCCAATAATACCATGTGTATACTGTAACAGCCAGTTATACCATGTACATAATGTAACAGCCAATAATACCATGTGTATACTGTAACAGCCAGTTATACCATGTGTATACTGTAACAGCCAATAATACCATGTGTATACTGTAACAGCCAATAATACCATGTGTATACTGTAACAGCCAGTTATACCATGTGTATACTGTAACAGCCAGTTATACCATGTACATACTGTAATAGCCAATAATACCATGTGTATACTGTAACACCCAGTTATACCATGTACATACTGTAACAGCCAGTTATACCATGTACATTCTGTAACAGCCAATAATACCATGTGTATACTGTAACAGCCAGTTATACCATGTGTATACTGTAACAGCCAGTTATACCATGTGTATACTGTAACAGCCAGTTATACCATGTGTATACTGTAACAGCCAGTTATACCATGTGTATACTGTAACAGCCAGTTATACCATGTGTATACTGTAACAGCCAGTTATACCATGTACATACTATAACAGCCAATAATACCATGTGTATACTGTAACAGCCAGTTATACCATGTACATACTGTAACAGCCAGTTATACCATGTACATACTGTAACAGCCAATAATACCATGTGTATACTGTAACACCCAGTTATACCATGTACATACTGTAACAGCCAGTTATACCATGTACATTCTGTAACAGCCAATAATACCATGTGTATACTGTAACAGCCAGTTATACCATGTGTATACTGTAACAGCCAGTTATACCATGTGTATACTGTAACAGCCAGTTATACCATGTGTATACTGTAACAGCCAGTTATACCATGTGTATACTGTAACAGCCAGTTATACCATGTACATACTGTAACAGCCAATAATACCATGTGTATACTGTAACAGCCAGTTATACCATGTACATACTGTAACAGCCAGTTATACCATGTACATACTGTAACAGCCAATAATACCATGTGTATACTGTAACAGCCTGTTATACCATGTGTATACTGTAACAGCCAGTTATACCATGTGTATACTGTAACAGCCAGTTATACCATGTGTATACTGTAACAGCCAGTTATACCATGTACATAATGTAAGTCAGTTATACCATGTGTACACTAACAGCCAGTTATACCATGTGTACACTGTAACAGCCAGTTATACCATGTGTACACTAGCAGCCAGTTATACCATGTGTACACTGTAACAGCCAGTTATACCATGTGTACACTAACAGCCAGTTATACCATGTGTACACTGTAACAGCCAGTCATACCATGTACATACTGTAACAGCCAGTTATACCATGTACATACTGTAACTGCCATTATACCATATACATACTGTAACAGCCAGTTATACCATGTGTACACTGTAACAGCCAGTTATACCATGTGTATACTGCAACAGCCAGTTATACCATGTGTACACTGCAACAGCCAGTTATACCATGTGCATACTGTAACAGCCAGTTATACCATGTGTACACTGTAACAGCCAGTTATACCGTGTGTATACTGCAACAGCCACTTATACCATTTTTATACTGTAACAGCCAGTTATATCATTTTTATACTGTAACAGCGAGTTATACAATTTTTATACTGTAACAGTCAGTTATACCATGTGTACACTAACAGTCAGTTATACCATGTGTACACTAATAGTCAGTTATACCATGTGTACACTAACAGTCAGTTATACCATGTGTACACTAACAGTCAGTTATACCATGTGTACACTGTAACAGCCAGTTAAAACAATAATCTAGGAGAAAAAAAAACCACCAGCACAGATAAAAATATTTATCTGAAGTTTCACTTGTGTCCAGAGCTTACTAGAGAGATGTCATCTATGATTTAATGTGGCATGCTCTAACTACTGGCACTTAGTCACAGAGATAACTTTTTCCCAATTTCTAATGAAAATATTTGAACCATATCAAAAATTAATATACTATAAAGGACTAAATTACTCATTATCTATCTATCTGTAATTGTATTTTAATACTAGTATATATATATATATATATATATAATCAGGTATATATAAATAATTATTTCTGGAAAATTAAATTAAAATGAAATAAGAACACAAGAATGTAACCTTTGACAAGACAAGGAAATTCATTGTAATACATTCTGATAGATGGTCATATACACAAGGTGATGTAATATGTATCTCGTTTGTTTTACCTGACTTACAGGTATTACAGGTAATTTATCTATCTTTCACCTGTCTTACTGAACTACATGAATAAGCATCTGTTAGAACTTTTTTTTATCTTATAATATTTTGACCAAATAAAATGAGATAAAAGTCTATTCCAGCTAGAAGGGTTTAAGAAACAAATGTTATACCATAGAACATGCTGATAACCAAGTCAATCTTGAATATTCTAAGTTAAATAACTCTGGAAAATATTGACCATAATCAGAGTAACTGAGGATACCATCAATATAAAGCAACATATCAGATATGGTTGAAATCGGAGAAAATAAACTCGAGTCATTAAATAAAGATAACAACAGACAGAAAAACAGACAAATACACAGACAGACAAATACGCAAACAAACAAACACGCAAACAGACAAACATGCAAACAGACAAATACATAAACACACAGACAAACACGCAAACAGACAAATACGCAAACAGACAAACAGACAAATACATAAACACACAGACAAACACGCAAACAGACAAACACGCAAACAGACAAACATGCAAACAGACAAACACGCAAACAGACAAATACATAAACACACAGACAAACACGCAAACAGACAAACACGCAAACAGACAATCACGCAAACAGACAAACACACAAACAGACAAATACATGTACATAAACACACAGACAAACACGCAAACAGACAAACACGCAAACAGACAAACATGCAAACAGACAAATACATAAACAGACAAATACACAAACAGACAAAAAAAAACTTAAAACTTAAACCCAAAACCATCTGCAAGTAAACTGGTAAACATCCAAACATAAACAACTTAAAACCATTCAAAGATAAAAATAGAAACCACATGCTGATTAGAGCTTCAATAACCGACTCTTATTTACTTTAAGTTTAAATTCAGATATTGTAGTTAGAAGCAAATTGGCCAAAGAGGGCCTCAATCGCTCCCCTGAGAACCATCTACAAATGTAGAAAGAAGACCAAGAAGAATATGTTCATGGAGGCTGATCTGGCCAAGAAACATAAATATTGCTGTGTTAAGAAATTTATAAAAAATTCTACAAATAAAAATAAATAAATAAAAATGTAAAATTCTTGCACAAAAACATTTCTTCAACTATATACAAATAAAACACTTTAATGCACTATTGTGAATGCAAGGGGAGATAATTGAGGAAATAATTAAAAAAATTAATGAAAATGACAAAGTCTGAAAAGACATAAAAAAAATGTCTAAAATTAATATTCTGATTTTTGTGAAAAATACGAACCTGAATCATACATCCAGGTAGATCACTCAGAAACAATCAGTTTTTCCAATTCATGTAGCAGTTCTGTAGAAGAAGATTTTTAGAGGGATACCTTTTGGGAACCATTCTACCAAGCCCTGGATGCACTCTGGGACAATTTTGCTAAAAACTACAAACTTGGTAAAGGATCTTGAGTACTTGCTTCTTATCAGGTTTCGTCAAAATCCCTTCAGTGGTTTCAGAGAAAAAGTCAAAATATGAAAAGTTTATGGCCGGACAAGGAGTGATAACAATAGCTCACTTGAGCCTGGAGAGCTCAGGTGAGCTAAAAATACTGAAGAAAACAATGCAATACTGGAGTTGTTGTTGTTGTATTGTTGTTTAACATCTGACTCAAGAATCTTTTACTCATATGAAAACCGACGTCACCAAATGCTGGTGAAGGTCTTAAATTTTGGCCTATGCCCGGCACTTACAGCCATTGAGCAGTGAGGGTTCTTTAATGTGCCAACACCTACTGTGACATGAAACCTCGGTTTTTTACTGTCTCATCTGAAGTAATACTGGAATAAAACAAGGAAAGCAACACAGTATTCCTATTACCACATACTTGGAAATTTTTGCCCCTTTTGATTTTTAACATTTTTGCTGTAGATGAGAGGGCAAATTTAAAATGAAGGCCAAATTTTCAAGCTAAATAACTGAAGCATGGACATATATGTCATCCATGAGATTTTGATGATTGAGGGCAAATCTAAGACAGGGTGACTATGTTTTCTGATGCAAAAGGCCAAAATAACTAGGGCAAAAGTTTTTCAAGTATACAGTATGTCTTGTGTCTAAAACTGCTAATGTGTAATCCTGGAGCCTGGTTAAAAGTATGTGATGTTCTACTCATACAACAGTGGAGGATCCTGGAAGAGGTATGGACAGATAAACAAAGGAAGGGAACTAGTGGATAATCCTGGTAGATGTATGGATAGATAAACAAAGGAAGGGAACTAGTGGTGAATCCTGGTAGAGATATGGACAGATAAACAAAGGGAGGGAACTAGTGGATAATCCTGGTAGATGTATGGATAGATAAACAAAGGAAGGGAACTAGTGGTGAATCCTGGCAGAGGTATGGACAGATATACAGATTTTTCTTTATAATGCAGAGAGGTTGATTTTCTAAGATAAAGTATATTGGTTCCACCTCCAAGGGATATAAATTTCACAATATTTGTAGAGGGCTTCATCTGCTTTGTAGCCATGTATTCAGTTTTTATCTTTGATTTAAAAAGTTCAGACTATTTTTGACAGTTTTGGTGCTTCCCAAAAGGCCAGGGTGCACCAGGATCTCACCTGAGTCACATAAGTGATCTAAAAATATGTTGGTCTGACCATTCAAAAGTGGTGAATCCTGAGAGAGGGATGACAGGGATCGATAGAAAAATATGTTGTTCTGACCATTCAAAAGTGGTGAATTCTGAGAGAGAGATGACGGGGATCAATAGAAAAATATGTTGTTCTGACCATTCAAAAGTGGTGAATCCTGAGAGAGGGATGACAGGGATCGATAGAAAAACAAACAGGAAGTATGGACTTAAGATAACATTGTGATCCTGATGTCTGGTTAAAAATGAGATATTCTGACCATTCGAAAGAGGAGAATCCTGAGAGAGGGATCAACAGGAAGTATGGACTTTAGTCTTCGAATACTGCTTGTGATGTTCAATCAAAAATGGACATTTCTGAGAAATCAACAGACAAAGAGACAGGAAGTCCATCAGATATAAAGTCTTTTGTAGAAATACAACGATTAAGATATGATCTATTTCACTACTTACCTTCCGTATTTATTCTCTGTTCCGTTTTGGAGATCTGATGGAAATTCTGTTTGAGTAGATACAAAGGACATTGTCTCGGCACTCGACTCTCGGCATGCTCGGTAGGTATGTTTATCTGAAAACAAAGACAGACGTATAAAGATGCTATAAATACACCATACAGGCGTGTATAATCTGAAAACGCCACCAGAACCTAAACCTTTACTATAAACAGATAGCAGATTAGAGAATTAGACATGGTTGAAAGAAATAAACGGATTATCAGCATGATGTAGGCCATTATTATTCTCTTGTATGTATTTTGTTGTTGTTGTTGTTTTAAACTTAATATACACTCAATAATTTTTTATTCCATATAATGGTGGCAAATTTCAATGAACGAGAAGAAAGCCAGAATTAAAATAATAGCTAGAATAAATATAATCAACTCCTACATTGAAGGTATGATATAAGAATATCGATCCTTGGGGTGAGAAAATCTTGAAGGCCAAGCCCGAGGCTCATCAAGGATTTAACATTCAGGCATCTTAACTCTTGGAATGAGATTCCTTTATCACATCTTTAATGTAGGTAGAAACTAAATTTAAAATATATTCATTTTACAATTATTTACAAACAAGTTTATGGAAATTATATAAATGTCTCCCTAACTAAGATTTTAGCGTGAAGGGTGCCTACACAATAATGTGAGAGGAAACCAGAGTGCCCAGAGAAAACCCACATGTCCAGGCTAGTGACATCCATGCCATTTCACATACTCCCCTATCCTATACAAGCTTTGAACCATATCGCATCTGTAAGAAGCGAGAACCGTATAAGTGGAATTTTTAGCAAGATGCAAGTTTAGTGTTTTGTCCTTTAAAAACTTTATGTAATTTTTGCAATTGGTAATTTTGGCGATTTTATAATTCCAAACAAAAAACTAAACCAGGAATGAACTTTTAGCGATATTTAATTTTAGCGATCTCATCACTAATAATGCCAAAATTGAATCCTCGCTAAAAATTCTGCTTATATAGTATATATTCATTTACAGATACCATTTGCTATTATTAGTAATATCATCATCGAGGCTTTCATCATCATCATCACCATCATCATCATCATCACCATCATCATCATCATCAAGAATGTCCTCATCAATAGATGACACTTACCGTTATGATCATCAAGATTATCATCGTCATCACAATCATAAAATTCATCTTCGTCAGTGTCATAGTAACGGGGAGGCGATTTGTTATTGCTGATTGATCTTTCAAGCTCATGGTGTTCTGTTGCTAAGGCATGTAAGGCTTCTTGTAGCACCCTTGACTTTTCCATCTCCTCCTTTAACTGAAGAGTTCTCACCTGAAATACAAAGAATGAGATATTGAACACATTACAGTTAACATATTTCCAGAAGTACACTGTGAATAGACTCTCTCTCTTTCTTTGATTGCAAGACCTTAAGTAATGTAGCTAAAGGCTCACATTACTGTCATTAGCCTGAACTGTTCACTTACAAAGATACCAGTACCAAGGATTTTCCACTCTTTTTGGAATGAGTACTGGGCCCTCTGAAATTAGCAAACATTTGATTGAAAATGGGAAAACCAGAAATAAACAAAACTATGTGAAAATACAAGAACCTCTTCAAATTCATTGTCATGTGACTTTGATTTGACTGCAAATTCGGAAAAATGCATTGCTTTTCCAATGGGAATGGGGCATTATTTCGGCCCTAATTGAAAGGGTGGAAAATCCCTGCCTACAGCCTAAACTGGTCCTATGATACCTACAGCTCACACTAGAAAAGTTACAAATATCAATGTCAAAATATTAAAAAATGTCAACATGGATATTTTATACGTGATTTTTTTATGCAAACCATACTGGTTGGGAACCAGTAACCAGCTCAGACCAGTAACCGGCTATTGCATTATTTTGGCTATATAAAATACAATTTTGTGAGATTCTTTTTTGATCAATCATGAGATGATGGACATTTTTTTCAAACAGAAGAAAATAAATATTGTCGTGGTACATAATAAAGATGGAGATCACACCATAGCCAGCTAATGTTCTTAGCTGGCTTCTGGTCCTCGACCAGTACATGGTTGTTTTTTGGGGTTTTTTTTATTTACAACTTACTGTGAGCATTCCTGTTTTAAACAATAAATCTAAGCACAACTGTGGGACTGGTATGCAAGGGGGGTGGGGTGGGGGTGTTGTTAATTTACACAAAAATCTCTTCACTGCATATTTAGTGTAAATTATCACCTTGTGTAAATTTCCACATCTATAGTACTATGTTACAAAGGTGATGCTTCACAAAAGTCAAAAAAATCCTATCTGCATCTCTTACTACCGGTATTTTATTGTGAAACATTTATATTGACTGAAAAAATCATTCATTTATTGAACTGTTTTAAAAATTGTATCCCCAATGTACCAGGGTAAAAAAGTTACTGTATCTTAAGGAGTTCTTGTGGTCTTTATATACTGTACAGGAAATAACCATCATCGGTTGAAAATTTCAGGTTTTTATCTCTTACGACGCAATCACAGTTTCAGAGTTTGATGAATTTGTGAATCAGGTGACGTAGCACAAAATAACACCAGGTCCTGTAATTCAGCCCATAATATGTGTATGTATGTAACTTCAACAAAATCACTGTCATTGTAGAGATTTATGAACACCCTGAATATAGCAGATATTAAAACTGTGAGTTATTTTCCTTCTATGCAGCAATAAACTCTATAAATAGAAACAAGTGGCCCAAGGTGCCTAAAGTCACTCACCTGGCAAAATTGGTCAACATTGCAGAAAACATAAAAAATATGTAAAAGATAAAATGGCTAATAAACATGAAAAACAATAGGTTCATTGGTCCTTACAAATCACCTGAGTGAAATGTATTTTACTAACAATATACTGAAAAAAGCAACCAAAAGCATGGTGGTCATCACTGAACAATAGGGAAAAACAGCGCAAAACATGAAAATATCCACTTAAAAGGGGAAATAACTCCCACAAGGATCAACCTGACAATAAAATTTCTGTTGACTTTTTCGTAGATCTTTGCGTAATGAACATTTTTGCTTCTTTCTCTTTCTATTTAGTATTCTATTCAAGGTAATAGGACAAATATAAAAAAACATGAGAAATCCACTAAAAAAGGGGAAATAACTCCCAAAAGGGACAACATGACAATTTCAGCCCTATTGACTTTTTTGTAGATCTTTGCATGCTGAGCATTTTTGCTTTTTCACTTTCTTTCTGTCTGTTATACTTTTCAAGATATTAAGACAATACTGCCAAAAACATGAAAATTCCACTTAAAAGGGGAAATAACTCCCATAAGGGGCAACCTGACAATTTTGGCCCATTGACTTTTTGTAGATATTTGCATGCTTTTCAAGATAGTGTTCAAAAACATCCAAAAACATGAAAAATCCACTTAAAGGGAAAAAACTTCCACAAGGGGCTACCAGAGACTTAAAGCCCTGTTGACATTTTTGTAGATCTTTGAGTGCTGAACATTTTTGCTTCTTTCATTTTTACTCTACCTATTATAGTTTTCAAGATAATGTCAAAAACATCCAGAAACATGAAAAATCCACTTAAAAGGGAAAATAACTCCCATAAGAGGCAAACTGACAATTTTGGCCCAATTGACTTATTAGAAGATCTTTGTGTGCTGAACATTTTTGCTTCTTTTACTTTTACTCTACCTATCTTATTTTTCAAATTAATGTCAAAAACATCCAAAAACATGAAAAATTCACAAAAAGGAGAAATACCTCACATACATGTAAGGGTCAACCTGACAACCTCCACTAAAAATAAGTGTATGTAGATTTTTGAAAACCACTATATCAAGGTAACAATTTTTTCTCTAGTTTTAATAATTTTAGAGATACATGTAATAAATCAAAAATATCTGCTGACTCATTCATTCTATATTTAGCCATGGCAGCCATGTTTGGTCATAGCCGCTTTTCATCTGCAAACTTTATCCAGCTTTACATTGTTATACTTCCTGTCAAGTTTGGTTCAAATTGGTCCAATGGTTCTGGAGAAGTAGTCAAAAATGTTGAAAAGTTCACAAAAACCCTGATATAGTGCCTGTGACCTTGACCTTTGATCCTATGACCTTGAATTTTGTCAAAATGATTCTCAGGTAATTTCTAACAACTTTATCATATATCTTTGTATACAAAAAGTCAATCAGTTTCGAGTTATTGAACAATGTGTAATACAAATATACCCCATGTTACTGAAGCATTCCCCCCCCCCCCAAGTGGCTCGTTTATGGACAGATTTCATTTTTGATCTCAAACTAGATATTGACTTTACAAAAATGCATACAAAATTAGAAATCTGATCATTGGTTCAAAAGAAAAAGATTTTTAAAGATATACCAAGTTTTGGTCCTTTTTGGTCCCTTTCAGGACCCTTTTTGTCCTATCCCTTTTTCATTTGCAAATTTTGTGGGGCTTCACATGGGGATGCTATATGCCAAGTTGGTTAAAATTGGCCAACTGGTTCTTGAGAAGAAGATGTTTGAATGCAAAAGTTAACAGACGGATGACAACGATGACGGACGCCGGACCTTTAGCTTATAGCAATAGGTCACTTGGCCTTCAGGCCAGGTGAGCTAAAAAGGACATTTTATAGACTTATTTAGTTATTTATAAAAAAAATAGTTTTAAGCTAATGTAGTTACCAGTATGTCAAACAGAGCATGAAAGGGGCCTCCATGGCCTAGCAGTTAGACCACTCATCAGCTAAGTACATGTATATATACATTACTTGTAGACATAATATTAACACCAGAATTATGTCCCTTGCTATGCCATATGGAATGCAAATGACTACAGCCA
This sequence comes from Atrina japonica, assembly GCA_030159075.1. Taxonomy (NCBI): domain Eukaryota; kingdom Metazoa; phylum Mollusca; class Bivalvia; order Pterioida; family Pinnidae; genus Atrina; species Atrina japonica. Next base: position 170,780 of record BROG01000699.1, on the reverse strand, counting down.
TTCCAAGAGAAAACCAGATTTATGTTTCATGATCAATTTGTACTCTCATAATGCACTCCGTAACCTTTGGATAACCCATCTCCAGTTCAAAATTTAAATTACATCACATTAGGGGAAGATCTCAGGAGTATTTTGTACACAGATTTACTCAAGTAAATTTACTATACATTGTATGTACCATATTTTGTTTATGGAGAATGTAATGGAACATCTGTGATATGGAATCTATGGATGTCATTAACAAGATTTGTCAGAACAAAGATCTGCTGAACTGGGTGTACAATTTTCAATATAGATATTTGACCCACAGCTGTTAGGTTTTAAGGTCAAAGGACTGGTAAAATTTTAATTCCTTCAGCTAAGTATAGATATTTTGAAAAGAAGGTCAAAGTCCAAGGTCAAGTTCACTAGTTCAAAAGTAAATTTACCAAATGAAGGATCTGGCCATAAGAAATCTATTTGCGAAATATATCAAAGCCCAATCCCTCATGTTTTAAAAGCTATAACCAAAGTTAAAGTTTTGAAAAGTAGGTCAAAGTCCAAGGTCAAGGTTGCTAGGTCAAAAGTCAAGGTACCAAATGAAAGAAAATCATGAGGAATCTGTATTTGAAATATCAGAGCCATGTCCCTTGTGGTTAAAAAGTTATAGGCCAGGTTATAAGTTTTGTCTACAGACACCGACAATGACGACAACGATACCAGGGGTATAGCGTTAGCTCTCCAGACTTTTGTCCTGGCGAGTTGAAAACTACAAAATATATCAGCATTTATATAAATTTGTATAGTAAAATAATTAAGAACAAGATAACATTTAGGCCAAATCTTTATTTTTGGTAAAATCAGAATTTCAACCCCCCCCCCCCCCCCCCCCCCTCCAAAAAAAAACAACTTCAAATCGGGCTAGTAAATCAGCCTAGATGATATTCAGTATACAGAATTTGCATGCGAACACAGTGTGATGAATATGTGCACCTAAATCAACTTAACTGTACATGTAGCTTTGCTTTTAGATCCAAATGCCAGTAAGGTCAGATATACACATGTGGTGGCAGTTAGTAGTCAAACTATTACAATTACCAATACCGGTGGTATAGATAAAAACAGTGAAGTAATAAAAAGCAAGCCAAATTCAAATTTGAAAATACATTAAAACCTGCAATAGCAGCCACCTCTATATAAGGATTACCTGTTTATAAAGGTTAGTTTTTTTCAAGTCCCTTGACTGCATACTTCAACTAAATTGAACCTGTGTATAAGGGTCACCTGCACATAAAGGTCAATATTTTCTGATCCCTTGGGTGGCCCCTATATACAGGTTTCACTGTACACATGTATTCAGTATACAAAAGTTGCAAGTGAATACAGCATGATGAAAATGTCTACCCCTAAATCAATTTATCCGTACATGTATAGTTGTGGTTCTTGGTTCAAATGCTAGTAAGGTCAGATACATATACAGTTTTAAGTTATAGTGAATATTCTGTAGCCAAACTGTTAACACAATAAGTGAGTCACAAATTGTTTGTGTTAAACTTTAAACAAGATCATTTACCACAGTAGTGAACTTTTCACGGAAAACAAGTCATCTTGTTAACGACTCTCTGTCCTCTCTGTTCTAAATATCTTCCTACATACAAGACAACTTGTATTTATATGCTACCTATGAACAAAACTTGATAATATCATTTTCCACAACTATCACATCTTTTTTTTATACATTGGAACACGTGGTCTCTCAAAAAAATATTTCATTTAAAGGATTATTACCGAGTGGATTTCAGAATGTGGTCTCTTGAGACTGGTCATCTTTAATAAGAGATGTCTATAAAGATTGGTCCCATTGTATTTTATTTCATTCTATGTAGACATATTCTTGTCTGGTATGCATCAGGTATGCAATAATCTTTTTATAACCAAAGCTAATTAACTAATAAATAATCAATGATAATTACCAATACAGTCAAACTTGTCCTATAAATGTCACTCAAGGGAATAGGCTTTTACAGACATGTGACCTTAGTCATGTCAAAGTTGGATGGCTGGTCCTCAGAGGTTTATTCATTATAAAAAAAGTTAATAAAGGTTATGTTTGAATGACCTTCAAAGACAGGTGCCCTTTATACAGACTGGGGCTTTAGTGCAAGTTGTATTGTAATTAATAACAACAGAGAATTCATAGGAACTGTACAATGTATGTATGTTTGACTAATATTAAAGATACTCAAACTGATTGGTCTATGATTTTCTTGTATCGGTACATGTATTATGTAAATTAGTGTACACAGGTTCATTATATAAAGCTAATTAATCAAGCAGCTATAGAGTTTCCTTATCATTTGTAACCTTTTGAGGAAATGTTTTCAATAAGACTTTTATATTCTCAAGGGTTATTGTGTGCATTTTCAAGTGTATGATGTACATGTTTGTGTTTATTCCGGTTTTGTGGCGATTGATTAATGAAAGTAATATAACTAGATAGACTTAAAACAGACAAGGAAAACCCAAAACTGACAATTTTCTGCATCAGTTTTATTTACAGTAGAATCTCGTATTTTCATAGTGTTCAAGGGACCACCCCTATTACTTGCAAATAACCAAAATTTTAACTGATATAATTATCTATCCATAGAAATGAGGACCAGCCATTCAACTTTGACATAACCCCAATTTCGACTTATCCGATTTCACCATAACAAGATTCCATGGTACTTTATAAAGGGAAAATCAAATCACAGTGTCCTTGACCCTGTACTGTACAGGGGAAATAACTCATAGTGTTTATAACAAGTATATTCATGGTGTTCTTAAATCAATGAATTTAAGAAACAGCGAATGAATTTTTGATATGATTACATATATGCATACAGCAGAACTTTACAACGATGGACTCTTCTGTAAATCAATGACTTAGACCAGTCCAAATGTGTCCTAAAGCCCCGTTCACATGATCAGTTTTTTTGTCAAAGTCCGTCAAAGGAAACTTGGTCAAAATTTTCTTTGATGACATCACCCATTCACAATATCAAAGTTTTTTGAGCAACTTGTACAAGAAAATGCAAGAACCATGTGTTTGTAACATGTAAACATTGGTTACGTCATATTGAATATCTGCTTCTTTTCTTTTTGTGCGTGGAACTGGGTTGGTCTTTATCTATCAAAATTTTAATTTGTTTGGTAAATCTGACAAGGTTTCAAATTTTTGAAAAGAAAAAAAAAGTATTGATCAATACTATCTAAAAAAATTATTGGTCACAACTTTTTAGGTGGTTCAAAATGTTTTTTATATCCTTGGCCTATCCATATAACATAACATGTAAAAATACTTTAAATATGGAGTTGTACAAATATAGAACATTTTCAGATTGATAACACCTATGTTTTTTTATGAGAAGTAAATAAGTTATTTGAATAATATGCCTGAAGCAGCTACAAAAATGGAAGATCTACATGATCTAAGAGGAAAGCTTTCTCATGTTTTTTTTCTTCTTTCCTTTGCATTTTTAAGTCTCGTGTAAGCAAGCAACAGGTACTAGATGCTTTTATATCATTATAACTGTATTCATATTCTGATAACACTCAAAATAACATAAAATTAAAAAAAAGAAATCAAAATATCTCAATGAATTGAATTGTAGTTGATGGTTTGTAACGAATAATCTATAAGATATGTGATTTCACAGCAATTTATAAAAAAAATTCAATGGATGACTAAACAAATATTTAAAGCACTAAGAAGTTAAAAATGTGTATTTGACTTGGTACAAGACATAACCAGCTGCCAAAACATCATATTGTGTAGGTTATCTGATAAGAGATACATTAATATATACATATATTGTATTGATAGACCAACACATATATATGTAGTTGATAGACAGATAAAAAGACATATATATATATATATATATATATATATATATATATATATATATATATATATATATATATATATATATATATATATATATATATATATATATATATATATATATATATATATATATATATATAGACAGACAGACAGATATAAACTAGATGGATGGACACCCTATTCAATTAATCCTAATAACACAGAATATGTAGAAAATATTCTTTGTTATCAAAAATGTCAACTTACATGTATCTACAGGATTGATTAATGGAACGAAATTTTGATAGTGAGACAGACAGACTGATATAGACAGATAGACAGATAGATATGTAGATATAAAGACAGATAGACAGAAAAGACAGATATATAGACAGACAGACATATGTACAGCTAGACAGACAAGACACAGATATAAAGACAGACAGACAGATATATGTAGACATAAAGACAGATAGACAGGCAGACAGACAGATATGTAGACATAAAGACACAGACAGATAGACAGGCAGACAGACATGTAGACATAAAGACAGATAGACAGACAGGCAGACAGATATGCAGACATAAAACAGATAGACAGATAGGCAGACAGACAGATATGTAGACATAAAGATGGACAGACAGGCAGACAGACAGACATGTAGACATAAAGACAGGCAGATAGATAGACAGACAGACAGATATGTAGACATAAAGACAGACAGATATACAGACAGATATGTAGACATAAAGACAGACAGATAGATGGACAGACAAGACACATATAGACAGATACAGGCAGACAAACAGACATACAGGCAGACAAACAGATAGACAATCAGACAAACATAGACAGGCAGACAAATATAAACAGGCAGACAGACATAAGACCGAAAGATAGACAAGACAAAGATATATAGACAGATAGACAGGCAGGCAGACAGACAGGACACATATATAGACAGGCAGGCAGATAAATATATAGACAGGCAGATAGATAGATAATATATGGATAGATAGATGCATAAATTGGTAAACTGATGGATAGAAGAAGACATAGCTAAGGGTGAAAATGTATTTGTTCATGTACATATGCTTGTTTGCCCAGTTGTTCATAAAGATTGAACAAAAAAGATTTATACAAAAGTAGAATTTATACAGATAATAAAAGCGTCAAGATCAATATAGCAAGTATACTCAGTTGGTAACATGACAATCATTACATATAACAAGCTTTATTTGTTTTTTTTACAGATGTTTTACATCTCACCAAGAACTTTTAACTTACATGTACATATAAATGTCACCATCTTAAGGTGAAGTGCTACAAATTATGATCTGTACTCTGAACTGATGTCAATGCAGTGAGGATTTTTTCCATGCCTAGCCTGCCGTGACATAGGAGCTCATTTTTGTCAAGCACATGGCAAATGAGCAGCAACTACTATTTCTTTTAAAGTCTGAGCTGGTACTTGGAAGCAAATCTAGCACCCCACCTCCACCTTACAAATTAAACACTTTACCAAATATCATAATGCTCAAAATCTCTTTCTCATCTTCCTCTCTGTCCAATGTCCATGGATAACTATGACAATTTAGCAACCAGAAAAAGGAAATTTAAGTATACCATACTATTTCACATTTAACAATGCTTAAAATCTTAGAGAATTTAAAGAATTTCACTAATGTTTTCTCTGTTTTTGTACTGATCAAATTCCTCTCTAGATGCAGTTATAAAGAAATGTAATAAAACTGGTTTTACAGTTTTCTAATTTCAATCCAGATTTTTGCCATTCCTTTGTCGTAAAATAATGTTTCAAGACCAACACTGATCAGTGAAAATAAATCTATAATTATTCTTCCTTGTACTCCCTAGCCAGGTGGAATTGTAGAGGGTAATGTAAAACTATGGTGAAATACATGAATAAATGTTTATCTAAAAAAAAAATAATAACACAGTTTCATGTTGTCGTGACAGTCCAGAACTATAAAAGACCTTAGTTGAATTTTGACATCAATATCCTAGATATTTTCATTCCTTTCGATTTCTTTTTTTCTTTTTTCACTTATTGGACTGAATGAGACAGTAAAAACTGGAGGTCCCATGTCACAGTAGGTGTCGGCATGTTAAAGAACCCTCACTGCTCAATAGCCGTAAGTGCCGAGCATAGGCCAAAATTTGAAGCCTTTCATCGGCATTTGTTGACTTCTCCATATGAGTGAAATATTCTTGAGTGAGACGTTAAACAACAATAAACAAACATAATGGACTGAAAATCACGCCTCTTGTTTGTCTGTGCTCAAAGTCCATAATAAAATGATACACATAGGTCAAAGTCCATAGTAAATCATACAGACCTTCTACTCACTTCTAAACAGCACCGTATGATCTGGAGAATCACACTCGTTTCTTAAGTGTACCACTATGCATTCTGTTAATTTTTTATAGTACAGCTGTACTTGATGACCAAAGACATTTTGTATAAAGCAATAATACACAATGGGAATGAGTAAGAAGTTGACTAAAGGTGGGCGAATATGTAAATAAAAAAACTCAGGTGTGGCTTCTATCTAAACATGAAACATTGTTTAAGTTAAAAAGGAGAATGGAAAAATTAATACTTTGTTTTATAGACACACATAATTAAATAACTTAAAACACGTGTACAAACTACACTTCACATCCTACACAAATCTTAATCATCAAACGAAATTGCCATAAAATACTTCATTTCTTTCCTTTAGACTGATATAAGCACAAAATCCACTTGCTATTGTTGTTGTTATAATCATCATTTGTTTTTGATGGTGGTGGTGGTGCTGCTGTTTTTGTATGTGTATTTATCTCTTTGTTTTAAACTTCAAGTTTTACCTTATTTAGGATCCACACGTTTCCATGGTTAAACATCGCCCTTTAACTCATTAACCCCTGAAACAAAATGGACTCTTCCATAGAGCAGTGATTCAGACCAGTCTAAATGTGTCTTTAGGGGTAAATGAGTTATTCCAGATTTCTCACTTAGAGTCATTGCAGTTTTGAGACCCGGAGGAACCAAAACTGATTTTGTGAGAAAATTTCCGTTTTTTGTAGAAAGTTGGTTACCTTTTTTGGGGGTACATTGTAACACTGTTTTCTCACTACCATTGACCCATACACCCCTAGAAAACATTTAAAATGGCCTATGTCATTGATTTTAAGTAGAGTCCATTATTTTCAGGGGTAGATGAGTTAAAACATAGACATCACAGAATTCAAGCTGATTTCGTGAGATTAAAATTTGCCAGTTTACTTAATGAAGCCTAAGTTGGTCTCCTCTTGGGTACATTGAAACCAGGTTCTCCCCTTTACAATTAAAAACTGGCCAACACTATATAACTGAAAAATTGTTGAATGTGGCCTAAAACACCATTCAAACAAACAAAAGCTTAGGTTTCAAAAAATAAATACTCTTGGTTTTGTAAAATGTTAAATGTTAAATGTTAAAAAATATATTTTTGGTTACCTACATTGTATCAAACACAGAATATCAGTAACTTCATGGATCAACACAATCAGGATTCACTATATACATTGTATATATTTTTTTTTACTTTTTTCAGATTTTAGTTTTCACAATGATTGCCAAAACTGTTGTATCATATACTTTATCATACTAAGATGTGATTGAGAAATTACTTGACCCTGACGGGACGTCAAGATTTTTAAATCCCATGAATCTGTTATTCGGTAAATATATCCAAATTTCGACATTAATTGATGTCACCAGAGATCACGTTATAATTTTAAAAAAAACTCAGATTATTTGATGGAAACAGAGGAACAGACAGATGAAAGATGATATCATATGTCCCCATCGTCTTCCATCACACAGGCATAAAGATATCAAAACGTTTACTCTAAAATCTTCTATCCAAAGCAGTTTACTTTAACTCTAAAGTTTCCTTTCTCATGGCTCAGTCACATAAAGTCTATTTGAAACTGACGTACATGTATTTATGGTACTATCAGAAATATACATACACATATTACATATCCATAGATCTATATATACATACCAACAACTATATCGCCTTTATAGAGATTTTTACTCTAACACTGTCCAGATGAATTTGACAGCCAAATTTGAAAAACAACTTTTATGTGTGTCCAAAAATTTCACTATTTATATTTCCCATTTGATATATCTATCACTCCGCAAAAAAACATGTAAATTTCAGTTTCGAGCAAAATCCAGTTTTTGTTGAAATATGTAGATTAGCAGTAATCCTCTTTATAAGATTTCAATTTCACTTTTCACACTTGCATTAAGCATGTGTATGCAGACATTCGACCAACTGTGACATATACTACGACAAACCGTGACATATATTACGGCATCTTTGTATTACGTGCCTTCATGTTCAGACATCTAAATCCGCTCCACATACATAGAATTAATTATAGTTGTCAGAATGTAAATCCAGCTGACGAATATTTGACATGATTCTAATTCATGAAAATATAGTTTTAAAGTGTAAACCACTGGAGCATGACTAAAAAACCAAAACATACTGTAGGGGAAGAAACACTTAATGGGTCATCCTCCGTTAGAGTGAACTTTGAAAAGACATGTGTAATAAAACTTGTACTTGCATGATAAACAACGGAAACCACATTATAAGTAGACAGATATTGGATACATTAATCTCTTTATAATCCAGGTTATATACACCTTAACCTTTGACCCAGTTATATATTGTGAAATATTAAGTCATGAATTACATTGGACTTATCCGGTAATTGCTGTGTAATTTAATCCTGATTGAAATCAACTGTACACCATTACTCTCTTTATAGAAGTAGATTTCTGTAATTGGGTTATTGCTAATTTCAAGTGTGACATAATAATTTATGACAGACAAAATCATCACCTATCAGAGGGGAATTAGCTGTGGGTTTTTTCCCCCAAAATAATCTTTCTTTTTTACTAGTAGGATTAATATACAATAACAAACAGAGATATATGCAGGCATAAAAATTCTTAAATTACTATATATTTTGTGAAAATTGTTTGACAAATTCAGTTTGGCAATTGCATTTGTATTCATTTGCATATGCATATGACACTGGACCTGACCGTACAATGTATTTCCACAAAATATATAGGAATATAAGAATTTTGATGCATGTATATATCTCTTAGTCGTTCTTGTACATCTATCTAAGTAGTCGAAAATGAAATAAAATTTTGTCAATACCACAGCTAAAGCACATTTACTGTGTGTGAATCATATACATGTAACAGCAACTTAATTAAAGGGACATTAGCTGTGTTTTTCAAATCTCTTTTCTTTCTTTTTTACTACTTAGATTGATATACAATAACAAAAAAAGAGATATACACAGGCATACAAATTCTTAAATTCCTATATATTTGGTGATAATTGCTTCAGAAACCCAGGTTTGGCACTTTTTCACCATCAATTGATTGAAGTCACATTCTGGAGATGTTATTGTAATTTTTGACATTTTCATTAGAAAACCACTCCTAACCGACGAAAATGAAATAAATTTCAAAAAATTTGATGCATTAACGGAGTTATTAGGGGGATTCCATAGGAATTCTTATATTTATCCCGGTGAACAAGTGATATAAAAGGTGTGCTCGATTCCTCATGAGAGTACTGTTCTGGCACAGTCTCAGAACATGTCACAATCGAATATACCACGGCAGGAAATAGTTATTTCAAAGATGTCGATAAAATTTACATAATTCACCTAAGTTTATGGTTAAATTGCTTGCCCAGGACAGTGTTTCAGAGCATTTGATTGGTGTTCCACTTGTCTGAATTGTCCTGGACAGTGAAACGAACAAGCTGTACTGAGTGTCACCACCATACTGTTTATAAATAGATCAATGTGTTGGGTGTTTCCCACGATTAATCAACTAATTAGTTGGAATAGGACTTTAAAAATATGACGAAAGTTCATACTAATAAGCATGAAGAGAATACAGAAAAGTTTATTTATGAACATTACTCCCTGGAATGTGGCTTTAACTCAACCTTTCTCTTTGTATATAAATACCACACTGGACCTGACCTTATTTTCACAAAATATATAGGAATACAAGATTTTTTTTATGCCTGTGTATAGCTCTTATTTGTTATTGTACACGAAGATTACGTAGTAAAAGTAGAAAAAAATCAATATATGTTTTTTGGTGAACACAGCTAATGCCCCTTTAAGGCGGAGTACCATAAATTCTGACCTGCACTATGGGCTGATTGCAATGAGGATTTTACAATGTACCATCCCTGATTAAAACCAAAGACCTCTCATTTTAACCACCTGAGCCAGAGCCACTTCTATTGGTCAGTGGCAGGGGGAAATGATCAAAATATCAAATGTAATTTGAAAAAGACCATTAATACTCTGAATGTAAACAGGCTAACTCTTCAGTTTTTGTTTAGTTAGAGTTTAATAAGGCCATCTATCTCACCGACTCCAAGTGGTCTCTTATGTGAGGCCTTTCAAAATGTTTTAAAGACTGAATACTTACGGTCTTAAATGTGATGTCTCCTAAGTGAGGTGGTCTTAAAGGCAAGGTTCTCACAGTTTTTTTATATATATATATATATATATATATATATATATATATATATATATATATATATATATATATATATATATATATAAAACCTATTAGTATATATATATTTATATACCATATATCTATATATATATAAAGTAAAACCTGCTTTAGTGACCATCTGTGTTTAAAGACCACTTGGTCACAAAGACCATGTTTTGCTGTCCCTAATAGGTCATTTGTGTACAAATCAACTTCTGTACCACTTCCCTATAATAACTGTTTTTCTTGTGTCCCTAAGGAGGTCATTATATACAAGTTTCACTGTATGTATGTGTGTGTATATATATATATATAATATAAGTATCACATCAGCATTATTCGGCACAATCAAAACAATTTATTTTGAGTGCATAGCCTGACAAGATTTCAAATTCACGCATTAGTTAATCTCTACCAACTAGCGACACTCAAAAGAACCAAATTCAATTTAAATATCTGAAAGAAGAGCATCAATAATTAAATCACCTAGACCATATGATGATATGAACGAGCTTGTACATTTCTCAGGTAAAAATCAGTTTCTACAAAAATCATTTGCTGGTTTGTTTGTTGACGGAGAATGCTATTAGTTACAACATACATGGCTTCTGTACAAGCATAATGAAGGCACATGACACGGGCACTTCAGTTTAATTAGATTTAACACATAAATAATAATGTTGTACATTGATTTAGTAAACGATGTTGCTGTCTTGTTGTTGTACAAGATGTATACATGTAATTTATGTCAATTTCCATCAAATGATCTAGTAAGCAATGCCTTACATAGAATTTATACCAACATACATCCAATGGCCAATTAAACTAAGAGTCGTACAAATAATATACACCAAATAGCATCAAATGATCTAGTAAGCACTGCCTTACATAGAATTTACACCAACATATATCCAATGGCCAATTAAACTAAAGGTCTTACACATAAAATACACCAAATAGCATCAAATGATGAGTAAGTTGTGCCTTATAAAAATTTACACCAATTCACATTCAATGGTCATTTAAAGTACTAATGGGCCTTACACATTACCAACATCAAATTGTATCAAATGATCTTGTAAGCTGGGTCTTATGTAGAATTAACACCAATTCACATTCAATGGTCATTTAAAGTACTAATGGGCCCTATACATTACCAACATCAAATTGTATCAACTGATCTTGTAAGCTGGGTCTTATGTAGAATTTACACCAATTAACACCAGCATATCCAGTAAACTGCATATCTAAATGTATAAATAACAAGATGTGTTTGTGAAACACAAATGCCCCCGGTCCCAACAAATTTTTGCAATGTCCTACATTTTGACCCCACCCCACCTCCAGGGGCATGTGATGTCAGTGAAGTGTGAGCAACCCTTAGATGAACTTACAGTCTAAGTTTGGGTACTGTAACACAATCCAAACTTGAAATATTGCACTTTATATGTAAGCGGGATGGAATTACGGACAGACAAACAGACACAGAAACAGACATACAGACAGATGGACAGACAGACGATCCAAACACTAGATGCCTCCAGCAGAAATTTCAGGTGGGGGGCATAAAAACAAGTCCGTTAGAATGCTAAACCTGCCTTTACACACAAACTTAGGTGTAAGTTATATATCCAAAAGTGAGAGTCCTTTAGTGAGCTAAACCTGCCTTTACACACAAACTTAAGTGTAAGTTATATATCCAAAAGTGAGAGTCCTTTATTGAGCTAAACCTGCCTTTACACACAAACTTAAGTGTAAGTTATATATCCAAAAGTGAGAGTCCTTTATTGAGCTAAACCTGCCTTTACACACAAACTTAAGTGTAAGTTATATATCCATTTTTTGTTTATTGTTGTTTAACGTCGCACTCAAGAATCTTTCACTCATACGAGACGTCACCAAATGTGGACTCGAACTCATGACCTCACAATCAACAGTCATGTGCACTACCGACTGAGCCAGGTTGAGTTATATATCCAAAAGTGAGGGTCCTTTAACCTGCTAAACTTGGGTGTAAGTTTTTCAGCATTGAACACCAGCCATGAAACAAAAACTTTAAAGTAAGTTATATCCAGAACTGTAAGTCCTTTAGTGAGCTAAATTTGCCTTGGTCCACAAATTAAAGAGTAAGCTACATGTATATCCTTAAGTTAGAGCTATTTATCATTGTACGTGTTGAACACCTGCCTTGAAAAAAAAAAATTAGGTGTAAAATAATTATATCCAAAAGTGAGTTCTTGAGCAAGCAACTTTTGCATTGAGTTATATCCTAAAGCAATAGTTCAGTAGTATTCTACACTTTCCTTGACACACAATCATGACTTAGTCCAATTTGAAAATATTTCGAATTTCACATGTTCATTTAAACATTTGCTGATCATTTCGTAAGGTAACACTTACTACCAGTGTTAAAGATCTAATGGATGAATCCCAACCCTGAGTCTCGTAGTTGTATTTATGTAAACCATTTACAACTAAGTGACAGCAAGCAATTTGTCCTTAACACATTAAAACATTCTAAATATTATGAAATATTGTTTAATTTAATTTTAAAAAATTCTGAGCATTTCATCTGAGGTACTCCCACAAAAATGACCCAATAGTGCTTGTTTTCAAACTTGATCAAGGTAATGCTCATATACACCTTCCATATCAAATTAGTTCTATGTAAAATTTAATTCATTAACACTTGTTGTGTGAAAACATTACTTCAGGAAATTATTTTATACAAATGAGAATAGAAACAAGAAGCTAAAAGGGCCATATCTGTCAGTTCCGTCCAGTGCCTATCAGATGTTAATTAAATGTTCCTTACCTTGAAATACCAAAATTGAAGAGACTGAGCCTTGAGGCTTTTGAGAAAAAAAAATTCAAGTTTACCATTAAGTACATTCACACCACAAGAAACATCACATACGGATCGAAATGGATCACCTGAATTACTCAGGTGACCTAGAAATAAACATCACGGAAAACACAAAAAAAACACAATTACAGATTTCTCCCTTTTGATTACTGTACCGAATTCAAGTCATCACCTCTCAATTGTTATCCTCACAAATCCCGTCTATCCAAAAGCTAGCCATGCCATATGGCGAAGTCTTCCGTCACAGGAAGTCTTTGTTTACTGACATCAATTTGAAATCAACGACTTGTTTGATTCACACATCAATTCAAATGGTAAATTTCTTCAAGTTACAACTCTGATATTTTCACGTATTGATTTATTGAAACTCATCTCTATGACCATTAGTCCTCCATGTACATACGTGCAACGTTTAGCGGATCGACATTGTGATACAATTGCGTCGTCCCTGTTTTTAATCAATACATCACTAAAATCATTAAACTTTGCGTATTGGCAACAGATTGGAACACCTGTCTATGAATGTTGTATAAAATTAGATTCCAAGTGAATAATCATCACTGTTGTTGTAACATGACAAAATACAACCAGTTTTTACCAAATATTTTGCTGTAATTCATTGTTATTTTGCTGGGTTTTTTTCTTTTTTTTTTTTTAAATACAGAATTCATAAATGAAGTTTCGGAATATATATCAAGTGTAGTTGACTGGTAAAAATGTGCCAGAAACTTTAACACAAAACTGAAGTAAACAAAGATAATAAAGAATCTGCATGAATGTTTCCCATATTAATTATTGTTACACTAACCAATCACCTAAGTATTTTACTGGCTTAGTCTATTTTTTTTTAATTAGACCAGTCCATTAGGATCTGTGGGGTTGAAACATTTAACCTATGTGAAATTTTTACCCTACCACAGAGTCAACCTTGGTAACACTAGAAATATTGAAATATTCCTAGTTCTCAGAATATTCTCAACTTGGTTGGCTCAGCCAATCAGATTTCAGGATTAGCTACAGTTGAGAACATTCCTAGACTTAACTTGCATTTAAAGGGGAAGAAATTTGACCGTACAGCAGTAGGTCACATGGTATTAAGTGGGTGGGTTATTTATAACTGATCTACAATGTTACACCTCTGGGAAAGGTGTGAAACTTGCCTCAAGGTGATGGCTGCTAGTATGCAAATTACCTCTCTGGATGTATGGGGACTCAAAGATGGGGCAAAATATCTATATCGTTTGATGAGAAGTAGATCTGCATGATATTAGGATTTTAATCAATGTTCTATTGGGTAGTTTCATTTGTCAAGCACGTACCAAACAATGACTGACGATGTGTGCCATTGATAGTTTTCTACATTACAGAAAGTTGTCCGTTTGGAATAAAAATTAATTTTCAATAAATAGATTTACCTCATTTTAGTCTTAATTCTTTAAAAAAAAACTTTTTATCATTCAGTGTTACCAGAGCATTCCCAGTTTTAGATGCGTACATCCATCACGCTTGTCTACCACAGTGAATGAAACCATGGAGATACCTAGTTTTACACGTGTACACCAAACACACACGTTTAACCCAGCTTATTGTGGTGGAAGAGAGAAACTGGGAAGAGTGTGCCAGCCTTCTGCAAGTAAACTTGCAAACTTTCTCTCAAAACAAGCCTGGGTGTAGCTTGGTCTATGTGATAAAACATACCAGTAAGAGGGGTTGGTGGGGGATGCTCCCCCATCCCCAAGATTTTTTTTTAATAGATGCAAAATTGTGCATTCTGAGAGCCTGAAATTGGTTTGAAAAGCAAATTAGTAGATTGTATTTTGCTCAGTTTTTATTGAGAAACATCAGAAATGCTCATGTTTATGTTGCTTTTCACATTTAATGTAAAAGAAGAAAATTTAGAAGAAAATTCACGCAAATAAAAAAAAACTGATCTCGGTCAGGTTTGATTCTATATACAGACATATCATTGTCGCAATAGTTATTGATTATATAATACAGTCAAACATGTTTTAAGAGACTGTCCAAGGGAAGAGGCAAAATTGGTCGCATATGACAGGTGGTCTCTTAATTCAGATGATTTGAATAGGAAAAATACAATTTAGGAGGCATACATTTAGGTCACATAAGGCAGGTAGTCTTTTAAATCATTGAGTCGCTAAGGAAGTTTGACTGTATCATTGTCTAATTTGCAAGGTTTTAATTTGAGATTTTTTACTCATTTGTATTTTTTTTTTTATTTTCCGCCGTCAATTATTTTCTAAACTCCGCCATGGCATGACAGCTTACATGGAGTTACGCCACAGGAAAGCTTAGATTCCAGTAAGACCTTGCCGGTTACAGGTGATAGACTACTTCACGGTTTTAAGTGCAGCTTAGAGTTTTAACAACTCGGCCACAGAGACTCCGATCCATCTCTCAGAGAAGTTTTCAGTGATTTGGAGATGTCACAAGCATTAGGTGAAGTACTACAAATCTTAACCTGTAATATAGACTGTTGCCACTGCAGTGAAGGTTCTTTTACATCTACTGTGACAAGGGGCCTTAGTTTTAAGTCTTATTTGAAGTACCTATGACTTTCACTTTGTATGCCAACCTTTAGGTGGAAGAGTAATAACTACCCTTTTTTCAAAGTCTATGTTATGGCCCGGTAATGAACCGGTTAATAGGATTCAAATCTGGGACCATCTGCTTGTCAGTAAAACAATCACCATCAGACCATCTACAGCAATTTGAACACTGTGAATCACAGCAGGCATCACTGCATGTACATATATATATATATATATATATATATATATGTGTGTGTGTGTGTGTGTGTGTGTGTGTGTGTGTGTGTGTGTGTATTGTAGAGATCAGAAACAAAAAATTGGTGCTCTTTTGTAAACTTGATCAAGGTATTTCCCATATACCCTTCCGTCTACCCTTCCCCTAAAACTTAGCTAAATTCTGTAGCTAAATATAGAATAGAGAGTGTTATTATGATAGGGAAAAACAAAGTCAAGGGCAGTCACTCTACCACAAATATTATCCAATAGCACTGATCAAACTTGATCCAGCTGAGGTATTGCCCATATAAACCTTCCATATCAAAACTATTGAAGTACACTAGGTTGAGAAATGTAGAATTAAGAGCACAGACAAGAAGTTGACAAGGAAAAAGTAAGTCAAGGGCAGTAACTCCTACAAAAAATATCTGATGGTGCTTGTATTCTAACTTGATTGAGATATTAATTGCTCATATATTCCTTCTATTCAATTTGGTTGAAATATGTTGAGGAATGCAGAATTCAGAGCTGTAACAAGAATTGGATAGGAACAATTTAGGTCAAGGGGAGTAACTCTCACAAAAATATTAAGCTGATAGGGAAAACTAATTTAAGGGCAGTAACTACTACAAAAATTATCCAATGGCACTTGTTTTTTTAACCTAGATCAAGATTCTGTTCATAGATTCCATATCAATTTCGTTGAAATCCATTGAGAAATGTAGAATTGAGAGCACTAATAGCAATGGTTGAGAGATAGAAAGATGGACTCGGTGAAAACTAATTACATATATGATTTTAAATTGTTAAATTCATGTAGTCAATATTCACAGCTAGGAGTGCTTTACATGTACATGTATTTTTAATTCAGTGTTTTGATTGTAAGTGACATGGGCTCAATGTCAACCCAGTTGAAACTGCCTTGGGAGACCACCCTTTCTGACACTGAAATGTGGTCTCTCAAGACAGGTGGTTCCTCAAAGATGGTTCATTTACATAGATATTTAACGCAGTGGTTTCCAAAATGTGGTTTTTAAAAATCTTTCATGACATGGAATTTGGTCTTTTAGGACAAGCTCAACTAAGTTTTCATGATTTTATGATAAAAACACACAAAATTTATGCTGCAACAGGAAATGTCTTTATACTGTTGGCACACAATCATAAATAATGATGAAAATTAGCCTATAATTGCTCATTTGGAGAAAACCTCAGAACTTTAAAAAAATGTTTGAGTACATACTCAGTTTATTTATATTTTCATAAGAAAAAAATTGGGCCAATACAGATAAGAAATCTATAGGCCCATCCTATTATTTACTGGCCACAGACCAGCAGACAAGTGCTTACTTTTTAGCCCTGTTATACAAATATATATGTCAGCTTTGCCCATATAAGCCATAATCATGGGAACACTATAACATACTACTCAGTACAAAATCATTCCATTTTTGTTCAATTCCATAAATTTTGTACATAAACAAATAAACAATAACAATATGATGACTTAACTTAACAGAAATACAAAAATCAATCCTTGTTGTAAGAAGTTGACAGATATTATCGAGTTGAAAATTCTGATCAATCAGAGCACACCAAGGTTTTATGTCACATGTGTGATACCATATATATGTCATGATCACATGACAGAGTCAGAAGGTCTCTGATGCAAGAATAAGATTCTGCTCACGGTGCTGATGTAACCCAACTGTTGGGATTCTCTCAATTCAGCTCTGCACACATTTTTGACATTCCGTTAAATATGGCACAATTATTCAAAATGATTTTTATAGTGGTGAGCAAAGAAGTATGAAGTTAGTTAACAATGAGTGAATAAAAAATTCAGTTAAATATTACAAGTAAGTATGTTAGCAAGATTTATTGTGTGCACAGCTCTTCAGAAATTTGAACATCCCGGTTATCTTAGAATCTTAAATGAGCTAAATTGAGGGAATACATACATCCGTGTAATTCAGCATCTTAACAGAGATAAACTGAAAAAATCCCTACATCCTGGTATCTCAGCATCTTAACAGAGATAAAATGAGGGAATCCCAACATCCTGGTAATTCAGCATCTTAACAGAGCTAGTCTGAGGGAATCCCTACATACTGGTAATTCAGCATCTTAACAGAGATAAAATGAGGGAATCCCAACATCCTGGTAATTCAGCATCTTAACAGAGCTAAATTGAGGGAATCCCAACATCCTGGTAATTCAGCATCTTAAAAGAGCTAAATTGAGGGAATCCCAACATTCTGGTATTTCAGCATCTTAACAGAGCTAAACTGAGGGAATCCCAACATCATGGTATCTCAGTATTTAGCAGAGTTAAACTGAGGGAATCCCTACATCCTGGTATCTCAGCATATTAACAGAGCTAAACTGAGGGAATCCCTAGATTCTGGTTTCTCAGCATCTTAAATGAGCTAAACTGAGGGAATCCCTACATCCTGGTATCTCAGAATTTTAACAGAGATAAAATGAGGGAATCCAAACATCCTGGTATCTCAGTATTGTATAGAGCTAAACTGAGGGAATCCCTACATCCTGGTACCTCAGCATCTTAAATGAGCTAAACTGAGGGAATCCCTACATCCTGGAATCTCAGTATTTAACAGAGCTAAACTGAGGGAATCCTTACATCCTGGTATCTCAGCACAGCAAGAGGATTCCATATTCCTTAAACAATAAACTAATATTTTTACATATGACCACAGTATGATGTATCAACATATATAAAACAACTGAAGATGTTTCAAATTTATCCTTAACATCTGTCAATGTCTACACTCAGTCAATTCTCAAATAATCATCACTCAATTCATTGACATTCTCGCAATAATGCCAAAATTTTTCAGGAATGCTTTTCCTGCTATATAAAATTCTCTTTATAATGCCAAATTTGTTAATGCCACCCGCCACTCTATATTTAGAAAAAACTTCCATTTCAAAGTGTATTAAGTTATCTAGATATACACAGTTGTTCATGGTAAGTGCAGTGACTGATTGGTCGCTAAAGATCACCGGGGTAAAGCCAGGCAGCCATAGTAAAACCAGGTAATTGAAAAGCTAAACAAGCTGAATACTTAATATGAACTGTTGTCCTCTTTCATGATCATTAAAGATCATGAAGATGAAACTATGATACCAAAGAACAATAACTCTGTTTTCCCCAAGATGCAGGAATTTAATTCATCGCCAAATTTGATATACCGCCATTACCTCTGAATGACAAAAGGTGGCAGTTTAAATGAAAATTAACTGTATCTTGATTGCCTGACGTAAGATAAATAATCAATATTTTACAGTACCTCATCTTGCTGGCAGAACAAGGTCAAACAGTGGCTTAAAGATGTCATCATTTCTTGTGACCTCTGCACAACACTCTGTATTTGTTGATTAATTGGCTGTAGCAAAACTAGAAAGAAAAACAAAAGGTTGTAAATAAAACAGGACAATCAAATATAAAAAAACAGAGCAACCAAAGATAATAAAGCTCACCTGACACCAACATAGAGTAATCAAAGATTACAAAGCTCACCTGACACCAACATAGAGTAATCAAAGATTACAAAGCTCACCTCACACCAACATAGAGTAATCAAAGATTACAAAGCTCACCTGACACCAACATAGAGTAATCAACGATTACAAAGCTCACCTGACACCAACATAGAGTAATCAACGATTACAAAGCTCACCTGACACCAACATAGAGTAATCAAAGATTACAAAGCTCACCTCACACCAACATAGAGTAATCAAAGATAACAAAGCTCACCTGACACCAACATAGAGTAATCAACGATTACAAAGCTCACCTCACACCAACATAGAGTAATCAACGATTACAAAGCTCACCTCACACCAACATAGAGTAATCAAAGATAACAAAGCTCACCTCACACCAACATAGAGTAATCAAAGATAACAAAGCTCACCTCACACCAACATAGAGTAATCAAAGATAACAAAGCTCACCTCACACCAACATAGAGTAATCAAAGATAACAAAGCTCACCTCACACCAACATAGAGTAATCAAAGATAACAAAGCTCACCTCACACCAACATAGAGTAATCAAAGATAACAAAGCTCACCTCACACCAACATAGAGTAATCAAAGATAATCAAAGATAACAAAGCTCACCTCACACCAACATAGAGTAATCAAAGATTACAAAGCTCACCTCACACCAACATAGAGTAATCAAAGATAACAAAGCTCACCTCACACCAACATAGAGTAATCAAAGATAACAAAGCTCACCTGACACCAACATAGAGTAATCAAAGATTACAAAGCTCACCTGACACCAACATAGAGTAATCAAAGATAACAAAGCTCACCTGACTCAATCAAAGATAACATACCTGAGTAATCAAAGAATCAAAGATAACAAAGCTCACCTGACACCAACATAAAGTAACCAAAGATAACAAAGCTCACCTCACACCAACATAGAATATTCAAAGATTACAAAGCTCACCTGACACCAACATAGAGTAATCAACGATTACAAAGCTCACTGCACACCAACATAGTAATCAAAGATTAAAAAGCTCACCTCACACCAACATAGAGTAATCAAAGATTAAAAAGCTCACCTCACACCAACATAGAGTAATCAAAGATAACAAAGCTCACCTGACAACGATTAAAAATAAAGTAACCAACAAAGATAACAAAGCTCACCTCACACCAACATAGAATATTCAAAGATTACAAAGCTCACCTGACACCAACATAGAGTAATCAACAATTACAAAGCTCACTGCACACCAACATAGTAATCAAAGATTAAAAAGCTCACCTCACACCAACATAGAGTAATCAAAGATTAAAAAGCTCACCTCACACAAACATAGAATAATCAAAGATTACATAATAGTAGTTCACATCACACTACCATAGAGAAATCCAAAATTACAAAGCTCATCTCACACTAACATAGAGAAATCCAAAATTACAAAGGTCATCTCATACCAACACAGAGTAATAAAAAATTACAAAGCTTATCTCACACTAACATAGAGAAATCCAAAATTACAATGCTCATCTCACAATAACATAGAAAAATCCAAAATTACAAAGCTCATCTCACACTAACATAGAGAAATCCAAAATTACAAAGCTCATCTCTCACTAACATAGAGAAATATCCAAAATTACAATGCTCATCTCACACTAACATAGAGAAATCCAAAATTACAAAGCTCATCTCTCACTAGCATAGAGAAATATCCAAAATTACAACACTCATCTCACACTAACATAGAGAAATCCAAAATTACAAAGCTATTCTCACACAACCAATTTTACATTCTCCAATCAATCTGACTTTAACCAATCTCCTTATATACACAGCACTAAAAATTCAAAAAAAGTCACAGGGACATTTATACACAAAGAGAACCAAAAACACAGGACTTATACAGTATCTGACTACAGTTAGTGCAAAGAAAAACACTGTATGTGCATTTAAACTGGCACACTAATATTTAAGCTCTCTGAGGGGGTGCAGATTTATTAGCGCAATCTTGAAATCGCACAATTACAACAAACCATATTGTAATCATAATGGCACACACTGAACTATGCACACGATAGTTTTGTCATATATGCAGAATGATAGGATGGAAAAAGTTTTAGCGCTGCACTTGAATTGACTTGAGCACAAAAGACCCTAATATTAAAATACTGCTAAAATAAGCACACATACAGTAATAGGTATATGAAAGCTTGGTTGATTTATGAGGGGTAGAAGCAAGTAAACCTGACCTGAACCAATGTTCTTAAACAATCTCTTAACCAGCAGTCAGGCTTAAGACAACAGCACAAGTGGCTAGCCCCACCTTAACTATGTAAACCAAAATCTTTGGAAATGAACCTGTCCTGTTTAAGATAGAAACAAACTAGAGATAAATGTGTTTGTTTGGGTTTTTTGTGCTGCAACAGGGTATCCAATTAACACAGCAACAACAAGGAAGCAATAAACTCCTCTATAAATCAATGACCCAGGTAAGTCCAAATATTTCTTTAGGGGTGAATGAATTAACAAGCTTCAATATGCATTCTGATACTTAGTTTCTCATAACTGACAGTCAATACATACACAAAACTACGCATATGTTTCTATCTGTATCAGCAGACTGCACGCGATTGTTGTAGCGGATGGATTCAACTCGAGCTATGCTCTGGTTGAATCCTTCCACTATAACAATCAAGTGCAGTCTGATGATACGGATAGAAACATTTATGTATTTATTACATGTCCCTTATTTATCTATATGTGTACACAAATTTAAAATTTATTTGGTTTTAGATTATGCCATCAAATATTTTGAGCGATATGAATCCCATTTAGAAAAGTAGTTCCAGAAAAATTTCTGTATCCAACTACAGTGCAATACGACATTACGTATTGCATGGGCATATTGAGCTCTGTATTGTAACTGTATGGTTACACATGCATGTAATAAATAATTTATACTGTGAGGACAAGGGACATAACTCCCACCTTTCTGAGACACTCTTTTTTCCACTTCCAATCCATTGACAGTAACATTCAATTCAGCAATTTGTTTCTCCAGCAACTTTTGATGGGCCTGAGAAGTCTGTAAAGTATAGAGAAAGAGATGAATTGAGGAAGAAGGGTAAAAATAGTTTAATTCTGACAGAATTGACAGTGCAATCCAACATAGTCATAAAACTACAATCTGGAATCACTGTGCTCTTTCCTACCCATTGTTCTATGTGCATGAAATCATTTTTATTACTCATGAAACCTCAGCCAATTGGAGTGAGTGGTGCTCGCATTTGTCAACCAATCATATTGAGGATTTTAAACAATATATGTCCAAGCTATTAACATTAATCATAACAAATCCCAGCAAAACAGACTACGGGAATTTATCATTTTATGATATATCTGAATGGAATGTATGTGCTTTTTAGTCAAAACAACATAGGCACATTGCATATGTCTACCTGACCAATACTACAGTAACACCTGCTATAGTGACCACCTGTGTATAAAGACCACTTGGTCACAAAGACTGTTTTTTGCTGTCCCCTATAGTACCATTTGTGTACAAATCAACCTCTATATAAAGGACCCCCCTCCCTATAAAGACCGGTTTTCTTGTTGCACTGTATAAGTTATAAAAATCAAAAACATGAAAATAACATTGTAAAACACTTACCTTAAATGCCTCCTGGAGAGAAGCTGTTGGTAACACTTCATCATCATCATCATCTGATGTAGGCGCCACCTGGTGCGTGTAGTGGGTACTATAAGATATGTGTTCTTTTACAGAGTTGATCCATTTCTATAAAATATTCACAAAATTATTCATAAGATATTTTAAAAATTTCATGGATAATTATAAATGGCATTGAATTTCATAAATAGAAATCAAACGACTTTTATAATATAATTTCTTTGCCCTAAAATTTTGCAATTTTTTTATTCTCCACATTTGTTTAATGCTTTTATTGTTTTGTGCTATCCATCACACTGAGAAATTTTTTAACTTAAGGATATTTGAAGACCCATTCTTGTGTTCCCAAATCATTGAAATTATGTCTTATATTATGCAATGACTCCTTTTAAAATGGATAATAAAATTTATTGGACTAAAACATAAATATAACTTTAGATCCTCCACCAAAATACCCTAAACTTCATGTACAATAAGTGACATTATGATAACACTCTTTTTCAATTATTATAAAATAAACAAATTTCACAATTTTTAAAAACATGGCTGCTACAATTTTTCAGGTCATTACCTGGTGTGAGATTCTCTCATCATCTTGTTCTATGCAGAAAGTGTGGGTGATTCCATCTGAATAATTAATCACAAACTCCATGTCACTTTTCCCTGGTGCACTAGGTATCTAAAAAAAACAATCAAACACATACAAAATCAAGATGTGTAATATAAATATAAAATCTCAGATACCAAAATAAAAATCTTCAGGATGTCCAGGATACATGTACATATACAAATATAAAAATCTCAGATACCAGAATAAAAATCTTCAGGATGTCCAGGATACATGTACATATACAAATATAAAAATCTCAGATACCAAAGTAAAAATCTTCAGGATGTCCAGGATACATGTACATATACAAATATAAAAATCTCAGATACCAGAATAAAAATCTTCAGGATGTCCAGGATACATGTACATATACAAATATAAAAATCTCAGATACCAAAGTAAAAATCTTCAGGATGTCCAGGATACATGTACATATACAAATATAAAAATCTCAGATACCAGAATAAAAATCTTCAGGATGTCCAGGATACATGTACATATACAAATATAAAAATCTCAGATACCAAAGTAAAAATCTTCAGGATGTCCAGGATATATATACAAATACAAAAATCTCAGATAAGAAGGTAAATATCTTCAGGATGTCAAGGTTACATATACTAATTACAAAAATCTCAGATACCAAAGTAAAAATCTTTAGGATGTCCAGGATACATATACAAATATAAAAATCTCAGATACCAAAGTAAAATTCCTCAGGATATCCAGGATATATATACATAAATAAAATCTCAGATACCTAGACACAGATACAAATCTGGTGAATACTGGTCAAATGTGGATGTCTGGAAATCCAGAGGTGGGATCAGGTGCCATGGAGGAGCAAGAAACCACTGTTGACTGATCACAGTTTGTTTGTTTATTGTTGTGTAACATCCCACTCAAGAATATTACACTCATATGGAGATGTCACCAAACGCTGGTGAAGGGCTTCAAATTTTGGCCTATGCTCAGCACTTACGGCCATTGAGCAGTGAGGGTTCTTTAACGTGCCGACTCCTTCTGTGACACGGGACCACGATTTTACTGTCTCATCCGACAGACAGGAAAACAACCTGCCGCCGGCTGGACTCAAACTCATGACCTCACGATCAAGAGTCGAGGGCACTACCAACTGAGCCAGGTCGGCTCACAAACACAAGAAAGACACACTCATCAATGATAACAGATGATTGACTCTTATGACCTAAACTTAAGATAGAAATATGAAATTTTCTGCTCTATAACACCACATAGAGTTCCGGAAAGAGGAATTTAAAGGGCCACATTGTTTTTGCAAACACAAATTAAAAGTTGATATTAAAGATACTTACAAAGACCTTGGCTTTATCCAAATACTTCATCCCTTTCCTTCTTGACCCTGTGCTAGCATCACCTCTGAAATAAAAGGAAGACAAATTCTAAAAACACTGCTTAAATAAATTATAATGAAAAACTAGTTACCATTGTAACTCCCTGAAAATGGTAAAGCCAACAAAAATTAATATCTTGTCACAGGCATATTTTAAAAATAAGATGAGGGAGGGTGGCTTTTTATGTCTATTTTTTTTATTCTCCAAAAAGTGATGCATGATCACTTTTTTATTTTTTTCTTTCTGTCACATATGTGGTTTGAAATTGTTTCACTTGATTTTAAATGTAAATAATGAATAAAGAAATTATGTACTCTTAAACACATGTCTTTATTTATTTTCTTGTCAAAAGTGTTGGCTTTTTTTGGCTGATGCTGGTCAGCACATCATGGTTAGCAAAATTTGGAGGGAAAACTCCAGTCACCAGGTCTCAGTGATCCATCTCACAATCACTTGATTAGTTCCCCAAATCTGCAGCTCTAGCTACAATTGTTTAGGATTGTCCATGGCAAGAACACACTTCCTGAACATCTTATTTGAATGGAAAGCATGGTGGACAATGTGCCACTTTTTAATATCTGGGACACAAAAGACCAAAAATAAAGGCCCTATATAAAACATTTCAATGATCTGATTTTGGTGATGTCTAATACAACGGCCATGATTCTGAATAATGCGGGAACCAACAATTTGTTTTTTTGGTGCAGACATTTTTACTATTTTGTTTTCAATAAAAATTTAGTATTAAGGGTTTCAAATTGGTTGCGCGTGGACTTAAAAAACAAGAAATCTATTTTGTTTCACCTAAACATACTGATATATAAACAAGGATTACTCAAGGAAGCTGAGTAAGAATAAGATACATCTTAAAAACACAGGAACCAATAGAATTTAAGAGAAATGTATCTAACCAACAAAATGTAAATGTATCTCAGCAACAAACAAACAAACAAAAATAGAAATGTATCTTAGCTACAAAAGTAAATAGAAGTGTATCTTAGCAACAAAAGTAAAAAGAGAAGTATCTTAGCAATTCAAGTAAAGAGAAGTGTATCTTACCAACAAAAGTAAAAAAAAGAAGTGTATCATAGCAACAAAAAGTTATTACAAATGTAAGGAGAAATGTATCAGACAAACAACAGTACAGAGAAGTGTAGCTTAGCAACAACAGTAATTAGAAGTGTATCTTAGCAATAAAAGGAAAGAGAAATGTATTTTAGCAACCAAAGTAAATGAAATGTATCTTAGCTACAAAAGTAAAACAGAAATGTATCTTAGCTACAAAAGTAAAACAGAAATGTATCTTAGCAACCAAAGTAAACGAAATGTATCTTAGCTACAAAAGTAAAACAGAAATGTATCTTAGCTACAAAAGTAAAACAGAAATGTATCTTAGCTACAAAAGTAAAACAGAAATGTATCTTAGCTACAAAAGTAAAACAGAAATGTATCTTAGCAACAATATTAAAATGGCTAACCTGTTTTTGAAAACCGATAAAACCCCTCTTTCCAAGACGATCCACACTGGCTTAAAACCAACAAATCTGGACTTCTAAAATCAAATAAAAACAAAAAAACATGAATTAATAGATTCTTTAACAATATGTTGCTATGGTTATGTCAACTTGACACACATTTACAGATAAACATACAATATCAAAAGCTGACTAATTTGTGCCTCCTTCCCTGCTCCATTGTTCATTGGAATTAACCCCACTTTGTTAAGTATAATAATGTGATAAGCTTCAATTTCACACACAAGATTCCCTGCTTACTCTACAGTCAAAATTTAGATATCTGTTGTTGACATATACGTGCCATGTTTCAGAGGACAGTGCTGGTACAAATCTGGGCCAGCAGACCCCCAAATGTCCTTCACCAAAGGTGCAGTTTAACATATAAAGTGACATATACCTAAAGTAGAGTTAATTATTGATTCAAGAAGGTGATCATTCATAGAATTTCATAAAATTTTATTTTAATTCATTTTCTTCTATCATTAAATTTTTCTACTTAATAAAAACAAATGTCATTCACTGAACAATTTAAAAAAGGGTATTCCCAAATGAAATCTATCGAGATGAAAAACAGTTTTACTTTCTAAATCATTTTACAAATTCCATATATAACTTATCATATAAAACCTATAATATTTAACCTATAATATACATTACCTATAATATATAGTATATAATATATACATGTATCCCAGTCAGAAAATTATCAAATTGTTGGCTTTTTAGTAAGTGAAAGAGCATCTAGATCTCTTATCACTTTTACTTAGATGACAATGGTAGTAGTAAGTCCCGCACTATAACACTTAAAGGGGCATTAGTTGTATTTTTCAAATATTTTTTTTTCATTTTTACTACTTAGATTGATATAAACTAATAAAAAATAGATATACACAGGCATAAACATTCTTAAATTCCTATATATTTTGTGAAAATTAATTGAGAGACCCAAGTTTGATACTTTTTCATTTGCAATTGATCAACTCAACCTGACCTTATTTTCTCAAAATATATAGGAATACAGTGAAAGCTGTATATAGGGGCCACCCAAGGGACCAGAAAATATTGACCTTTATGTGCAGGTGACCCTTATACACAGGTTCAATTTCACTGACATATGCAGTCTAGAGACTTGAAAAAACTGGCCTTTATAAAGAGGTAATCCTTATATAGAGGTGGCCACTGTAGCAGGTTTTACTGTATAAGATTTTTATGCCTGTGTTTAGCTCTTATTTGTTATTGTACATCATGTACAAGTAGTAAAAGGTGAAAAAAATGAAATAATTGTTTGTGTAAACACAGGTAATGCCCCATTAAAGACTGAATATTATTAGCCTGCTCAGCCAATCAGATTTGAGGACTTGTTAGAATTGAGAAAAATGTTCAGATTTGAATACTTTTAATGTTTTATGATGCTAGATTCAGCAGTGGAAGAGGATGTTGATGTATTAGTGAAAACTATTTGTAAGTTACATGTAAATATAAAGTTAAAATATATAAGGTATTTTAATTATCCAGAGTTATCACCCCTGGTAGCAAGTATCAATTGTGATGTCATTTGTTTGTGTGTAAAATGAGAAAAGTTATCAATTGTGATGTCATATGTTTGTGTGAAAACAAATTAGTTTTCTCATGTAAAGAAATGACAGCACGATCGATACCTGCTTGTCATGGGAGATAACTCTGACTAACGAAAAGAGAGAATAAACATATTTAATAATAAAAAGAGGCATATTAAAGATAGTTAATACAGAACTTAAAGATTAAATATACATACTCACAAAGACACACACACACTAATACACTCACTCACTCACACATACACACACACACACACAAACACACACTCACACACTAATACACAAATATGTAACTCACAAACATTTAGCATTATTCCCTCACACCTTTTTGGGTGTAACTCACACACCTTTAACAGTATTTCCTCACACCTCTGTGGGTGTAGCGTAATCTCTTTGATCTCACAAGCTCACACACCTTTAACAGTATTCCTCACACCTCTGTGGGTGTAGCATAAACTCTTTGATCTCACAAGCTCACACACCTTTAACAGTATTCCTCACACCTCTGTGGGTGTAGCATAAACTCTTTGATCTCACAAGCTCACACACATATAAGAGTATTCCATCACAACTCTGTGGGTGTAGCTCACACATTTTGAACAGTATTTTATTCCCTCACACTTCTGTGGGTATAGTGTAAACTCTTTGATCTCACAAGCTCACACACCTTTAATAGTATTCCCTCACACCTCTGTGGATGTAGTGTAAACTCTTTGATCGGCCTTACACCCAGTATCTGTTTCATCTCAGCTGTCCTTGCAAAGTCTATAGCTGTTTGTTCTGCAAAGTAAAATGTATTGTCAAAATGTCCAGGTTACCTCCCTTTACTGAATGCAACTGATTACCTCTGTTTAACCATATACTATACAATAAAGCCAAAGCTGGTTCTCAGTCGACTGATTTTGAAAATGTGGTAGGGTATATGTAGACGTTATATCTTTTATATTTATGTGGTAGGGTGTATGTAGAATTTACATCTTTTACATTTATATGGTAGGGTATATGTAGACGTTATATCTTTTATATTTATGTGGTAGGGTATATGTAGAATTTACATCTTTTATCTTTATAAGGTAGGGTATGTAGATGTTATATCTTTTATATTTATGTGGTAGGGTATATATCTTTTATCTTTATAAGGTTAATATGTAGACGTTACATCTTTTATTTTTATGAGGTGGGGTATGTAGACTTCACATCTTTTATTTTTATGAGGTGGGGTATGTAGACTTTACATTTTTTATTTTTATGTGGTAGGGTGTATAAAGACATTATATCTTTTATTTTTATGTGGTAGGGTATGTAGACTTTACATCTTTTTTTTATGTGGTAGGGTATATGTAGACGTTACATCTTTTTTTTTTTATGTGGTACGATATATGTAGACTTTACATCTTTTATTTTTATGTGGTAGGGTATATGTAGATGTTACATCTTTTTTTATGTGGTACGATATATGTAGACTTTACATCTTTTATTTTTATGTGGTAGGGTATATGTAGATGTTACATCTTTTTTTATGTGGTAGGGTATTACGTACATCTTTTTTTTTTTTATGTGGTAGGGTATATGTAGATGTTACATCTTTTTTTATGTGGTAGGGTATATGTAGACTTTACATCTTTTTTTTTTTATGTGGTAGGGTATATGTAGATGTTACATCTTTTTTTATGTGGTAGGGTATATGTAGACTTTACATCTTTTATTTTTATGAGGTGGGGTATGTAGACTTTACATCTTTTTTTTATGTGGTAGGGTATATGTAGACGTTACATCTTTTTTTTTTTTATGTGGTAGGGTATATGTAGATGTTACATCTTTTTTTATGTGGTAGGGTATATGTAGACTTTACATCTTTTTTTTTTTATGTGGTAGGGTTATTATGTTACATCTTTTTTTTATGTGGTAGGGTATATGTAGACTTTACATCTTTTTTTTTATGTGGGGTAGTAGACTTTACATCTTTTTTTTATGTGGTAGGGTATATGTATGTTACATCTTTTTTTTTTTATGTGGTAGGGTATATGTAGATGTTACATCTTTTTTTATGTGGTAGGGTATATGTAGACTTTACATCTTTTATTTTTATGAGGTGGGGTATGTAGACTTTACATCTTTTTTTTATGTGGTAGGGTATATGTAGATGTTACATCTTTTTTTATGTGGTAGGGTATATGTAGACGTTACATCTTTTTTTATGTGGTAGGGTATATGTAGACTTCATATCTTTTATTTTTATGTGGTACAGTATATGTAGACTTTACATCTTTTATTTTCATTTCCAACATGATATTGGTATGTTTTCCTGATTTCTTTTTATGGATCATTGTTAAACACCAGACTATCACTACATGAAATTGTCTTTGTGTGTATATAATGTACATATATCGATGTTCAATTGTGTCAAAAGTACAGTGAAACTTTTATATAAAGAACCCCTTAGGGACACACCAAAAACAGTTTTTATAGGGAGGTGGTCTTTATATAGGGGTTGATTTGTACTACCAGGGACAGCAAAAAACAGTCTATATGACCAGGTGATCTTTATACACAGGTGGTCACTAAAGCAAGTTTTACTGTAAATCAAAGACTCCATGTATCTGTTTTCTGTAATTTGATCAACATCAGAGCTGACACTATGTATGTTCTCAGCTAATTTACTTTGATAATCTGCCTACCAGTATGCTAAACCCATTTTATCATGAGGTGGATTTACTTTCTTTCTAAAATATAGAACCGGAGTTCCATGGCTGAGTGGTTGGAGCTGGTCTAGACAGCGCAGGTTTGAACCCTAATCGAACCCAATCTGATTTGTAAGAAAATTGGCCGGTTTACTTAAGGAAGGCCGGTGGCCTCTTCCTGGTTACATCATAACCTAATTCTCTCCTCCATCATTAAAATCTGGCCACCTCATTATAACTTGTGTGTGACATAAAACAAACAAAATCTAAAATATGGGTAGGTGGGTGTTTTGTATCATAAAGCAATCAAAATAAACCGTATGCCAAATTTCAGAGGCAAGGGATCATCTACAAAACCCGATACAGCCACTATAGTTGATAGCAGTACATGTACTTACCAGCAAAAAAAAACAAATTAGAAAATGATCGCTAAATTTGTATGTTATGTAAATACACATAAATAAATAAGCTCTTAAATTTGAATTATTGCTTTAATTATAAACAGATCAGATTAAATAATAAATATTTATTAGATACAAAAGCAACATAAAACTTTTAACAAAATCATCAGCGTAATTTTAAATAAGAGGCCCAAGTGGCCTTAAGGTGCTCACCTGACAAATTTGGTTAACTATGCAGCTATGCAGAAGAAGTAAACAAAAATGTCAAAAAGTTGAATTTGTCTGTTTTCTTAAGTACAATGTACTTATGAGGTTGACTTTTGTCCCAATGACCTTGAATCTTTGTCACAATGATCTGTAGATAATTCCATAAAACTTTCTAATATAAACACTTGCTTAAGGCTCGTTTATGAACAGATTTCAATTTCATCCACAAAATTGACAGAATTTGGGTTAACAATAATTTTACCAAAGTAGAAAGAAAACTGATCATTAATTTAAATGAAGATTTTCAAGATTTACCTAGAGTTGATTCTTCAGAAAAAGTAGATTAAAAGTTTAAGAAAAACTGATATTCTTTGTTTACTAAGGTGCTAGCTTTTACCTTGACCTTTCACCCTATGACCTTGAAACTTTGTCAAAATGATCTTTAGATAATTTCTAACAACTTTCTAATTTATCTTTGTACATAGTATAGTGACAAAAGTGAGTACAATTTTTAGTTTTATATATATATTTCATATGAATCTGCAAAATTTCAAAACATTCCTGTAATGTCATTTCTAAATCAATTTTGGTTAAACTAATACCATAAAACTAAAAATATTGAACAGATACATTGCATATTAGCTCGTGATGTTCAAATTTTCTGTTTTCAAGATTTAGGAATTTTAACAGAAAATTAAATTCTACAGTCATAATTCTCTATCTATAAATATTGAAAAGAGACATTGAAATTTTGTATCCTGCAAAACTCATCAGTGCTTGAGAATGAAACAATGGAAATTTACATCAAAACAAACACAAAAACTTCAAAACATTAATAGTTCATGGTGAAAATTTTATTGAAATTGAAAGGAAATGACTGTGTAATAGGTTTTTGAAAAAATGTGGTTTTATATGAAATATATAGAGAAAGATAGAAATTACACTCACTTTTGTCACCCTACTATATACAAAAAGTCAATTAGTTTTGAGTTGTTAAGCCATTTGTAAGCACTTGCTAAAGGCTCATTATAAAAAAAATTAATTTCATTTACTTAACAATAATGTACCCGGTATTTGAAAAAAAAAATTTAAAAATATTATGTCCCTTTATCCAAAATTTGAAGCCCCTTCCGAAGACCCTGTCAAATGTGGATGAAATCTGTCCTGTGATTCCAAAGAAGAAGTCATTTAAATAGAAAAGTTAACGAATGGACGACACTGGACGACAGACATTTGGTCATAGCAATAGCTCACTTGGCCCTTCTGGAAAGGTGAGAAAAAAATAATCACCATAATATTCCATATTCCATCAACAACTCACTGCATAAAGATAAAAATCAACCTTGGCAGTTATTTGTGTGCAATGATTAGATAAAAACACAGATTAATCAGAGGTTACATAACACCAACATAGAGTAAATAACAAATTAATTGACAATTTTCTATGATATGCTAACCTTTGCTATTCTTGACACTTGCACAAAGTCCATTTTGCAAGAGTAGAACAGCAACTTCCTTTTGATTGGCTTGTGCAGCGATGTGTAAAGCTGTGTTACCATAGGAATCTTTGCATGTGACATTTGGCCTCTTATTACTGGATTTTAACTAAAAAGAAATGGACAGAAATTTACAATTTAATACATTTCTGAGATATGTGATCTTTTACAAAACTTATAAAAAAAATTTACGAATGACTTTTTCTGTCATAAAATTGTTCTTGTAACTGAAACATAATATTTTATGCATTCTTTTAAATATTGCATCCCAAATCAAGATATGCAGGGTGAAAATGAGTTATCATAAATATAAGTTCATTGGAAAAATAAAATAAAATTTTGACCCTACACACAGCTATATTGTATTTGTGAAAAAAAAAACATGATTAATCTGGATTTTTTTTAAACCTAAATATTCCATGTAAATTGAAAGTTATCTACATGTACCTTGAGAAAATAGCAATTAGTATGACAGCAGGGGGCACCTTTAAAAATTGAAGGAGTGATATGCAGTCAACCACTATACATATCACGCCCAGTGTTTACAGGTGCTCAGCCAAAAAATTCCATAAAATTCAATTTATAGACAAAACTCCACATATGTTTCTATCCATATGATCACGACTGCACGAAAGCAGAAGGCAGAAGGATTCAACAAAAGTGTAGCTCGAGTTGAATCCTTCCGTTACAACGATCAAGTGAGGCCTTTTTGTGGAGCTTCTACTGCGTACATATTCGGCTCAATTCCCAACACAAAATACATGCCTTTTTTCACAATCTGATGAAAAAACTTTCCCAAATATGTACAGACACTGTAAACGTAATTAAAAATGAATTATTGCAAGAAGAATTGAATTTAAAAAAAAAAAAAGATATTCCATTTCCATATAGATATACATGTCTGCAAACTGTTTTTCCCAATTTGACAGAAATCTATATTAAACTTACCAATTGTGTTGCCAATGGCAATTTCCCAACATTAACAGAAAAAGGCCTGCAAGTGCAGTCTGATGATATGGGTACAAACATTAGTGTGGTTTTGTATTTATTATATGTCCCTTATTTATCTAATTGGCTACACAAATTCAAAATTAATTCCTCTGATAACAACGTTATAAAATATTTTGGATGAGTGGAATTCAATTTAGAAAATTAGCTCCAGCAGAATTTCTGTATTCAACTGCAGTGCAATACGACATTACGTATTTCATGGGTGTATAAAACTCTGTATTATAACTGTATGATTACACATGCATGTAATAAATTGCTTTACAATCTATTAGTCAAACCTGCCATTTGTGTTCAGCAGCCAGTCTTCTTCTATAGCCAGTTTGTGTTCCCCCCAAATCAATTTCACTATATAAACATACCTAAACCAGCGGCCACCTGTCTAACATGGCCAACACAGTGATATACACCGCTTATTATGACTAAATGCTTGGCCACATTGGTTTCAACAGCCATTTTCAGAGTAGTGTTATACTATGAGTAGGACCACAAATCAGAAACAAATACGTGATTTTTTTAAAACAACAAAATTACACTTCTATCTAATGTAAATATTTATTGGTAAGTACAGAGACAGTCAATTACTGATTTTTATAAACAATGAAATGATATCAAACTATACCACACTTTGTTATGAATATTTATTGGTAAGTACATGTGTTGCCATACACTTTATATAATGTACACCAATTTCTTGTAATTTTTTATATAATGTACCCCAATTTCTTGTGATTTTTTCGCAACCTGTCTTATGCAGCCACTTTTTCAATTCCCATTAAGTGGTTGCTGAAATTGGTATGACTGTATTTCTAAAATATCATTCATTGCATTTTTTTTAAATTTGCATCCAGCATTTAGACAAGATTGAGTATGAGCCACATTATCTAAACTACCATGTCTTCTTGAAATTTAGCCAATTTTTAGCTTATTTAGTTTTTTAGAAATTATCCTAACTGGATGTAATGTTCAACTCATGTAATTACCATAAACTTTAATTTAAATTAAATTCTTGACCTTACCAACTGTGACCAACCATAACTAAACATGAATATTTTGAGGATATTTGCCAATTTTGGATGAATAACATTTTTATGTCATCATGTGAGGCAGGAGAATTATATTTAACGTGAGTGTGTAGCATGAGTGTAAAATATGTATTCTTCTGCCTCACAAAATGAAATTGAAATGTTATTCATAAAAAATTGGCAAATGCTCTATTTGTTACATATTTCTCATAAAACAAGAAAAGGTACTGGTACCTATAGTCCCAAAATTTGTAAAGTATTTTGGTAATTCCAGTGAAAATAACAGCTTACATTGATTTTGCATTGTGTTTTTCTTCACACTTTGAAAAATAACAAATAAAAATAACAAATTTTTCTAACTGATGCATCCTTATATTTCACGACCAAAAATGAAATATGAAAGTCTAACATACCATATCTTGTATATTGTCCACATCACCTTCTCTCACTGAGGACAAGAATTCTTCCTCCCTCTGTAAAGTGTCATGGCTCTCTGCAGCTAAAATTGAAATAAATAAATAATTACATCAGAACTTATAATGCTGTACCAAAGTTGCACCCATGCTCAATTCAAACTTTTGCAAGATCAGCCATATTTTTCAATTTTCTCTCCAAAAGTGAATAATTTTGAAATTGTGAATGCAAATTTGGAAAAAAAATCATTTTTTAATTTGTGGTCACAATATCCCTATTGAAGTCAAATGACAATAAATTTGAAGAGGTTCTTGTATTTTCAAACAGTTCTGTGTATTTTTAGATTTCCCAATTTTAATAAAATGTTGCTAAAATTCTGCATTCAAAAGACCTAGGCCCTATTTCCAAAGACATGAAAGATTGTGGAAAACCCCGGGGCATGAACCCACATTAACTAGTCTAGATGGTCAAGGACTTCATGATTTAATGCGTGATGTTAAAACCACTTGGCTGTGATGGCCCCTTATTGCTATGTAATGCCTTTTCTGTCCAAAAATACACAACATTTATAAAGATTCAAGCATATGGGAAATGAGGAATTTACAAGTCAAAATATCTTCTCTTGTGTCAAGCTGATGAAATATAAGTTACCTCTTCTGTTAAGCTGATGAGTTATAAGTTATTCCCCTTCTGTTAACCTGATGAGTTAGAAGAAATCACCCATTATGTAAATCTGATTAGATAGAAGTTACCTCTCCCCCCTTCTATTTTCCCAGTGAGTAAGAAGATATCTCCCCTTTTGTTAATCTGATGAGTAAGAAGTTATCTCCCCTTTTGTTAATCTGATGAGTAAGAAATTATCTCCCCTTTTGTCAGTCTGATGAGTAAGAATTTATCTCCCTATGTGTAAATCCGAGGAGTTTGAAGTTTCCTCCCCTTTTGTTACTTTGATAAGTCAAAAGTTATCTCCCTTACTTTAAATATTATTAATTAAAAGTTATCTCCCCTTGTGTTCATTACCTTCTATGATATCTTTAACATCTTTAGATTTGGTAGTAAACTGTGGAGTATGTCCCTCAGCATTCACTATGGACACGTCCGCATTATGGTCAAGTAACACCCTCACTGTGTCCTGTAAATAAGATGTCACAAACTCTTACTTCAAACCTGACCACAAAGATGTGTTTGAGAAAAACTGCGCTCATAAGAGGTAAGTCATTCATGAAGATCAAAAAGTCCTATAACGCTTACATATATTGATCAAATTATGTCATAATAATGATCTTTTAAAATCTCACTGACATAAGGCTTCCTACCAAGTTTGGTTAAAATTTCAGAAAAGTTATAGTTTTATCAAGATGAATTAGCACATGTTTACAAACAAGATGAGTCTAAATTAAATCCTGACAGGGGTGACAGGCTAGTCTTGGAACAAAATTATTACAGCTACAGCAATGCATGGAATCAGAGTGAAGTCAAATGTTACACTTATACACCCCCATTTTGGGATATTAGACAGCATTGTTTAGGTTTTCGACGGAGCCCTGATGTGTCACTTTATCTCTGTAGACTTGTACAAAAGTTAGTCGACAGAAATTAAAACATTGCAAAAAGATAAAAGGAGGAACAGACAAACCACGAATAATATGACCCAAATCTTTTACCTCAGGGCATAGAAAAATAGATCAATATAGCATTAGCCTTCATACTTACAACACGAGCAGTGAACGCTGCTTTGTGAAGAGGTGTGTCACCGTGTGAATTCACAATATTAACATCTGCTCCATTCTGTAAAAAATAAAAATGTACTAACTATTACACAAAATTGAAATTGATAATCAGTTTAAGATATATAAGTAATGGATATGAATAAAATATTTGGTGATTACATTGCTGGTTAGGTAAAAAATCTATTATCAAAGCATACACATGTAAAATTACAAGGATTTAATAGTTATCTCCCCCTTGTGATCACAGTACATATACATGAATATGAATTAAATATTTGGTGATTACATTGCTGGTTAGATAAATCTATTATCAAAGCATACACATATAAAATTACAAGGATTTAAAAGTTATCTCCCCCTTGTGATCACAGAGCATATACATGTCACATAACCTTTGATCAGATAAAGCTTAGATAAGCCTATGACACAGTTGAGGTTACAACCACATATCCCACATGATTATATGACTTCAATACATACTCCTACTGAACTTTAAATCATTCACCCCTAAAACACATTTGGACTGGTTTAAGTCATTGATTTACAGAAGGGTCAATTGGTTTTCAGGGGTTGATGAGATAAGCATATATGTATAATTCAACTTGTGGCAAAATAACAGGCCAAGATCAGAGACCAGACAAAATAATGGGCCAAGATTGGAGACCAGACAAAATAACAGGCCAAGATTGGAGACCAGACAAAATAACAGGCCAACATCAGAGACCAGACATAATAACAGGCCAAGATCGGAGACCAGACAAAATAACAGGCCAAGATCAGACCAAACAAAATAACAGGCCAAGATCGGAGACCAGACAAAATAACAGGCCAAGATTGGAGACCAGACAAAATAACAGACCAACATCGGAGACCAGACAAAATAACAGGCCAAGATCGGAAACCAGACAAAATAACAGGCCAAGATTGGAGACCAGACAAAATAACAGGCCAAGATCGGAGACCAGACAAAATAACAGGCCAAGATTGGAGACCAGACAAAATAACAGGCCAAGATCAGAGACCAGACAAAATAACAGGCCAACATCGGAGACCAGACAAAATAACAGGCCAAGATTGGAGACCAGACAAAATAACAGGCCAAGATCGGAGACCAGACAAAATAACAGGCCAACATCAGAAACCAGACAAAATAATGGGTCAAGATCAGAGACCAGACAAAATAACAGGCCAAGATCAGAGACCAGACAAAATAATGGACCAACATTGGAGACCAGACAAAATAACAGGCCAAGATTGGAGACCAGACAAAATAACAAGCCAAGATCAGAGACCAGACAAAATAACAGGCCAAGATCAGAGACCAGACAAAATAACAGGCCAAGATTGGAGACCAGACAAAATAACAGGCCAAGGTTGGAGACCAGACAAAATAACAGGCCAAGATCAGAGACCAGACAAAATAATGGACCAACATCGGAGACCAGACAAAATAACATGCCAAGATCAGAGACCAGACAAAATAACAGGCCAAGATCAGAGACCAGACAAAATAACAGGCCAAGATTGGAGACCAGACAAAATAACAGGCCAAGATTGGAGACCAGACAAAATAACAGGCCAAGATTGGAGACCAGACAAAATAACAAGCCAAGATCAGAGACCATTACTGTATATCTGGATATTTTGACCTTTTTACAACAGAAAATTCTAGCTAAATCACCACAGTCACATGAATGTACGTGTTTCAATTGTTTAGCTTGAAAATTTCACTTTAATGTTAAATTTGCCCTTTATCTAATTAAAGTTTTATCTAACACAAACAGAGATGAAATGTTAAACATTGATACAAAAAGTTATATCTACACCAAATGTGCCTGTTAGAGCAAATACCCTTTAAATTGTAAAGTTGTTGGTTCTTGTAATGTTGTTCAAAATCCCACTCAAGTATCTTTCACTCATACGGAGACATAACAAAGGTTATGTATGAATGGCCATTTATAAGCAGGTGCCCTTTATACAGAAGTGGCCTTTGATACAAGTTTAACTGTACATTGTCTCCAGGTATTCACTCCCACCATTTAATAAAACCTAACAGTCTTGAAAATGTACCAGGAGAATCAGAGTTTTTTCAGAGCAGAACAATAGATCTTGTGATGATAAATGCAGTCTTATAACTATGGATGGCAATTGATACAGATTCCTGTAAAATGATGTCACAAAACAATCC
This sequence comes from Atrina japonica, assembly GCA_030159075.1. Taxonomy (NCBI): domain Eukaryota; kingdom Metazoa; phylum Mollusca; class Bivalvia; order Pterioida; family Pinnidae; genus Atrina; species Atrina japonica. The sequence continues at coordinate 131,230 of BROG01000699.1, read as the reverse complement.
TTTCATTTTTGACAAAGTCTATATTTTTGTGCAAATCTGTATCATTTGCTGTTGATAGAGCATTGGTTTGCTTTGTAACAGCAGTGATGCGCATGCGTTGATAAATACACCAATATTCTGTTACTTCATAATAAATCTATATATGTTTTATCACGCGTGCCATAATATGTTATCAAAAATGTACATATATAAGGAAAGGTTTTTCATAAGTTTGTAATAACTTGTTACCAATCCTTTGCATTTAATGGCAATAAATATGTTCAAATCCTAACAGTACACAAATGTTCCACTTCATCAGGGACGTGTTATAGTAGCTCTGCTATGGAACATACAGATCTTGACCAATGTCAGATAACATGGATAAGTACTCCTGTACTTAACTCACCTTTAATAAACACAGTACCGTGTCTGTGTGACCAAAGTATGCTGCCAGATGTAATGCACTCCAACCTCGGTTTGATTTCTGATTTCCTGCAAGCAAAAATAATTCAACAGTTACAGTTTGGGCCATCATCAAAAACAAATTATATCAATGTGCCTTGACAATTACATGTAGTTTGAGACGTGTGTCAGTTGGTCAGCAAACATTTTTTAAATTTTCTATTAATTCCGATATATGTATGTAAATTGGACAAATTTTTACAAAAAAAAGGTGAGCAAAATTGCCTTATAAAAATGGAGTCAGGGCTTTATAGGTTGGGCAGTCTGGTATCAGCAAACAAACATTTGATTTTAGTTCTGGACTTATACTCATGTAATGTTTGAAAAACAAAATGCCCCAAATGGGAAAGCAAACCATTTGGATTTATAAGTCCATACACATGATGAGGGTCACATACAAAAAATTGAGGTCATTTATATCTTTTTTTTTATAAATTTGGAATAATTGTACTCATGAAATTCATGTGGTGGATATAATCCTAATATTTTCATTCTCAATTCTTTAACATTTTTAAAACATATTTTTTTTTATAATTATACAATGTAACATTTATGATGTTAAAAAGTAAATGTGTGTTTTTCAAATGTTAAAAACGTTTTTCAATAATAATGCAACTAGATCTACATGTACATTTCACGTTCATTTAAGATTGGATGAATACCAAATGAAGATCATATCTTGCTCTTTTCCTGTGCATTATGCTCACAGTGAAGATCATATCTTGCTCTTTTCCTGTGTATTAATGCAGTTAAGTGTAAGACAGGATGTTCTGTTAGAATTCATATGAAGGCGTACATTGAGTGTACATTGTACGTAGGGTCCTCTGGCTGAGTGGTTAGAGCATCGAGCTTCAAACCATGGAGTCTTTCATATTTAGTCAGTGCAGGTTTAAGCCCTGCTGGAACCTAAGCCGATTTTGCGAGAAAGTTTGACAGTTTATTTGCGGAAGATCGGTGGCCTTTTCCCAGGTACATGGTAACCAGGTTCCCTCCCCCGTCATTAAAAACTGACAGTAACCATGTAACTGAAAAATTATTTAGTGTGTCGTAAAACATCAAACAAATAAACAAAACCAAAATGAGTATGTCGTAAAGTTTGCCAGTTTTCTTGAAATATTCTAGCAGATATTTTGAAATCCGCCGGTCTTACCAGCAAAACCGTTAAATTTGACATAAGTTCGGTGAAATTCGTCAAATGATCGGTCCAAACAGCCGGTCAATGTTTGAGTCAGCCAATCCGGATTTTGTTACTTCTGTGCGTGTGCAGTTTTTTTATTTTAGTTTCAGATCAGTAAAAGGCTTGAACTTACGTACCATTCAATCTGTTCAAATGCGTTATTGACTAAGATAATTGTAAAACATGGCGGCCTCGTGGCCTATCAAGTAAAGTTGTAAAGTTTGCCAGTTTTCTTGCAGAATGCCGGTACATGTACATGTACATTGTAACCATCATTTTCCTCCATCATTCAAAACTGTCCGACACTGTATAACTGTCAAATTGTTGATTTTGGCATTAAAAACCACTAAAAATTTTATTGACTTTCGAAGTCTGTTATAATCCAAGTATTAATTACCTTTACAGTTAACATCCAAGGAGTTGCCCCCGTTTTTGACCTTTTGTAAAATATTCTCAATCACATCCTGTTTTCCATTTCTAGCAGCCTGCAAGAATTTTTCTTCCGAAGACACATCATCTTCTGGATCCGAGTAATATTCGACTTCAGATTCGTCCATCATTAGCAAAGTATCAACCACATCTCAGACCTAAAACAGAGAACGTCAAATAATTATAGACATCTCAGACCTAAAACAGAGAACGTCAAATAATTATGACATCTCAGACCAAAATAGAGAACGTCAAATAATTGTAGACATCTCAGACCAAAACAGAGAATGTCAACAAAATATATATACATCTCAGACCTAAAACAGAGAATGTCAAATAATTATAGATATCTCAGACCAAAACAGAGAATGTCAAATAATTATAGACATCTCAGACCTAAAACAGAGAACGTCAAATAATTATAGACATCTCAGACCAAAACAGAGAACGTCAACAAAATATATATACATCTCAGACCTAAAACAGAGAACGTCAAATAATTGTAGATATCTCAGACCAAAATAGAGAACGTCAAATAATTGTAGACATCTCAGACCAAAACAGAGAACGTCAACAGACCAAAACATATACATACTCAGACCTAAAACAGAGAACGTCAAATAATTGTAGATATCTCAGACCAAAATAGAGAACGTCAAATAATTGTAGACATCTCAGACCAAAACAGAGAACGTCAACAAAATATATATACATCTCAGACCTAAAACAGAGAATGTCAAATAATTGTAGACATCTCAGACCAAAACAGAAAATGTCAACAAAATATATATACATCTCAGACCAAAACAGAGAATGTCAACAAAATATATACATGTATACATCTCAGACCTAAAACAGAGAACGTCAACAAAATATATATACATTTCAGACCTAAAATAGAGAACATCAAATAATTATAGATATCTCAGACCTGAAACAGAAAATGTCAACAAAATATATAGACAACTCGAACCTAAAACAGAGAATGTCAACAAAATATATATACATCTCAGACCTAAAATAGAGAACATCAAATAATTATAGATATCTCAGACCTGAAACAGAAAATGTCAACAAAATATATAGACAACTCGAACCTAAAACAGAGAATGTCAACAAAATATATATATATCTCAGACCTAAAACAGAGAATGTCAAATAAATATAGACAACTCGGACCTTAAACAGAGAATGTCAAATAATTATAGACAACTCGGACCTAAAACAGAGAATGTCAAATGAATATACAGACATCTCAGATCTAAAAAAGAAAATGTCAACTAAATATACAGACATATTCTCAGACCTAAAACAAAAAATGTCAACTAAAATACATGTATATAGACATCTCAGACCTGATACAGAAAATGTCAACTAAATATACAGACAACTCAGACCTGATACAGAAAATGTCAACTAAATATACAGACAATTCAGACCTGATACAGAAAATGTCAACTAAATATACAGACAATTCAGACCTGATACAGAAAATGTCAACTAAATATACAGACAATTCAGACCTGAAACAGAAAATGTCAACTAAATATACAGACAATTCAGACCTGATACAGAAAATGTCAACTAAATACATGTATACACACATCTCAGACCTAAAAAAGAGAATGTCAATGAAGATTACTTTATTTGTGGAGCTGCATTATGTTTTGATAAACATGATAAAATATTATATAATGATTGATTATGAGATTAATTAAATGAAGTTTGTATGGGTATGTCACCGACTATATGTGAAGCGCTATTAAATGTAAACGGGTGATTAGGCCTGATCAACAAAGTCACTTCACGGTTGTAGTCCCAAACCATTAACACAGAAAAATATTAAGTCTCCTCCAGGCATATTTGTTCTGGATCAAACATACATAATACATATGTAATGTAAAAAATACAGTACAATAGATGTAGCAAATAAACATGGAAAACTGGTATTTAATTAGTCTGTATTTATTTAAACACACACAATATTAAATCAATGCCTCTGGGATACACTGATGCTGGCATCAGGAAGGAAACTGTTTCAGTTACATGTTATCAATGTATCCAAGCTGAGGACCACTACATCGGCTTACCGTAATTAACCAATTAATCGCACAAGGCGCTACAAAAATCACGAAAAAGGGGTGGGCGCTTAATGGGACCAATTAATAATCAAATTGACGTATAACAATTAATTTAAAGTTGATTTATATGTGCATTAAAACCTCCTATAGCGGCCTCTATATAAGGATTACCTGTTTATATAAGGGCCAGTTTTTTCAAGCCCTTGACTGCATACTTCAATTAAATTGAACCTGTGTATAAGGTCACATGCCACTCCCATGTCCTACATGTTATACCGTAAAATGGGAAATTTTGGCGTCGCTAAAATTTGGCCACTTTGGTCATAAAATAAAGGGTTAATTTTTGGTCAGTTAAATTTTGACCATATATGTTTATATCATGTTTAAATTTGGGCTACCATCAGATCACGGTCTTGTTGTGTCAACCAATCCAGGTGTCTGAAATATCAAAATATTAAAAAGTACCAGTAAGAGTACAATGTAATTGGAATCGATGCATCACTGGTACTTAATTAATATTAACATCCACATGGTGTTATTTTATAAACCGCTTGTTTGTTAATCTATAATACACTAACACATTTTAAAAAAGTACTGATAGAAACATTGTATGCATATTTGGATAGTTTAATTTTGGCCATTTTAATAGGGTGACCAAATTGGCCAAAATTATAGAATGGCCAAAATACCCAATTTATGATATTAGATGCTAAACATCTAGGTCACATACATGTGCTTCTTTAACCATATTGTATTAGAGGACTCACATCTAGGTCACATACTTCCCTGTTCTACGTATTGTATTAGAAAAGTAAGAGGATTCACATCTAGGTCACATACTTCCTGTTCTACATGTTTTATTAAAGGATCTACAACTACATTGTAGGTCACATACATGTACTTCCCTGTCCTACATATGTACATGTTATAGTAGAGGATCTACATCTAGGTCACATACTTCCTGCTGTACATGTTTTTAGAGGATCTACATCTACATTGTAGGTCACATGCATGTACTTCCCTGTCCTAAATATGTACATGTTATAGTAGAGGATCTACATCTAGGTCACATACTTCCTGTTCCACCTGTTTTATTAGAGGATCTACATCTACATTGTAGGTCACATACATGTACTTCCTTGTCCTAAATATGTACATGTTATAGTAGAGGATCTACATCTAGGTCACATACTTCCTGTTCTACGTGTTTTATTAGAGAATCTACATCTACATTGTAGGTCACATGCATGTACTTCCCTGTCCTAAATATGTACATGTTATAGTAGAGGATCTACATCTATCTAGGTCACATACTTCCTGTTCTACCTGTTTTATTAGAGGATCTACATCTACATTGTAGGTCACATACATGTACTTCCTTGTCCTACATATGTACATGTTATAGTAGAGGATCTACATCTAGGTCACATACTTCCTGTTCTACTTGTTTTATTAGAGAATCTACATCTACATTGTAGGTCACATACATGTACTTCCCTGTCCTACATATGTACATGTTGTAATAGAGGATCTACATCTAGGTCACATACTTACCTGTTCTAAGCATTATACTTTGTATGTATTTAGTTTGTTTATATAATCTTGTCAGCTCCTGCGAGCTGCAGTTTGAATGTCATCATGAGTGTGTGTAGGTGTTTGGGTGTGTGTCCTATATATGTAAAGTCATGAAAAATATTATCCACCATTTGGTTCGATCCTGCACATGTAAATCTTCAATCACAGAATTTCAACTCGTGCAAATTTGACATAATGAGATTTCACTGCATATATCTCCTTATCTCCACCATAAAAATAAATTTATTTAATTAATTTACTGCAATTTTAAAAAGAAATAGATCATAAACAAGATGTGTTTGTGAATCACAAATGCCTATGGGCCAAATAATTGAATATTGCACTCTATGTGTAAGTGGGACAAAATTACGGACAGAAAGACAGACAGACGGACGATCCAAACACTAGATGCTCCCTGTGGACTTTTCAGGCCGGGAGCATAAAAATAAGGCCTACATTATGACATAATTTCAATTTTCATCAAATAGGTTTATTTAAGGATATCTTAATAATAACTCCACTAATTTTCTGAAATGTTGGAAATAGCAAACAAAGTTAAAAACTGGTATCTAGGGTAATTAGGATACAGACTGTCTATTTATAGACCTGAGACATAGCTTGAGGAAGTAATTTTTACTACAAAGTGAACTTTGCATAGGCGTTGGAAGCAAATTGAAAGTGTGGGGGGGGGGGTAAACCAACTTAAATACACACACGCCAGAAACTTCAGGGGGCTAACCCCCAATTTTCAACACCTATGTCTATCTTTGCAAAAAAAGTGGGGGGGGGGGGGGGCTAGCCCCCCCCCCCCCCCCCCCCCCGGGTTCCGACGCCTATGCTTTGTACTTATTTTCTACTACTAAAGATATAGACATTTGTTACAACAGATAACTTGTTATATATACTAATATAGGCCTTCTGTCTAGAATCTACTAATTAATCAACACATCGAAATCGCCATCGAAATGGATATTGAACAAGATAGGGTGCATTCATTGAAACGACGAACTATAAATAGATCTACCCTTTTGATTTGCATTTTAAATCATCATTTGACATTCAGCATCACGTGCATACTGGCGGAAACTGATTATGCCCGTACAATAACTGCGGACGTGATTATGCAAATCATCATGATTAACAAATACTTGAAATAGGTTGTCCTCCGGACCTCTGGGACACTTACCGCTAATTTTGAAAATAACAGCACATCTGTCGACTTTATATAAAGATGTCGTGCAACAACATCTTAACTGTAATAATTCTGATTAACTACGGTAACGACAGAATCCCAATGACCGGAGAGTTCCCAGTTGAAGCCGTATGTGCATTTAACAAAACAGGAAATGTGACAGTTACGGGAGTTAACTCTAACACAAATTATATTACTCTAGTTTCACTTTCGTTTTGTGAATTATTGTTTACTTTTTCATGGTTGCATGAAACTACCGTAAAGTATTTTCTTTGCCTCATTCTTATGTGGTATAGAGATAAACCGATACATAAAGTATATTTTCATAGCTTCCAAACGCTGAGAATTATACGGTGGCACATAGGTGACGTTCAAGAAACAATCTCGTGTCGAGTCGTAAGGGACTTCATCAGTTCATGATTTAAAGCACGATGCTCTGACCACTCAGTCCCTACATGTTGATAAAACTGTCAAACGAAAATATCTTTACCGATACGTAGGGCAAACACAATACATAATACAAAGTCAGTAGTCCAAGTCCATAAAATCCAAGATATACAGACAAAGCCTGGTTGAATCCAGGATTTCGAGTTAGAGGAAAGAAAGAGTATAAAAATCTTTTCGCCGAACGTAGCGAGGAGCGAAAATCTTTCTAGGCCTGATTTAAAAGCTCTAGGAGCCCTTTTCTGGATTCTAGACGTAATGTTAGTATAAAATAAAATTTGTATGTGAACAAAGTGGGGGCGGTCCCCCCGGTTCCTACGCCTATATATTTATTGGTTTGCAGAACTTACGGCCTGTCGGTCCTTCACAGTGGCGCCGGATTCAAGATGGCCGTACGCCGAGCATAGGCCAAAATTTGAAGCCCTTCGCCGGCATTTGTTGACGTCTCCATATGAGTGAAATATTCTTGAGTGGGACGTTAAACAACAATAAAACAAACAAAATTAAATCGACATTTTATAGAAAAATGAAAGGTTTTACACCTATTTTATCAACTTTAGGCGGCACTCTCCCCCATCACTGCACATATTTTTACGTGTTGGATTAATTGTGAGGCAATATTTTATTAGGGGAAGGGTTTTACACATCTTTCAGATATTTTTTGAAAAATTTAGAGTCTCTTTTTTCTGCATCCAGACGCAAAAATACGCATACCAATGCGCTAATAAACCACTTTGATTATCCTTCTCGAAAGAAGTTGGATCAGCAAAAAAAAAGTTACTAAAATCGGGACAAAATTTTGGCCTAGTATCCTCCATACATCGAATTATAACCTCTTTATCGTTAAAAATATCGTTGATGGGTTATTTCGGAAGTCCGATGAGGTATCCTCTAGCTCCCAGATACAAAAAACGCCATTTCCCCGTGGTCCAGGACATGCTTCCCAGAAATGTTCAATTATTAAAGCCCATAGAGTTAATTATCACATTGCGACTCGTTTTTATTCCGGCCAAATATTGCATTAAATTGACATGCATATCATTTATCCAAAATAAACTGAGTATCAGCAAACACAAATGCATAAGTATGATGCGGAAGACCAGAATTTTTTTTATTTTTAAAAGTTCTGGAAAGCCGTTTTCTGGATTCCAGACGTGTTGATAATGTATTTAAAAAATTCGTATGTGAGAAAGTATTGGGAAGGGACACCCCTGACCGCCCCGGTAACTACGCCTACATACATGTAATGTGTAAAATGTGTAAAAAAAAATGTGTAAGATATTAGTTACATTTTGATATAATTCAAAATCATTTGCCAAGTTTACAAGTAAAATTTCATATTCGTACAAGACGAGGAAAAGAAAGCGAAAATTCTTTACCGAAATGATGGGCAACAGGAAAGGAAGAGTATACACATGTATAATATAATTGTTTTGGACGAGCGTAGCAAGGGCGAAAATTTTGGTAATTCATTTTTATTAATTTTCCAACTTTTAAACATTTTTGTTAACTTCTGGGCTTTTGAGTTGATTTTTTACTGTACAATTATCTATACTTTTGCGTCTAAAGGGGGGGCGTACGTCGCTTACGCCCCTTGAATCCGCCTCTGGGGATTCAGGTGGGAGTGCAGCGAGAGTGCTCCCCTAAAGTTGACAAAATAGGTGTAAAACCTTTAGTTTTTCCATAAAAGTAGGGAAATAAGTAATAAATTTCCCAAATTTTCGTGCTTCTCTCCTCTCGACGAAGATATAAATGTATACTTGCGTCCCCATTCCAACTTTTTAAAAGTTCACTCAACACCAACATGTCACAAGTCCCGTGCCACTACTTTCAAGGTAGCCGAATTGAACAAATACTTCACACACGACTCAGACTTAACTGTAGTTCCCTCAAGTCTCATCTTTATGCGCGTAATATCATAGATAACCCTAACTCAACTTGCGGAAGCCCTGAAACAACCCGTCACTTTCTACTAGAATGTCCTCTGTACACCGCCACCCGTGCGCGTTATTTAGATCCACTCCCATTTCCAAAAACTGAACATGTCTTATTGTATGGAAGTCTAACTTTGAACGTAGCAGACAACATTGAAATTGTCAAAGCGGTTCATAAATACATAACTGTAAGTAAAAGATTCTCGTACTTGATTGACCCGTAATTATTTAAAAATTACCTAGTAGTATATAAGTGAAAGCTTGATACTTGAGTAACATTAAATATAGCCGAGTAGACATTACCAATCCAATTGACATGTATTTCTACATCTACAACTCCCCTCCTCTTCCCACGAAATTTCGATTTATATTTCAACAAGTTACCGGCAAACTTGTTTCCGAATCCTATTGTTATTAATACTGTTCACCTGTTACATGTTATATTGATTTGAAGCAATAAAATAGAGTTTAAACTAACTTTTTAAAATCCGGAGTAGTATTAAGTGCGCACGTAATGTTTTTCCCTTGTCATCTCCATGTCACCTTAGATTTATGGTGAGGCTTATCTTTTCAATAAAATCTATAGATCGATTGATTAAACGTCCTAAATGAAAAGAATTCAGCAACGGGTACAGCGTTCGGTAATCATTTTTTGTTCTCAGACACAAAATTTGACCGCGGTCCTGGACATGCTTCCCAGAAACTGTTCAATTTCAAAAGCACGGAAAGTTCATTTTTTAGGTTCCGGGCATCATATTGGGGACCTGTTTTTTCTCAAATGTTGTAACAAACAAAATTAGTTCCCCCAAAGTAAATTGAGTTTTAGCAGAGACATATAAAACATTATATGTCTCCGGTTTTAGCAAACGCAACTTTCAAAAGAGCAATTCACGAGGAATTGGGGATCCAGAAATGTTTGGAATTTTAAAAAGCTCTGTGAGATGTGGGTGGCTTTTCCTATTACCTCATCAAAGTAACTGATGGAAAAGCCAACATTGAAAGATTTTTGTTCACGACTAATTTTTATTGAGAATATTTTAAAGATCCATAGATGTTATGCGTCTTCTAGACGGATTAAAAAAAACATATTGTGAAGCTATTTCTTACCACAATGCAATAGAGTTTTCAAGTATTATTTGGATATAAGTCTATAATTTGTAATTTCAAAGATTTAACAATTCAAACAGCCGAAAGCAAAAATTAGATATCACAATTAGATCTATAATTACCCATATAGGGAGTTTTCATCACAAACTTCAACTTTCTTTTGAATAAATATATCTTTTAGTAACTTTTAATTAAAAAAAATCTAAATTTATACAGAAACTGGATTTAATTCATTGTTTAATGTGAAAATTATATTAGAATTCATATCTAATCAGAAATGCAGTAATACCTGCTTTAGTGTATAGTTTATAAGGACCACCTGGTCATAAAGAGTTGTTTGCTGTCCCCAAAAGTACCATTTGTGTACAAATCAACCTCTATATAAAGACCACCTCCCTATAAAGACTGGTTTTGTTGTGTCCGTAAGAGGGTCTTCATATACAAGTTTCACTGTGGTTTTGCAATATTTTTAATGTGGTTTTATATTAAATATATTGTAAAATGATAGCGTTCCAATACGTTTGTCCCCTATCTGTAGATGTAGAATACATAAGCTATACTATATCATTTATCTAGTTAAAAAAATGATTGGGAAATAAAATTATCAAAATCGATGAAAGAGCAACCATAATGTGTTACTAACGTCAACTAAATATACGAGAGTACTGTCTACACGAGTTACCTCTCTTGAATTATTAGTGCGGAAAACGTATTGAGTTTACGGTCTACGTGACTTCACAGGGTGCAGGGAAGTTTAAGAAATTCGGAACGAAGTGAAACTGACATTAGGCACAGTCAGTCTCTTTCTACTTGGATCAACAATATAAGGTCGGATTAACATTGCTGTACAGCAACTTCTGAAGTCTGAAACGGCTCTGTAACATGTCTTTGGCGAATCATACAAACTGGAGGGATTGCAAGGTATTTTTCACAGGTGTTAGATATATCTATTAGAGTCTAATCGATCAAAGTTTTCTTATTTCTTATTTACCAGTAACTGACATTAATGGTTTTCATCTGATGACTTTGAAGTACAGTTCATACATTTATTTTAAAATTCTTCTTTTTAGTGTATAATACCCAATGCCAATAACATGCTCAACATAATTGGGAAAATTTAGCTCAGAGTCAGAGTTGGGGAAAAAATAGCAGATTTTACATTGGGAATGGGGCCTTTTACAGGACCAGCATGTTGATGATATTTTTCACTGATAAAAATAGTAAAATGAAAATAAATCATAAAAATATTCATGTACATTTTTTAAGATTTAGTACGTTATTGAAATATTTAATTTATACATGAGGTAGTTTATTCAGTTTTGCATTGTATTCTATTTCTATGGACCAATGTCAGATAAATGTCCATGTAGGTCATTATCCGTCCATGAACTTTTCCCATCTAAATGCCTTTCTCTTAAGAACCACTGGACAAACTTCATCTAAATTTGGCAGGAAGCTTCTCTCCTCCATCACTAAAACTGGCTGCCACCATGACAGAAAATTGTTTAGTGTGACATAAAACCACATTTAAATTCAAATGACAGTGAAACAGGGTTCAACATTAAGGGTTGTTCGGCTGTCCGGGACAAGTCCATTTTGCATTCTTACAAATAGATCTTACTTCTCATTTGTCCGAAAGGACAACTAAAATTGTTAAAGACAAAAATTAATTCAATGAAAATTATACATGTACTTGTTTAAATAAAATACATGCATAGGCGTCGGAAGCAAATTGAAAGTGGGGGGGCTAAACCAACTGAAAAAACACACACACACGCCAGAAACGTCTGGGGGGGCAAAGCCCCAATTTTCAACACATATGTCTATCTTTGCAAAAAAAGTGGGGGGGCTAAGCCCCACCGGTTCCGATGCCTATGACATGTACATGTAATATCTTTAAATGTTACACTTGATTTTTGGACAAGTCATTTTAACATTCGGACAAGTAGATTTGAATACTAATTGTCCTGCAAGACATGTGGAAATTTTCATTGTTGTTGACCCCAGTGAAATTTGTATTTTCAAACAGTTTTGTTTATTTTTAAATTTTCCAATTTCATTAATATGTTGATTATACATGTAGCCCAAATTCAAAAAGCCTGGGCCCCATTCCCAAGAGAATGTGGAAAACCACAGTCTATGGACTACAGTATGAGAGTAATGGACATATACACTCCTGGACAAGTGTGCTTGCTGAGCTTGTTGACTATATTTTGTCATCATATAATGCTTCAGTTGACGTGAATAGAGACATCGACACGTTCACGAATTACCTTGACATTCAGTAGAAAATCGGCACAGTAGACTGCAGTGTGTTTGCTTTAATTCAAGTATAAAGAAACAGATGAGTTGGTAATTATAGAAGCATTTTATTGTGTTATATATTGGTGTCACATGTTGTCGTCTAGCAAACATAGTTCTGCAATAATAAGTACAGCCACATGCCAAAAGTGAGTCAACTAACGTCACTTTCCCATAGCTGTCTTTGCTAAATCAACTCTTTAAAAATTATTGGCCAGATGTCACTTATATGCTCAATAAAATCTTGTAAACTTTTGAACATTCGTGTTGAAGTCTATGGACTATCTTAATTTCTATATTGTTTGGAATGTGACAATTTTTTTTTTCATGAAAACAGCAAGTATATTTGTAAGTCACAAGCGAAATTAACAACATCATTTCCTTTTTTGTTCAGAGTTAAGTGGTGTCAACAAAATACTGCAAAGTAAAATGTTGCTTCTCAGAAATAAAGTCTCAAAGAAGTTTAAAACTAATTATAAAATATCAGATGGAGATGAATAGAATTAAGAATTGACTCAAGCATTACTTTGTGGCAGGTTAATTTAAAAAAAACTTGATTTAACATTGAAAGCTATAGGAAAATGAAATTACCGTAGTTGACTTTCTTTTGGCTTGGTGCTGTATTCACAGATAAAGAAATTTCCCATTTTTTAAGGTAAATGATATTTTGTTGTCTTCAAATGTTTGTACTCTGTAAGCTGAATTAAATGACAATTTCAATAGATGTCATACAAATGTTTAAAGACATTTTCACATTCTTAAAAGCTACATGTATACCCACCAATTCACTACGTGTAAAAATATATGTATTACATGTATATATATATATATACATGTATATATATCGGGCTAGTGATTTTCAGTTTCAAATTACCGTAATGCCACAATTCTGTTTCCAGTTTTGATGAATTTTAGTTTTTTCTGTTTTCATAAGAACAAAAAATAAAGACATACACCCTAAAACATTATGAAAACCTAATTCAATAGATGAGAAGAATCTGGATGTCATAGTACTGATACTGCAACAGCCAAAATGAGTTAGCCCTTTCTGGCTTATAATACAGGATAAATACAGAAATTGATGCAAAAGTGATGGAATGTTGTAAATAAACAAAGAAATTAGGTTTATAACACACAAAAATTGCACATTAGTTCAGAATTTAATACCTCAAGTCGGAATTTTTAAAGATTTTGCAAAAATTCAAATTCTGTTTCAGATTGCCTATTCTGTGATTCTCTCTATTATGTATACTGGAATCAACCCTTGCGACGTAAGCGGCCCCAGTCATAGTTCAATCGGTGAATAATGTGTAATGATAGCCAAACGTGTAACCTATGTCTTAGTAAAAATTGCAATGTCCCCTTTTTAATGTACTGGTACAGTGCATCGTCCCGTCCATGTACTTTTGACATTTATAAAACGGGGGTCTTTTTATCCAATTCCCTTTTGAACTACATTTCCATGCCTTCTTTTAATGTAAAGCCTACATACATGTACTACATATACATGCATCCATATTTGGGTGTAAATAAATGTTCCTGCAATTTGTTTTTCATCGTTAATGTGTTAAAATATATTGCTATTGACCCCTGTCGGCGATATATAAAAAGTGTTAAAGAAAAATCCTATTCAATCTAATGATTTTTATATTTAAATCTAATTTTATGATATTAAGGCACACCATGAAACATACCCATATATCATGTTCTCACTCAGTTTTTATTTAGGCCTAGGCCTACCAGTGGTTTTACCAAAAAGTGAGAACATGATAAAATATTACCAAAAAACCCTTAGGAAATTAAAAAGTGAGAGCATGAAAATTGCACTGGTTATTTCACCATCGAGTGATTAATTTGGTTGACCGACAAGTAATTTCGTAACCAACATCTTCGGCACTTGAAATGGGAATATCGGCAGCTAATCTTAATTAACATCTATTTATCAATATGTCACGATCAATTTTAATTTCTAAAAATGAAGACTTGACACATGTTTTTACAGTTTTATATTTTAAACAAACTTGGTTTATGCCAAATAAATCTAAGTTGACTTGAAAAATGACAGTTAACGTCACAAGAGACATGTGTCTTTTCTTAATATGAATTATTTGAAAAATGATTACTAACTATGACTAATGACTGCCAAAAATACCGTGTACTGATGCCGAAATGAATTGCAAGCAAGTGCCGAAATTACCTAAGACTGACTCCCGCTTAACTTAAGTCATAATGCCCTATGTAAGACAATTTTATTATAGATCTACACCATTTCAAAGTGATCTTATTCCTTCAAATTCAATTATGGTATAAAATATAAATATTATTGAACATTTTATACAGTACTACAAATCACCGAAAGGTTGCAAACAAATTTTAAATTTCTGGATGCCCATCTTTTAAAGTTTTTCATATCGCCACTGTGAAATCTTTTAGAGTTCACCGGGTTTTCATTGAATGTCCTTTAACCCTGTGGGCCGCTTATATCAATCCAATATGGCGGCACTGTAGTAATGATAGACCTATTCTGTGATTGCGGAAAATCACTGGCCCTATATATATATATATATATATATATATATATATAATTGATAAAACCTTTCATTTTAGAAATGTTTTGACTTGATTTCAGAATTTGTCTGAACAAGTTTTATTTTGTTTTTTTATTTCAGTATACATGTACCCTATAGAACAAGTGATACCATAATTAGTAAATTACATGTAACTTTCACCAGCTCAACTGCCAAATATAAGGGCTGATTGATATGTTAAAACTGAGCCTTGTACTGAAGAACCTGTGCTATATGTATATAAAGTCATTTTCAGGCTTATTATAAACTTTGTAACAACATCCAGTATCATTTGGTCAGTTAATATACAGTAAATGTGGTAATTAGGAGCCTTTGTAGACGAGTGGTTAGAGCATCGCTCTTTGAAACATGAAGTCTCTCACTTCTAATCAGCAAGCAATACATAGGTCCAAGCCCCTGATTTTTGTGAGATATTTTTCCAGTTTACTTGTGGAAAGCCGATGCTCTCTTCCTAGGTACATTGTATTCAGGTTCTCTCCTCCACCAATAAAAACTGGCCGTCACCATAAACTTAAATATTGTTGAGTGTGGCGTAAAACACTTATAAATTAAAAAAAAATGGAAGTGGTAACGTTTGCAAAATTGAAAAATTGCGAAAGAAGCATTGATAAAGTATTTGCATAATATGGGTCTAGCACCTATTCATGCTGATATTGTACATGAAGTAACACTATAAAAAGAGTGTGATGAGACTTAAAACTTAGGTCCTTTTGTATTGGAGGTCGTGGTATGTAAAAGATACATCACTGCATTGGCATCAATCCATAGCACAGGTCAAAATTTGTATCACTTTAATACTGCTGGTGCCATCACCATATATCGGTAAGTGAAAAATTCTTGGTGGGATGTACAACAGCAAACGAACAAAAACAGACAAAACTAGAGAAAGATGCCCTCAAAATATTACCATAAAAAGGTGGGACAAAAACAAACAAAACTAGAGAAAGATGTCCTGCAAAAAATGGGAACAAAAACAAACAAAACTAGAGAAAGATGTCCTTCAAAAAGGTAGAACAAAAACAAACAAAACTAGAGAACGATGTCCTCCAAATATTACCATAAAAAGGTGGAACAAAAACAAACAAAACTAGAGAAAGATGTCCTCCAAAAAGGTGGAACAAAAACTGAAAAAACTAGAGAAAGATGTCCTCCAAATAGGTGGAACAAAAACAAACAAAACTAGAGAAAGATGCCCTCCAAATATTACCATAAAATGGTGAAACAAAAACCAAAGAAAAAACTAGAGAAAGATGTCCTCCAAATATTACCATAAAATGGTGAAACAAAAACCAAAGAAAAAACTAGAGAAAGATGTCCTCCAAATATTACCATAAAAAGGTGGAACAAAAACAAACAAAACTAGAGAAAGATGTCCTCCAAAAAGGTGAAACAAAAACAAACAAAACTAGAGAAAGATGTCTTCCAAATATTACCATAAAAAGGTGGGACAAAAACAAACAAAACTAGAGAAAGATGTCTTCCAAATATTACCACAAAAAGGTGGGACAAAAACAAACAAAACTAGAGAAAGATGTCCTCCAAATATTATCACAAAAAGGTGGGACAAAAACAAACAAAACTAGAGAAAGATGTCCTTAAAGGTGGGTGGCAGATGAGGGGACCATGTTTTAATTGATGGGGAGAGAACCCAATTACAATGTACAGGAGAAGAGATAATGTTAAGTCAATTTCTATGTTAATGTTTGGGAATAAAAATGAAATCTCTTCATCAATGAACCATATAGCCCAAGGTTCAAATGACATAGGTTTAAGTTTTATACAATTGGCTTATTTACATGTACATTGTACATTGTACATTGTACATGTACATCTACTTAAAACTAATTGACGTTTTGTTTACAATATGGTAGAATTATCTAAAGATAAAGTTTCAAGGTCATAGGGTCAAATGTCAAGGTAACAGTCACCTACATGTAAGTAAACAGAAAATGTCAGTTGCATAGTTCCATAATTGACCAGATTTGCCAAGTGAGTGTCATAAGGCACCTTGTACTTCTTGTAAATGACACATATACTTAACATTGTTGATATAGGTCTTAATGACGAGTCAAAATTTGTGGCGCCTCACTTATACAGTTGGTGACCTCAATATAAGAAAAAAGTTAATGACAGAATGTGAAAAAAGCTGTAAAACTAACACTGAAACAGACGTACATGTATTACCATACGGTAATCGACTTTGTGTATTACATTTACCATATTACCATAACTCACTTAGTGTACATTGAAAAACTCTGAAATTCTCTGTCTATAAGCCCTTTTAAAAGTCACATTTTTGTAAAATAGAACAATGTAGAAAATTATGTAATATGTGTTTGCTTTTATTCACAATTGGCAAGCTATCGAGTTACATACATAGTGTAGCCTTACATTTATGAACCCTGGCACAGATAAAAAATTTATACACGCGTGTTAAAAAATTTCCATAATAAGATCATGAAGATAGCAGTGTCTAATTCAATACAAGGATCTATGTTTACTGACATTTGAGATGTCAATAGGCCTACATTTGTGTATAGTTTGAATACCATAACAAAATATTTATCTGCTGCACGATATTTTTAAATTGTTTAGAATGTGTGGATTTATAGTCCAGTAAATTGTAAAACAAAATTAACTATGTTCTAGATTTACTATGTGTTATGTATACTATTCTTTAATTTACTTTTTCATCATTTTTGTATCTTGGCATAGCCACTTGTGATGATCTAGTTGCCACTAGTGGTGGTCTAGTGGCCACTTGTGGTGGTCTAGTTGCCACTTGTGGTGGTTTAGTCGCCACTAGTGGTGGTCTAGTTGCCACTAGTGGTGGTCTAGTGGTAGAGCGTTCAGCTTGCAACCATAAGATCCCAGGTTCTATTCCCAATATCAGCTCATACCAAAGACTTTAATCAAAGTACTGAAAGTACTGATAAGAGTTGATGGTAATCATTAAGTTTTAATGAGATATAATACACTCAGTATACTGAAAAATATACATTGTGTACACGTTTGAAATATATTGCAGGTTAATGTCTATAAAGGGAACCACTGTCATGTTGTAAATTTTAAATTTACTGTCAAAATATGACATCAGCCTTTTTACTGAGAAAATGCATGTTATTTCCAGAGTTTCCAAATTAGCAAAAAATTTGTGGCAAAAACCTGCGTGAATCTCCCAATTTTATTTCAAATAAGAACAATACTGACAATGAAAACATCACAATTTTTTCACATTCTTTACCATTTATATCACACGTGAGTATAGGCAAAATTTCTACAATGATTTTAGGTTACTTTTTATTTTGGTAAAATTAGATTTGACAAAAAAGTAATTTAAATTTGGAGCAGACATTCAGCCTAACGTCAATACATAGATCAGCAATATGATTATAAAACCTGGGCTTATATACATTGTTTCATTGATATTAAATTTCTATGTGACAGGACAGTATTGTACCCTTACACTATACTTCCCATCAGTAGCCTAAAATCTCTAAGTTAATACGTGTGCATGTAAAACATTTTCCCAACTTCAAAGACTGCCGCAAGTTTCTCATCAGTAAAGATCACATGAATGAGGAATGAAGCAACATCTATGTCCAACTTCACAGACAGATCTTGCCAATACACAGTAAGGGAAAGATACACAACTCAACTCCAACTTGACAAAAAACTTATTTGCATGTTAATCATGCACAGGAATTGTAAACAGCCCAGTCAGTGGCTTTTACCGTCAATTCTGTCACAAGTGTATAATGTTAAAAAATAATTAAAAAGTAACATTCTAAAGCAAATTTCACAGTATTACAATAAATTTATAATCTGTTATCTATTTTCAGGCCTGGAATGACTATGGTGTTCCAATGTCCACATCGAGTAATGAGGCAGCTAAGATGTATGACGCTGTATTGACACAGGTAACCTTTGACCTTAAGTCACTTATAATAAAAACATTCCACACACAGTTTGTAAGGTATTCTTTTACATAGATTTTATAAAATTTTATTAGAAATATCAGAAGTGCATTGTTTTAAAAATTACATCCCCCAGATAAAATGCATGCTGGCGTAGGGGCTGAAAATTTTCATTCAGCTGCTTTGGTTAAGGACTTTTTCATTAAATTTTGTCTGGTGTATACATACAGGTAGCTTTGTTGAGGTACATAACACAGGTGTATACATACAGTTAGCTTTGTTGAGGTACATAACACAGGTGTATACATACAGATACCTTTGTTGAGGTACATAACACAGGTGTATACATACATGTAGCTTTGTTAAGGTAAATAACACAGGTGTATACATACAGGTAGCTTTGTTGAGGTACATAACACAGGTGTATACATACATGTAGCTTTGTTGAAGTACATAACGCAGGTGTATACATACATGTAGCTTTGTTGAGGTACATAACACAGGTGTATACATACATGTGTGGCGGTGTGTTATTTTAACACATTTTATCATGTTTTTAAATCCTGTAGAAATTGGTTATATAATTATGTTAAACTATAATACCTACCTGTAAATGGCATATTCCATAACTTTGTAATACCCTGTAGATGTATTATAGAGAGTTACCGGTATTTACCTTTTGCTTGTAATATTAATTAGAATTACCTACCTTTGGTATTGGTCAATATTCATTGGTCAAGTAATTAATTCAAAAATTAGTAGAGAAGCCATTCAGCTTGGCGCCGGACAGCAAATTGAGATCTACTTATGAAATGTTGAAGGCAATCGTGTAAGTAAAAATAATAATTCTCCGATTTATTATTTAACCAATTCATATATAACAATTAAGGATATCTTTAGTATTTTTGTAGAAATGATATTGTAAAAGTATGTAATTAAGACTTAACTACATGTAAATCTAAATTAGCTTATAGGTAATACCATTTACGTTGAACACGGTAATCTGATCATTTTAAATTGTAAATAGAGGTAGTTTACCGTAAATAATATATTAAGAATAATTATAAACTGTTATTAATGGTACATCATAAATAGCAGTTTAATCAGAAATCATATGACACCATATGTAAATATCAGTAAATGATATATCTTAATGTAATTACTATTACACACCTTTTATATATAATTATAGTGACGTTAACTTTTGTTCGTTTAGATACACATACAAGTGAGATCTGGCTGCATGTTTACAAGATCCAAATACATGTAGCATGTACTAATTATTGGGAGTCCAAATAAAAGTGATTCCTTGTAACCATATTACTGGTATGCATACTTGTTTCTTTATAATATCTTCATTAAATGTATGAGAGACATAAGAATTTAAGAACATATACTGTTTATGTTTGACTTCATGTGGAAACCATGTGATTTTCTATTATGTTTATATATGTAAATTATTGTCACATGATAATGTGATTATACGATCTATTTAAAGTAGAGATGAGTTCTACTTTTCTCTCATAGGGTGTTTCAAGGTGTATGTAATTATATTGAATTATTTTAGAGTTATTCATTTATCACTTGAGTAAGAATAACATTGGCGATTTTATTTATATAATTCCTTTAGTTGATGTCTATCAATTCATTGTGTAGACAACCATGTGTTTCACTTATAAATAGTAAACTATATCTGGTGATCGGCTGATCATGTGACGATTATGCAAATGAACTACTAATATGAATTGGTATAACTAAAGTCTGTAAATACCGTAACTGAACCTGTTTCTTTATTTCTGTTTTAGGGAATTTGTGAGTGTATTTGTATGTATGCTCAACTGTGGAGATTTAAATAAAATAATCAAAGAACCCTTGACGATTCTTTATTAGTGAAATCATCGTAACAAAACTGTTACATAAATGGCGCCCACGTTGTCGTTGAATAATGGACTCGTCATATGCAAATCAGACTGAAAATTGACCTTCACATTTCTGTGCTTCCGGTACCGACTTCCGGCATAAACATCGGATTTTCGAAAGTCGAGATGTCAGGAATTACAGAGGAATCTTTTGTGTTTGTGTATGAACATACCACTTTATCATTTATGTGACACAAACATTGAAGTATTCAGAGGTAAAACATTCAGTGTATAGTGTATTTTGAAAACAATCATCGTTATTAACTTTGACAAGTTGTCAAATTCAGACAGCTGTCTTTTTCAGTTATAGAGGAACAACAAAGATAGTAGTGATGATCTAGATGAAACAGAATTGAAGTTATTAACTGAAACATTTAAGAAATTAGGTGCTAAGCCTAAATTACAATCATCATCTGATTTAAGACAATTTATGATTGATTATTTAAACGCTACATCGTCAGATAGTGATGTTAAACCTATTATATCTGATGCAACTGTTAACACAGGTATTAATGTTTGTTCATCTTATGATAATAGTACAGTTTCAGGATCTATAAATGTCACAGCGTCATTATCATCATCGTCATCATCAAATGCAATGATATCAACAAATGCTACATCAGTAATGAATACTACCTCAATATCTACACCAATAATGAGTACAACCTCAATACCACGCATTGAACATTTTTCAGGCGATAGTGGTGTAGGTACAACATTTGATGTATGGGCATATCAAGTACAAAGACTTGTTAGATCTGGTTATTCAGAAGCTGTTATTTTGAATAGTATAGATAGATCACTTAAAGGACCTGCTCTTAAAGCAGTTATTCGTCTTGGACCCAACTGTTCAGTACAACAGATTGTTGACAAACTTCAGACAATATTTGGAAGAGTTGATGTTGAGGAAAACATCATGGCTGAATTTTATTGTTCACGTCAATCACCTGATGAAAATGTTACATCATGGGGATGCCGCCTTGAAGACATTATCAACAAAGCAGTGGAAAAAGGAAGTTTAACGAATAATCAAGCAGAAAGGAAACTTCATGCTATGTTCTGGCAAGGATTGAGACAAGATTTACAAGATGTTTGTGGACATTTATGGACAAGTACCTCAACTTTTGATGAACTCCGTGTAGCAGTAAAAGAGGTGGAACACATTCGAGACAGGAGAAAGAAAGAACAAGAAACTCCTAAGAAATCTACTAGTACCACTTCAAAGATGGCAGTCACAAATAACAGAGAATCTACCAATGAACTTCAAAAGATTTACACTATTGTGAACAAATTATCAACAGAAGTAACAGGCTTGAAAGAACAATTAACAAAACCTAAATATGATAACCAAACCATACCGGAACAGTTTGATGACCCTAGAAGAGTGTACTATAAACGTGGTGGACAACCTCGTGGCTATCACACACAACCTATTCATGATTATCCTTCATATAGAAACTATTCGAACCAAGGTTCAGGTACAGATAACTCTATAAACTCACCAGTATGTTACAGGTGTGGACAACCTGGCCATATAAAAAAAGGATGTCGTGCTATACTACCTAGTAGAAACAGAGGTTTAGATTTAAATGGAAGGAGGTCTATGAGGGGAAGGGGCGCTCATAGACGGCAACAAACAAGCTCCTAGAGATACTAACACTTCATTTTTACAACAAAGTATTCCAAAGGGACTAGTTGGAGAATGCAATACAGTTGATATTGAAATTGAAGGAATTAGTACTAAAGCACTACTTGATACTGGAAGTACAGTTTCAACAATTAGTCATTCTTTTTATAACATCAATTTTAAACATTTACCTATCATACCATTAGACAATGTACTAGAAATAGAGTGTGCTGGAGGTCAAATGTTACCTTATGAAGGTTATATCGAAATCAAATTACAGGTCAAAGGTATACCTATTGAAACATCTAATTATTGTTTATTACTTGTAGTTCCTGATAGTGTTTACAATTCTAAGGTACCAGTGTTGTTAGGTACAAATATCATATCTTTTTTTATGAATATGTGTTCTAACAAATATGGTAAAAGGTATTTACAATGTGCTGCCTTACATGTACCTTGGTATTTAGCTTTTAGGTGTATAAATATTCGTGAAAAAGAACTTGCACGAAATAACAACAGATTAGGAATAATCAGATGTGCTGAAAATAGGAGCATAGTGATTCCTGCCAACACATGTATTACAGTTAGAGGATATTTAGACAAACAAATTGACTATCCTGAAACATGTGCTGTATTACAACCAACAAGAAAGTCTGTTATACATAAAGATTTAGACATTTCACCTAATATTGTAAAATACCATTATAATAACAACAAACCAGTACAAGTGGAGATAGCAAATATTACTACTAGAACTGCTGTTATCAAACCTCGCAACATCATATGTGAACTACAACCAGTTAAGATTGAGAATTCTTTCATTCAGTGTTGTAATAAACAAACTACTCAGGACTCATGTTCATTTCTAGATAAAATGAAGTTTCCAGAATCTGGTGTCACTTTGTCAGAAGATCAATTGGTAAATGGACAACATTTGATTTTAGAATTTAGTGATATATTTTCTAAAAGCGATACTGACATAGGTCAAGCTACTGGAGTGAAACATGATATTAAACTCTTAGATGATACGCCATTCAAGCAACGGCATAGAAGGATACCACCTGCTATGTATGAAGAAGTGCGTGAACACCTTCAACAATTGTTAGCCTGTGGTGTGATAAAGAAATCTTACAGTCCATTCTCAAGTAATATTGTGTTAGTTCGCAAGAAAGATGGTAAACTTAGAATGTGTGTAGATTTTCGTCAACTAAATAAACAAACAGTGAAAGACAGTTACGCACTTCCTAGGATTGACGAAATACTTGATTCATTAGCAGGGAACAAGTACTTTACCATTTTGGATGCAAAATCTGGATATCATCAGATTGAAATCTTAGAAGAACATAAGGAACGGACAGCGTTCACTGTAGGGTCGCTAGGATTTTACCAATTTGAAAGACTTCCGTTCGGTTTGTCAAATGCACCGGCTACTTATCAAAGGTTTATGGAAAACATCTTAGATGGGTTGAACTTGAATATATGTATGGTGTATTTAGATGATGTGATCATTTTTTCAAAAGATTATGATGAACATTTGAAGCGTCTAAAGCAAGTATTTCAAAGGATCAGAGAGTGTGGATTGAAATTGTCACCATCTAAATGTTCATTCTTTCAACAAAAGGTCAAATATATTGGACATATTATATCTGAAGATGGTATTCAGACCGACCCAGATAAAATACAGGTAGTACAAGACTGGCCAACCCCTACATGTGCAGATGAGGTCAGAAGATTCTTAGGATTCTGTGGTTACTAC
Source organism: Atrina japonica (assembly GCA_030159075.1). NCBI lineage: Eukaryota > Metazoa > Mollusca > Bivalvia > Pterioida > Pinnidae > Atrina > Atrina japonica. The sequence goes on along the minus strand of BROG01000699.1, from coordinate 106,742 downwards.
AGAAAATTTGTACATAACTTTACTAAGATAGCCAAACCACTTAATGAGGTAATGCCTCATCCACCTTCTAAGAAGACAAGAAGAAAGAATGCTTTTGATCCATCATGGAAATGGGGACCTGAACAGGAAGCAGCATTTATTCATCTTAAAGCTTTATTAACATCAGCACCTATTTTAGGATACCCAGATTTTTCTCAACCATTTGAGCTGCATACCGATGCCAGTAAAGTTGGACTTGGAGCAGTTCTGTACCAAAAACAAAATGGATTGAAACGAGTCATTGCTTTTGCTAGTCGTGGACTAAGTTCAGCTGAGAAGAACTATTCTGCCCACAAACTGGAATTTCTTTCTTTGAAATGGTCAATAACTGAAAAATTCCATGATTATTTATATGGAAATTCATTCACAGTGCTAACAGACAATAATCCACTCACATATGTTCTGACTACAGCAAAGTTAGATTCTACTGGACATCGATGGCTTGCTTCATTGTCAAATTACCATTTTAATATACTTTATCGTCCAGGAAGGAATAACAACGACGCAGACTCTTTGTCAAGGATTCCTGAATATGAACGTAAAGAAGTATCAAATGAAGCTGTCAAAGAAGTTTGCCAGTCAGTACATGTCAATAGTCTAGTGGAATGTTTACCGTGTTCAGCTATGGTAATCGACAATGCATTTTCCTCGGAAACTACAGGTCAAGACATTCATACATTCACTAATAGAGATTGGAGGTCAGCACAAGCCAGAGATCCAGAACTAGCTGTTTGGATAACAAGTGTTAGAGAAGGGAGAAAACCAAGAAAGAACAAATTTTCCCCTGTATTTACAGCTTTGTCCAAAGTTTTTCACCAGTTGAAATTTAGTAATGGTGTACTAATTCGAGAAACTATGAGTGATGGGAACAAAGGAAAACAAATAGTGCTGCCTGCACATATAGTGAGAGATGTTTTGATGGGACTTCATAATGACATAGGTCACCCTGGAAGAGACAGGTCATTAGCATTAATACGAGACAGATTTTATTGGCCAGGAATGACTAAAGATGTAGACGAATGGATTAAGGGCTGCCATAGATGTTTAAAGAGAAAGACACCTACTAATGTCCGTGCACCATTAGTGAATATAACCACCACCCAGCCGATGGAATTAGTGTGTATGGATTACTTGAGCCTAGAAACTTCAAAAGGTGGATATTCCAACATACTTGTTATTACCGATCACTTCACTCGATATGCACAGGCCATTCCAACTAGGAATCAAACAGCCAAGACTACTGCAGATGCACTTTTCAACAACTTTATCCTACACTATGGCATGCCGCAACGCATACACTCCGATCAAGGAGCCAACTTCGAGAGTAAAATTATCCAAGAACTATGTACTCTAAGTAACATCAAGAAATCCCGTACTACTCCATACCACCCCATGGGAAATGGAATGTGCGAGAGATTTAACAGAACTCTACTTGATATGCTAGGTACTCTCCAACCACATCAAAAACAGGATTGGAAATCCCATGTTGCCACTCTAGTACATGCATATAATTGCACACGCCATGAAAGTACAGGACAATCTCCATTTTTCCTCATGTTCGGAAGATATCCTCGACTTCCAATAGACTTAGCATTTGGAATAGACCTAAATAGCAGCAACCAGTCATTATCCAAATATACAACTTCTCTCAAAAATAGACTACAGAAGTCATATGAGTTGGCTGGTGCCGCAGCAAAGTCAGCACAAGAAAGACAAAAGGAAATTTATGATAGTAAAGTTCGTGGTGCAGTGGTTCAACCTGGTGACCGAGTACTGGTTAAGATTTTGGCTTTCGATGGAAAACACAAGCTGGCTGATCATTGGGAAGATGATGTATACATTGTATTAAAGCAGCCAAACACAGACTTACCTGTTTTTACTGTAAGAAAGGAAAACGGACAAGGAAAAACAAGAACGCTACATAGGAACCATCTTCTCCCTGTTAACAATATTACAGAACCCGCTAGTTGTAAAAAGCCAGTGCCAGCTCCAAGAAAAAGACCTATTACAGTCAAGATATCACAACCTGATGTAAAGACGGATATGAGCTTGGAGTCTGAAGATGAAGATGATATATTTGTACAGGTATACCAGGATTCAACTTCTACAGATATTATAGATAATGCCATTCCATCTAATGGTATACATACATCTATAAATTCAGAGGGTATTTCTAGTGTCACTGATGAGGATTCTGGTGATTCACAAGAAATACAGGTGACAGATTCTATAGGTGACGACCTAACCTCGGAGAAGAAGGATGAAACTGTCGCAACACAGATTGAAGTTGAGATAGATACAGGTAACGAAGAAGCAAATACGTGTACAATCAATGATACATCTATTATTGATAATGGGAATACAGAAATACAAAGACCTCAACCTGCGGTAAGAAGATCTAGTAGGAATAAGACCAAACCTAAATGGCAGACGAGTGGAGAATTTATACTACAGCAGGTATCGTCACATCAGGAACCTGATTGGATGCAACGAGCAAAGTTTTTGCAAAATATTAACAATAATAACATGTTTAGAAACATGCAGGATAAGATGGCTGAAGCTATGTTGCATCTAGTTTCCGGGAAATGATGAGGACATCATTTAAAAAAGGCGGGGAAAAGTGTGGCGGTGTGTTATTTTAACACATTTTATCATGTTTTTAAATCCTGTAGAAATTGGTTATATAATTATGTTAAACTATAATACCTACCTGTAAATGGCATATTCCATAACTTTGTAATACCCTGTAGATGTATTATAGAGAGTTACCGGTATTTACCTTTTGCTTGTAATATTAATTAGAATTACCTACCTTTGGTATTGGTCAATATTCATTGGTCAAGTAATTAATTCAAAATTAGTAGAGAAGCCATTCAGCTTGGCGCCGGACAGCAAATTGAGATCTACTTATGAAATGTTGAAGGCAATCGTGTAAGTAAAATAATAATTCTCCGATTTATTATTTAACCAATTCATATATAACAATTAAGGATATCTTTAGTATTTTTGTAGAAATGATATTGTAAAAGTATGTAATTAAGACTTAACTACATGTAAATCTAAATTAGCTTATAGGTAATACCATTTACGTTGAACACCGGTAATCTGATCATTTTAAATTGTAAATAGAGGTAGTTTACCGTAAATAATATATTAAGAATAATTATAAACTGTTATTAATGGTACATCATAAATAGCAGTTTAATCAGAAATCATATGACACCATATGTAAATATCAGTAAATGATATATCTTAATGTAATTACTATTACACACCTTTTATATATAATTATAGTGACGTTAACTTTTGTTCGTTTAGATACACATACAAGTGAGATCTGGCTGCATGTTTACAAGATCCAAATAGCATGTACTAATTATTGGGAGTCCAAATAAAAGTGATTCCTTGTAACCATATTACTGGTATGCATACTTGTTTCTTTATAATATCTTCATTAAATGTATGAGAGACATAAGAATCTAAGAACATATACTGTTTATGTTTGACTTCATGTGGAAACCATGTGATTTTCTATTATGTTTATATATGTAAATTATTGTCACATGATAATGTGATTATACGATCTATTTAAAGTAGAGATGAGTTCTACTTTTCTCTCATAGGGTGTTTCAAGGTGTATGTAATTATATTGAATTATTTTAGAGTTATTCATTTATCACTTGAGTAAGAATAACATTGGCGATTTTATTTATATAATTCCTTTAGTTGATGTCTATCAATTCATTGTGTAGACAACCATGTGTTTCACTTATAAATAGTAAACTATATCTGGTGATCGGCTGATCATGTGACGATTATGCAAATGAACTACTAATATGAATTGGTATAACTAAAGTCTGTAAATACCGTAACTGAACCTGTTTCTTTATTTCTGTTTAAGGGAATTTGTGAGTGTATTTGTATGTATGCTCAACTGTGGAGATTTAAATAAAATAATCAAAGAACCCTTGACGATTCTTTATTAGTGAAATCATCGTAACAAAACTGTTACACATGTAGCTTTGTTAAGGTAAATAACACAGGTGTATACATACATGTACCTTTGTTGAAGTACATAACACAGGTGTATACATACAGATACCTTTGTTGAGGTACATAACACATGTGTTTACATACATGTACCTTTGTTAAGGTAAATAACAAAGGTGTATACATACTGGTAGCTTTGTTGAAGTACATAACGCAGGTGTATACATACAGATACCTTTGTTGAAGTACATAACACAGGTGTATACATACATGTAGCTTTGTTAAGGTAAATAACACAGGTGTATACATACATGTACCTTTGTTGAAGTACATAACACAGGTGTATACATACAGATACCTTTGTTGAAGTACATAACACAGGTGTATACATACAGATACCTTTGTTGAGGTACATAACACAGGTGTATACATACATGTAGCTTTGTTAAGGTAAATAACACAGGTGTATACATACTGGTAGCTTTGTTGAAGTACATAACGCAGGTGTATACATACAGATACCTTTGTTGAAGTACATAACACAGGTGTATACATACAGATACCTTTGTTGAGGTACATAACACAGGTGTATACATACAGGTAGCTTTGTTGAGGTAAATAACACAGGTGTATACATACAGGTAGCTTTGTTGAGTTACACTCTACAGGTGTATACATACAGGGAACTTTGTTGAGGTACATAACTCATGTGTATACATACAGGTAGCTTTGTTATGACACATCACAGGTGCATGTTACAGAGCCCAGGAGATGACATAGTGATGAAAAATAATTATTCCATGCGAACATAATAATTATCGAGAGAAAATAAATATTCAGTGGGAACGAAATAATTATTGAGAGAAAAAATTATTCCATTCGCGCAGAATCAAATTTTTTCTCTCAATAATTATTCTTTTCACATGGAATAAAATTATTCTGCTCACACGGAATATTTTTTTTCTCAATAATTATTTCGTTCGGATGGAATACTTTTTTTTTTCACCATAACACCTCCTGGTCTCTGTAGCATGTTCATTTACAAAGTCAATTTATTTTCAGTATGTGGGTTGGTATGATGAACCTAGTGTTGATGGAATTGAAAAATCACTTGATAGCATGATCAAAGCTGATCCAAATTTTGGTAAGTGATAATTATACTTCCAGTATTTGTATTATGTGATAACTGCTAATAGATTCAGTACTGAGTGTACTGGTCAATTCATTGAAAATATTACTTGTAAACTTTCAATATATACTGTCTTTGAATACAGGTATAATTACAGTATATATACATGTATATATATATATATATATATATATCTTGTGTAGTTCATCTTCATTTGTTGTAGTCATGGGTCATGTGATAAAAAATGGCTTGGATGCTTTGGGAACAGGAACAACCACATCTTTGGACAAGGATTTTGCAGCTAATGTGGAAAAAATGGTCCATTTGAAGGCAGATAAAAATCTAACTGAAAGAGAAAAAATGCATGTCAATGCAATGAAACTTTGGACAGATGGGTAAGAATGATTAGTGTTATACTGTGTATTGACAGAAGATAATAGCACAGGTAAAATTTGTGGTATATCATATGTAGCTGGTTTCAGCTCAAAATAAAATGACAATTTTTTTTATGGGACAAGAAGGACAATAAAATTGTTGACTTTGTTTATTGTTTGAAAGTTGTTGTATTAATGTTTTATGCCAAACTCAATAATTTTTCAGTTATGTTTTCGTGTTGGCAGCTGCCTGATTTTAATGGCGGAGGTGAGAACCCAGTTACAATGTACCCTGGGAAGAGAAAACCAGCCTTCAGCAAGTAAACTGGCAAACTTTCTCACAAAAATCAGCTTAGGTTCCAGTGGGGCTCTAACCTGCCCTGATCAAAGGTTCGAGAGACTTCATGGTTTAAAGTATGATGCTCTAACTACAGAGTGGGGCGTGAAATAAATAGAAAACAAACCAACAATAAGTGACATTGTTTATTTATACAGGGAGATGATGGCTGCTTGCAAAGTCTGGGAGGACATCTTGATTGATTATCCACTTGATATGTTAGCTCTCAAATTTGCTCATGATTCCTATTTCTACCTTGGACATCACCCCCAAATGAGAGACAGCATTGCAAGAGTTTTCCCGTATTGGGATTCAAAAATGCCGTTGTATGGGTAAGTTACAGTGTATTTGTATTTGTCACCCCACAAACATTAAAAGAATGATCCAGAGCAATAGAGAAGACTATGCCATTTGTATGTTTGAGGAGTGAATTGGAGTTTGGTTGGAATTGACCTTTTGCCAAAGGCCTGACACAGCACCTTTTGGCAAACTTTTCCATTATAACATACAATTAAATGGCCCAGATGTCTGAAAAAGGATGATAAAATGCAATATTACATATAATTCAAACTGCATGTAAGTATATTGGAATATTGAATAAAATGTTTGCCTTTGTTGGTTGTGCTAGTCCTTTAAAATTGAGATTTTTACCTTGAAAAGTCCCTGAATTTGATTCCCCTCCCAGTACGAATAATGAAGTGTAATGAACTTGATTACATAGTAAAAAAACTAAAAATGAAATCATGTCTGTTAAGTTTGTTGTATGAATATGTTCTGTGTATGTTGTTTATGCATGTGTGTGATGTATGAATATGTATGTAGGGTGTTTGTGTAGGTATATGTGTGTATTTGTATGTATGTGTGAGTATAAATGTATGTGTTTATATGTTTGTATGTGTATTTGTTTGTGTGTGTATGTTTGTGTGTGTATATATATGTGTGTGTGTGTGTGTGAGAGAGAGAGAGAGAGAGAGAGAGAGAGAAAAAGAGAGAGAGAGAGAGAGAGAGTAATGGTGGTCATAGGTTTATATATATGTACACAGACAAACTGTACACTTGGAAATTTTCAACCCTGGTTACTTTCAACCTTCAACATTAAAAAACAACATATTCAAGCCATCTTGGATTCATCCTAACTCGGCATATAATCATTGACAGCATGTATGTCCATGTTGAAATTATTTACCTTTCAAAGTTTGCTTTCATTTAAAATTTCCCTCTCATGTAATGGAGGAAATTAAACATGGGCAAAAATTTCCAGTTTTACAGTAATACTGAGTCTGTTTATAACAATGTTGCTATATATATTTCCTGTTTCACAGTAATATTGAGTCTGTTTATAATAATGTTGTTATATAACAATGTTTTCCAGTTTTACAGTAATGCTGATGTTCAATGTTGTTATATATATTTCCAGTTTTACAGTAATACTGAGTCTGTTTATAACAATGTTGTTATATATATTTCCTGTTTCACAGTAATATTGAGTCTGTTTATAATAATGTTGTTATATATATATATATATTTCCAGTTTTACAGTAATACTGAGTCTGTTTATAACAATGTTGTTATATATATATTTTTTCCAGTTTTACAGTAATACTGAGTCTGTTTATAACAATGTTGTTGAAATAACAATCTTTTTACTAGAGATTATTTTCACAAATGATGTTGAGACAAATCATGGGAACAAATCAATTTTCTGAATTATTAGAATTTGTGGGGAAATTCAAAGAAAGAAAAATGTAAATCCATGGTTATTTTTTAACTGGCCGTGTATGTGCATGTATTAGAATTGATTCAGAATTTACTTAACAAATGCTAGAATGGACAAAATGGAAAAAAAAACCATTTTGGCCTTATTTCAATTTTGCCTTATATACCAGTACATGTTCTACATGAAATGGAATTTGCTCAGGAAAAATTTAAGTTAGAGAAAATGTAAATAAAAATTTTGTTTATTAAGCCTTATATACACAAGTGTTTGAAATTTATTTTAGATATCTCTATGGAATGCATTCATTTGGTCTTGAGGAATGCAATCATTATGCAGAAGCTGAGAGGGTAGCACGGATGGTAAGTATTAATAAGACATTAGTTACCATTGTCAGGTTCATTACAAGTTTTGCCCATTATATTTTGAGAGCCTTTGGTGGCTTAGTGTTTCCCTGGCAAGCGGATGGTTCCTGGTTTGATTCCTGATCAGGGCCTTGCATTGGCCTCATGATTTGTAGATGGAGAAGCAACTGCATGCATTTATATATAGAGATATCATTGCTCAAACTTGGTGGAAATGAATAGCAAATTTGCTTCCTGGAATCCCTATATTTCAATCCAGTCATTATGTCTTTCATTTGATGTCTCAATTGTGAATGTTTAGATCTTTCATTGTTTACCTTTCAGCCAGATAGCAACTGCATAATATCATATGTATTGAAAAATGATCAATTTTATATAGATTTTCTGTTTTTTTTTATAAAAATGATAATTTCTACATGTATATAGATTTGCTGTATTTTGATAAAAATGATAAATTTTATATAGATTTTCCATATTTTGATAAAAATCATCATCCTTAAGGCCAAATAAAATATATCAGGTTTTCAAACAACCCCGCTTGCCTACTAAATTTTGACCCTAACCCTTCCCTTATAAATGGGATTGTATAGGAAAATAATCCATATAAATAGAAAACATTAAAAACCTACCGGTACCTACCTTGCCATATTTTATAAATCCATTGACTGAGAACTTATTTTAGATGGCCTAAAAAGAATGAGTAATCTTTTCTACAAGTTAACAGAGATTACTGACTGTTGATCAAGGGGAGATAATCAATCAATTTTATTCCCCTGTGAAGTTTATTTATTTTATATTTGAAGTGTGTTTGTGCATGTTGTGTAACAGACAGATATTTCTAAGTTTGTCTCAGTCTTTGAGTTTTCAAAAATTATTGACAAGACCATGTAGTTTGTTCAGTAGGTGTCTGGGGGACACTCTCAGCAACTTTCCAGTATCATGGTGGCAGCCAGTTTATATAAATTTCATAATTACTGTAAATCGGGAAATTTTTGTGGGACATTATTATTTGCGATACACAAGTTCTAAATTTGTTTTCGAGATGAAAATTTGTTTGCGATTTATCACAAAATTATGTAAAAATAATAGAAATGTTGGAAGAACAAAAAGGCACTTTTATATTCACACTTAAAGTATTATTGTTTCAACAGTTATTCAGATGTTATAATTATTTTTCTACATCTTAGGGTCTGGATTTCAACAGAAACGATGCATGGTCGACACACTCTATGGCCCATGTGTTAGAGATGATGGGACGAGCCAATGAAGGAACTAAGTTTCTAACAAGAACAGAAAATGATTGGAGTGTATGTGATATAAGTATAAAATAATTGGAATATGTATATGCAGTAAAACTTCTATGAGTCAAAGTTCGAAGCATCAGAATTTCGACTTATGAATGATAAATGAGAATCTTACCATTTATAATATTTTATAAGGTGAATCTGACTGCTTTAAAACCATATGAAACATGTAGGGTCATGTTATTTAATAATTAAAGCTAAATTTTTATGAAATGAATATTGTGTATTTATAAGAAGGAGAAATCAGTGGAGCGTTTTCTTAAACACATAAAGTTTAACCTTGAATTATTTGAAGGCATTTTTATGCCTCCGGCATGAAAGGTCCGCTGGGAATATCTAGTGTTTGGAAAATGATACAGTAACCAAACTTAGACTGTAAGTCCATCTAAGAGTTGCTTACACTTCACTGACATGACATGCCCCTGGGGGTGGGGTAAAAATGTAGGACATTGCAATGTTTTGCCAGCATAGACATTTGTTGGGACTTGGGGGCAATTGTGTTTCACAAATACATCTTTTTTTCTATAGAAATGGGACCCAAAATTGATAAAAAAAAATTGAGAAAGGTTGACTCATAAAGGTTAAAATTATAAAGGCTTTTATAACAAGCACTGAATAATAGTTATTCATTCCAGACATTGTTCAAAACATCTGGAAAGTAATTGATGTTTGATCACCAAAGTTCTACTGTACTTGTTTATCGTAAATGATACACTTCAAGTCTACCAAGTTGAACTGGCACATGTTTACAAACACAACTAGTCTAAACTGAATCATAAAAGGGGTGACAGACTTGTTTTCGGCATCACAGATATCAAAGCTACAGTAATACATAGAGTAACGTTTTACCTGTGCATTCCTATTTTTAGACAAAGGACCGTATTGTTTTAGTTTTTGACAGAACACAAATGTGTCACTTTACCTTGGTAGAGCTATCCTATTGGGTTTTTCTGGTAACCTGATATGGTTGAAATGTATTTTGTATATAAGTACAGTCAAGCAACATTACATTGAAATTCATGGAACTATTCCTATTATATGGAGAATTTTGGATAACAGAAATGTTATCAACGTCTTTGTCTATCCCTATCAGACAAATTTACATACCCTCTGAGACTACTCCTGATACTACTGTAGATCCTGTCTTTAGAGACCACCCACTCTGCCACTGAAATGTGGTCTCTCGAGACAAGAAGTCTCTCAAAAGAAGTTTACATACAGGTAGTTATTAAATCTAAGTAGTAAAGGTACTGTTTCAAGTTGATGGTAATCGTTAAGTTTTAATGAGGTATAATACACTCAGTATACTGAAAAAAAATATACATTGTGTACACATGTTTGAAATATATTGCAGGTTAATTTTAATAAAGGGTACCACTGTCATGTTGTAAATTTTGAATTTACTGTCACAATATGACATCAGATTTTTATTTAGAAAATACATGTTATTTCCTGAGTTTCCAAATTACCAAAAACCTGCGTGAATCACCCAATTTTATTTCAGATAAGAACAATTATGACAATGAAAACATCACAAACTTTTTTCACATTCGTTACCATTTATATCACATGTGTATAGGCCGAATTCTAAAATTAGGTTTTACCAAAAAAGTAACTTAAAATCGGGACAGACATTCATCCTAACGTGAGTACTGGTGGCTTATTTTTTATGCAACAAACTACATAGATCAGCGATATAATTATAAAACCTTGTGCTTATAGACATCGTTTCATCGATATTAAATTTCTATGCGACAGGACAGTATTGTACCCTTAAACTATACTTCACATCAGTAGGTCAATACATGTGCATGTAAAACATTTTCCCAACTTCAAAGACTGCCGCAAGTTTCTCATCAGTTAATATCACATGAATGATGCAAATTCTATGTCCAACACCACAGCCAGATCCTGCCAATACACACTAAGGGAAAGATACGCAACTCGCATTTGCATATTTATCATGCGCAAGAGTTGTAAACAGTCCAGTCAATCACTTTTAACTTCAATTCTGAAAGTGTATAATGTTAAGAGATAGTTGAGAAGTAACACTCTAAAGGAAATTTATAATATCTTAAAACTCAAAAAGAACGCCAAACTGACTTTTAATAGCATATATTTCAACAAGTCTTCTGGACCTATTTTTTTCAGCGAATCGTTACTTTATTTTCGTCAATTTAAAAAGCAAAAATTTACGAATAAAAGTGTGATTTGGAAATTTCAATCTTGAAGTTGAGTTTATGTTGCTGAAATGCACATCCATTTGTGATTTCCTGTCAATTTAATGTGTTATTAACCCCATACTGCAAAATGTGCTTTGACTTGATCCCAATAAACAACCTACCATAACATTACTCAGATGTTATCAACTCGTAAAAAAAGATTGTCTTCTAAATGTGGTCTTAAAAGACGGGTGGCCTTTCATTACAATGATTTCTCAAGACAGGTTCCACTGTATGTGATCTCTTAAAATATCAAGTTTCATTTTACTTATACTTCAACTCATCAACCCCTGAAAAACAATGGACTCTTCTGTAAATCAATGACTTAAACCAGTCCAAATGTATCTTTAGGGGTGAATGGGTTAAAGTTGAAATAATAAAGTACCATTGACTTGACTGGAATTTTGTCCATGCAACTTTTACATTATTAGATTCCTAAGATGCAATCATGTTTAAAAAATGTTACCATAGATACACATAAAGCGTTAAACATGACATATATTGCTCTATGCTTAAATTTCAGCAATGTGGAATGATTGCTTGTCACAACTATTGGCATAACGCAGTGTACAACATAGAACTGGTAAGTGAGATGTATAAAACAGTGAGATGTGTACAAGATAAAGTTGGTGAGTGAGATGTGTACAAGATAAAGCTGGTGAGTGAGATGTGAACAAGATAAAGCTGGTGAGTGAGATGTGTACAAGATAAAGTTGGTGAGTGAGATGTGTACAAGATAAAGTTGGTGAGTGAGATATGTACAAGATAAAGTTGGTGAGTGAGATGTGTACAAGATAAAGCTGGTGAGTGAGATGTGAACAAGATAAAGCTTGTGAGTGAGATGTGTACAAGATAAAGTTGGTGAGTGAGATGTGTACAAGATAAAGTTGGTGAGTGAGATGTGTACAAGATAAAGCTGGTGAGTGAGATGTGAACAAGATAAAGTTGGTGAGTGAGATGTGTACAAGATAAAGTTGGTGAGTGAGATATGTACAAGATAAAGTTGGTGAGTGAGATGTGTACAAGATAAAGTTGGTAAGTGAGATGTGTACAAGATAAAGTTGGTGAGTGAGATGTGAACATGATAAAGTTGATGAGTGAGATGTGTACACTATAAAGCTGGTAAGATGTGTACCAGATAAAGCTTGTGAGTGATGTGTTTCCCTGACATTTGGCAGGATGTAAAAACAATATTTAAGTAACAAATAAACTTTTGATTTTCCAGGGAAACCATACGGAAGCCCTCGGGATATTTGATAAGGAGGTAAATATTGTGTAAAATCACAAAATTGTGATTCATGGTCTGATAAATGTTTGTTTAAAGGGGCATTTGCTGTATTTACCAAAATAAAAATTATCATTTGAGTTATTTGTGGGCCAGTAAAAGTTTGACGGACTAGCAGATTTTTAGTGCTACGTACTTGCACTGTGGGCCACTTGTTAAATTCCCAGTCCTGATTGATTAATCAGTATTCTCAGAATGCTTGTTTATCTAAGACTTGGTAAAATAAAATTTCAATCTAACTTTTTTATTTTAGATATAGTAAATTGAACATGTAAAGTAAATGAGTCAAATCCACTTGAATTATTTCACAAGCAATTATGCAGATATTTTGTGTACATTGGTTACTGTGAAAACTATACGGAAACCCTGGGAGAATATTGTACCTTGTTGTTTATATCTGGTTTTAGGGAAAACATGTAACTGAAATAATTACTGTATATCCGTTTTAATTTTCGAGAATTTTAGTAAAGTATGATAATGGTGAAATGATGAAATGGGCATTCAAGATTATGATAATTATCATCTTGCAAATAATTTAGAACTTGAGTATCGGAAAAATAAAGTCCCGCGAAAATTTCCGGATTTACATTTATACATTTAATTTTCTATTATCATAATTATTGGCAGTAACCATGATAGCCATATTACACATTCTTCTTTGACAGATATGTAGATGAGCTGTAGATTCTGGGGCATTCTTAGATATGGTTGATGCCTGTTATCATAATTATTGGTAGTAACCATGGTTATCATATTGCACATTCTTCTTTGACAGATATGTAGACGAGCTGTAGATTCTGGGACACTCCTAGATATGGTTGATGCCTGTTATCATAATTATTGATAGTAACCATGGTTATCATATTGCACATTCTTCTTTGACAGATATGTAGACGAGCTGTAGATTCTGGGACACTCCTAGATATGGTTGATGCCTGTTATCATAATTATTGATAGTAACCATGGTTATCATATTGCACATTCTTCTTTGACAGATATGTAGACGAGCTGTAGATTCTGGAGCACTCCTAGATATGGTTGATGCCTGTTCACTTCTGTATCGGATGCAGTTAGAAGGTTGGTTGATTCTAAGTCACCGCAGGGTCTTATGTGATTGATTGTAGTTAACGAAAAGTATCATACAGCTGGGTATTGTGTGTTATGAAATTATATTATGATAACAGTATATCTGAAGTTAAAAAAGGATTATTATTTTTTTAAAAAAGTCCTAACTTTTTTTTCATGAATTTCTACTTTACTGGAAATTTGATTTTAGCTCCTGGTCGTAGAAACAAAACAACAGATAATATAATAGTTTACTTTTAAATTATACAATATTTTTTTTTTTTTCTCAGCGTTTAGTTTATAAAGTTTGTACATTTCTAAACAGAATTTTACAAAACTCAATGCAAGTGTTTAAGTATGACAATATCTTAAACTAGCTCACTTTTGTAGGTGCTTTCTCTCCTAATTTACAGCGTTATTGCCCTTTTTTGTGTTACAGTTTCTTTTCAGTTCTTGGTTTTTACATTTCTCAACAGAATTTTACAAAACTCAATACAGGTGTTTAGTATGACATTATCTTGTGCTAGGTCACTTTGGTTGCTGCTTGCTCCCTTCATTACAGAGTTACAGCCCTTTGTTATGCTGAATTGCAAGAAAATGTGTATCACTGGTCTTGTTTTAATCTTGAATAAATACAAAACCACACAAATGTTTCTATCCTTATCATCACACTCTACTTGGTTAACGAGAGCTATGGTACAGTCTGTCGATACCAATAGAAACATATGTGTAGTTTTGTATATATCTATCATTTGAATTTCTTAAGCCAGAAACTAAAGGTTCCTACATTAGATTCCTGGTACTTATTCATGTCTAGGACTGATCAGCATAAGAGGTGAAGGTCGTGTGTAATTTTGGATGAGACCTTATACAGAGCTTCCATGTAATAGAAGATGGGCATATTAAAGAATCCTCACTGCATTGATGTCAGTCTATAGCACAGGTCAAAATTTGTACACTTACAGCTGGTGATCTCTCCATATAAACGAAAAATTGAGGGTGGATATTAAACGAAATTTGATGGTGGCCAGTTTTTTAGATAGAGGAGAGAACTTGGTTACAATGTACCCAGGAAGAAACCCCTGGCCGTCCACAAGTAAACTTCAAAACTTTGTCATAAAATAGGCCACGGAGACCTCGGCATTAAACAAAAAATAAAAAAACACCAATTGTAACTTGTTAGGTCACAGGCTTCTCTAAATTTATTAAAGCATTGATGTGATTGTTGAGAATGCCGAATCAGGGTCAAACAAAATTCTGGACATGAGGATTGAGAATTCGCCATCCCTCCCTCAAATGATGTTTGACAGTTTTACTCTCATTTTAAAACAGTATAAAAGAACAATTGTATCTGTCCCAGTTTACAAACAGACAGCAAACAAAATGTTTTTTTTTAAAAAAAAAAAACTATTGGAACAGGCTTATCTCACCCTTGATGGTGATATATCAATTTCTCCAACATTTAAACTTGTGGACTAATCGGTCTCAGGTGAGAGAATGCTTTTTCTTGCATTTGTAAAAGAAAGAGCTGCGCTCGCTTTCAAGGCATTGCCTTTGTTCATATTATACATTTATTGCCCTGGTTATAGGGAGACATGAGGATTTTGTTCACCCAAGGCAAGTCATATTTTTCCTGAGGGTAATATGACTTGCCGCGGGTAAACAAATCTTCATGTCTCCCTACAACAACCAGGGCAATAAATTGTTTATTATACTGATATGAAAAACTCAAAAAAGAAAACAACTATCATTAAAGTTTCAAGAATATTTTATTCAAAACAAGAACATTTTCCAGGAAATTTATGAAAAAACATCAAGAACGATAACTCTAGTGGGGTTCCGAATGGGAGGTAATATGACAGGGAAAATGGAGCATGTGAGGGAGACATGACGTTTCTGTTCCTGGTCGTGTGAATACATTTGTCCAATGAGGATTAAGAATCTAACATAGAGGTATAATAATATACAAACAAGTTCAATCGCAGAAGTGACTTTATGTGAAATAAGGCAAACTGTATCCTTTGTTCTTTATTCAGGTGTCAATGTGGAGGACAAATGGAGCGAGATGAAGGAGGTTTGCAATGCTCATAAAGACGATCATGTGTTGTCATTTAATGATGCTCATATTTTGATGGTTGCTCTCGGAGCTAAAGACAAAGAACTGAAAAAAAATTTACTAGACTCCATGAGTGACTTTATCAAGTAAGTTGAAATAGATTTACAGGAGACTTATTTTCAATTCTATTGGTTTATGAAAATGAATTTTACTTCATTAAAGTTTAATTTAAACGTAACGTTTGTTTTATATTTTGTAGAAAGAGAAAAGGGGACAACAAAGTTATCACAGAGAAAGTTGGACTTCCGTTATGTGAAGCTATGGTGTTGTTTGATGAAGGCGATTACGCTGCGGCAGTAGAAAAAGTCCTTCCAGTCAAATACGACATTATAACAATAGGAGGAAGTCATGCTCAGGTGAGAATGGAATTTTTCTCATCTTCTAATAATTCTGAATTCTGATTTGTTAAAGAGAATTTTCAGTTTAACAAAAGTCTTAGATTTATGTAAGTTTGAAGTCATGCCTTATAAAATAAACAAGTTTAATTCCAATAAAAATCAAAGTCCTTGAAAGGGAAGTATTGTTATATGAGAAAAACAGTAAACACACTATAAATTCACAAATGTTTGGCCCCTTGGCCTTTATCAAGTGAAAGATGACAGCTTTATTGCAACTGTTTATCAATCAATAAAGCTATGAAGCTGTTAATTATCCAGTTATGATACTATGTAACTTTTACAGATATTGTTGTCTTTCAGTTGTTAAAGGCCAAGGGGCCGGAAATTTGTGAATTAAGAGTGTTTACTGTTTTTTTTCCAATAAACAAGTTTATATCCGATTACATTTGTTACTCAGACAATCAGTTAATACTGGTTGCTGCATATTGTGTGTGTGTCATGCAGTTGCATTCAAACATTTCAAGATGTCTGACCTAAATAAGCTTTCCTGGAGTTGTTCCATTCTAGCTGTTACGGTTCACTCTTTTGAGGTGGATCATTTAGGGCAAATCAAACAATCTGTTTTAGATCATCTCAACCAAGGTTTAACCACCAATAGTTGATGATTTTTTTTAAGGAAGTTCAAATATGTAACACAAATTGAGTATGATTAAAATAACGACATGGTTCATGTTCATTGACTTTAAACTTGACAGTTTACATAAGAGATTTTCAAAGTAATTTTTTTCTTTAATTTTGCATTGATATACAATATTGAAGTCTCTTTTATCATTATATTTCTGTTGTGAAATAATGTATGTGATTTTGTCACAAATTTATCCAAGTTTTTCCATGTTAACATTAACATACAGTTGGAATTGGTAGTAAGAATTAAGGATTGTTTTTCATTTTTTGAAAAACATGGAATATACATGCAATGACTCATGGAAAAAAATTCAATGTGCAGCACAACCATTTTCTGTGAATCTGTAGTCAGCTGGATACGAAATTCATTCTATATAATTGACTTTTTTTTGGGGGGGAGGGTTTCATATTTCACATTGAATATACATCACAACCAGTCTGTGTACTTGCAATGAAGGAAATTGCAGTCGGTAGTAAATATTTGAATTTGAGCTACTAGTAGATTGTGTACGTTGCATTAATTGTCTGTGTACACAATAACAAATTACTATATAAATGCATTTTATTTTAAAACTTGTATAATAAAGAGAACATGATTACTAAATATACAATCAGTTTCAATATTCAGATATAAGTGACATTAAATTAGCTGACCACTGGGAATTACAAAGTACATGTATCTGAAGATACTGTTTTTTCAAACTTATTTACAGATATGATATGTTATGTGTTACATTGCTAAGGTTTGCGTTATCATGAAATAACCAGCGGTCATCTAGTGGCAGAGCATTTGACTCACAAGCAGAAGGTTCTGGGTTCGATTCCCGGTACCAGACCCCACCAGAGACTTTTTTTTCCTTCATCAAATATTTGGCATTTGATGTAAAAGTCACAGGTCTTTCAGATGTGGCTTAAAACTGAGGTATCATGTGGCATAGCACATACACGAACCCTCACTACATTGGCATCAGTCCATAGCCCAGGTCAAATTTGTAGCACTTCATCTAGAGTTGTGACATCTCAATATATGTGAAAAATTATTGACAGGGTGTAAAACAACAATCAAACAATAAGGAAACTTTCACAATCTATGAGCTGTGGGTCAGCAAGCAGTACAATAGCCGAGATTTATCTCAGAACATTGGTTAAAAGCACTTATGTATGTTTTATGTTTGTTAATTTTACAGAGAGATGTCTTCAGCCAGTTCATTATCCATGCTGCAATGAAATCTCCAAATAAAACACACAACCAGTTAGCCAGGTCAGTAGATATAGTTTGTATTGAAATCTTTAGTGGTACCAGACAAATACAGTAAAACCTGCTTTAGCGACCACCTGTGTATAAAGACCACCTGGTCACAAATACCATTTTCTGCTGTCCCCAATAGTACCATTTGTGTACAAATCAACCTGTATATATAAAGACCACTTCCCTATAAAGATCAATTTTCTTGTGTCCCTAAGGCGGTCTTTATATACAAGTTTCACTGTACTTGCCAACATTTCAAAATTTTCGTGGGGGAGACGACATGCGACTAAAATTTCCAGCATTCAGCAAGACTGCCTGTGGCCATTTTTTAAAAGCTTTTTTATTCACTTAAAGTGGCTATTTCTAAGAATATAAAATATTGAATTAATTGTTTAAATATATATATATATATATATACTTGATATATTGTTGTTCAATGTCCCACTCAAGAATCATTGTTTAAATTTAAAAATTAATTTATCAATAACTTTTTTTTTTAAATTAATCAAATTAAAGAATTTGTACATAAATAGATTTATGGATCTCAATTGTGAATTTTATTGTATTATCAACTTATTGATTTCTATAGATGAATCTTTTTGGAAAAAAAAAATAAATCAATAATTTATCTTTTATCAATCGGGTTTGGTGTTGGTCTGATCAATTACTTGTATATGTTTGAAGGGGAAATGGCAGAATTACTTTTGTTGTTGTGAGGCATTTTCAGTGAAATTCCTCCGTCATTCCCGTAATTAGTTATAGATTCTATTATCACTTTATTTATGTAATGTTTGTGGGTTATATTATAGAAGTAGCAAATCAAAGTCTTTTAGTGACTTAGCTAATTAGAAATCACCAATTGTGAATGCAATTTTAGTAATAATTCAAGGTTGAAGTCAAAATTCTCTATATTGCATTACTGGAGAGTTTTGCACTTGGTTATTTTCACCCATTTTCATTCATTTCTTTTCATTTATTTTGTAAAAATTGCTTGAGAAATCCAAGTTTGGCACTTTTTCATTTGCATTTGATAAACTCAAAATTACTATTTGTATATAGATAACACATTTGACCTTACCATAATTTCACAAAATACATAGGAATATAAGATTTTTTATGTCTGTTTATAGCTCTTAATTGTTCTTTAACATCAAGTATAATTAGTCAAAATAGAAAAAAAAAACAGCTAGTCCCCGTTTTGGATGCCAATGAATGGGAGCAAAAATTTTCAGTTAAACGGTATGAAGAGGAATCCTAGCATTTTCTTTAAATTATATTTCCAGGTCACTACTTAAAGAAAGAAAAACATTAAAGAACAATTCACCATTGACAGACCGGCTGATGGCACAAGCTATGGCTATGCATTGTGCCTAGGATTTCAACATCTAACCAAAGAGCAATATTAAACAGACTGGTGATCCTCAATAGTGATGGATGCCTTTTTATACTAACTCTTATTCAGATATTAGAGGTTGTTGATTTTTTATATTTTTTATTTACGTAAATATTTTGAAATATCCACATCGGGTCGTATCAGCATTTTGATTGTGTAAAACAGATTTGTATTCTTGATGTCACTACAACCTTTAATGTACCAATATTTGTAAAGTGTGAGGAATACATTTCATTACCGGTACTATGTTTCTTCCTTAATGTCATCTATACCAAAATTTACATTTTCCCAGGACAACACACACAAACACACACATTTATACACACATATATATTTTTACACATATAGTTACGCAGGTCATGAAACAATGTTAAACCGGTGCATTTATTGTTATGATATATACTATGTTTTTACAGATTTGTGAAATTTTAAAGTCCAGAATTTTTGTCTCCTGTTTTTGCCAACAGGCGAATTATAAATGAATTATAAAGAACATTTCAAGCTAAATAATTGAAGCATGGACAGGCCTTCCATTCATGTGACTGTTATGATTTAGGGCAAATATGTTTTTTGTAATGAATGTGAATATATGATCTTAAAAGTTTATTGATTGGTAAACATTTTTAACATTATAAACAACACTGAACACACAAAATCTGGAAGTAGATAATTTCTTTCTCAGCCTTGGATAGGATCCAAAGATCCTCCTAGTGAATTCCGCAGACTGGCCATTTCTTTGTTATGAAAATGATTTCTTGTTATTTAAATGAGTTAAATCTCTTTACTAGGGCTGTGATTGATAGACTCGATATTGATACATCGATACACAAATTGATACAATACAATAATCGATACACTTTTAAAGTATTGATACATTTCATTATGCATTTCACAGGATATATTTTCTTTTACAATTTCCAAAATTTTCCATTTGCTTTACTTCATGTTATTGAATTATGTTATACTTTTTTCTAAATGTTCAATTTGTTCAAATAAACAATGTTTTCCTTGCAGTGATTGCTTTTTTCAGCTTTAAATGGTCAAATATACAATAAAACACCTAATTATTACAATGAATCTATTTATTTTGAATGCATTCATAGAAGTACCAAATTATTTGATCTATCGATATATCTATACTTTTTACTTATCGATATATCAATATAGAATTTCTCATCAATGACAGCCTTACTCTTTACCATTCAATAGAGCCGGCCTGGCTCTGTCGGGAGCACAATCGACTTTGGCTCTGGTCCCGTGTCACAGTAGGTGTCGGCACGTTAAAGAACCCTCACTGCTCAATGGCCGTAAGTGCCGAGCATTAGCCAAAATTTGAAGCCATTCACCGGCATTTGGTGACTTCTCCATATGAGTGAAATATCCTTGAGTGGGACGTTAAACAACAATAAACAAACAAACAAACCATTCAATAAACTTCAAGACCTTGTAAGTTGTACTTTCAAAGTCAAAGGTCAAACAGTACACACATGTGACCCAATAGTGTATTTTGTTGGATCCTCTATGCAAAATTATCAGAAAACTGGAGCAGAGAGGAGAGGTCGTTTTTTAATTAGATTATATAAAAATAAAACATTCTTGGTAGGATGCAAAACAATCATAAACAATATAGGTGTACCTAGATAAATTGACACTTACTAACATGAGTTTGAATCAGATCATAACAGAGTTGATAGGCTACTTGTCAGCACAAACATATTGGAACTGTAGTATTGCATCGAATCCAAGCAAGGCAAAATGTCATACCTGTATACCCTTATTTTTGGTTAATTGACAGTATTGTTTTGAGTTTATAAAAGAACCTGGATGTGTAAACTTATCTTGTTATACCTATATTACGTAAAATATTCAGCAGCTGTTTATATTATTGTTTTTAATGTAGATTATGTTGTATTATGACATACATAATCATATTGTTTAACGTTTAATACAAAGTCTTACTTGGTGTAACTTCACATCATCTGCTCATTAACATGTTATATTCATATGTTTCTGTCTAGTGAATCATATTTTCATTTGTTTATTTTGTAAATTAACACTAAAGCTGTGCTCTGGGTTATAAGAAATGCCTGTTAAGTGTAAAAAAAGGTGTAGGCCTATAGTTAGTAAACTGGAAGTATAGGCATGTAGTTGTCAGTTTCAGTTCATATCTATTTGGTGAAATGGATTAAGAAAGCTACACCATTATGTTTCTTAAAAACTTATCTCCTGGAGAGAGGGAAAAAAGGGAAATTAGTTTTAAGACTGCAACCAATGACTGAAAAGAAAAGGATGCAAACTATTTTATTCAGTATATGTTTATATCAGGGTTACCAAAAAGGTCAGTATTTTTAATCCGTTCATAGATTGATTACTGTAAACATGCATATTTTTCTGCGTGTTGTTATTTATGCGTTTTTCTTATACAAACCATACGCGCCATTTTTTTTTTTACCGATGTCGGCAACTTACTGTGAGCAGTCCTGTTTTAAACAACACATCTTAGTACAAGTGCAGGACTAGTACGCAGGGGATTATTTACATAAAAAACTTTACATTGCGTATTCAGTGTAAAGTAAAACCCCTTTGTGAATTTACACATTTACAGTAATTGTTATATATACATATACTTAAATAATATGTAATATGGGTAATTAAGTGTTGTATATACTTATATAATAAGTTATACGACAATTGTGTATCTGATGCACTTTTCAAATAAAAATTTAGCACAAAACAAACCTTTTGTTCGAAGTTTTATTAAGAAGTTAGTAATGCCATAAGACATGTCTGTTTACTGAAAAAAATTATTACCGTATTTGACACATTAAGCGCCCATGTCCCTATAAGCGCCCCTCTCCCTTTTTACAAACGATAAAAAATCTTTTCTAGCTGGTTGACAATGAGATGTGGACCTGAAAAACTGTAAGTAACAGTTTATCTGTAACCCACCATATGCATCAACAGAATTATGTTGATAGGTATCCTAGGTAATAACTACCACAACTTTACCACTTTACCTTATAAAAATATTTTACGTCGGTTTGACTATTAACTGGTCTTATAAAGTGCCCGCCCCTTTTTCCCGATTTTTGTACTTGCCCTGGGCGCTTAATGGGTCAAATACGGTAATCACAATATTTCATATTTGTGCATAATTTCAAAAAGTGAATGTACAATTAACACATATGGTAGAATCTATCTTGATACAGTGGGATCTATCTTGAAATGGCACTCTTATGAAAGACCACCTTTCAGCTGATATCATATTCAGAAAAACACTTTATTTTCAATAATCCTTAAGGTAAAAACCTCTTTTTGAGACCATGTGTCTTGAGAGAACACATTTCTCTGGCAGAAATAATCCTTTAGATAAAACCTGATTTGAGAGACCACCTGTCTTGAGAGACTTTATTTCAGTGGCAGATGACATGGTCTCTCAAGATAGGTTGCATTTTATCATAAGCTATATAAAATCCATGCAGAAAAAAGTTAAATCATAGATTTTTTTATTAAGCTATAAGCGTGATATATAGTCATGTTTTTTTTATTTTTTCAGCTCAATATGTAATAACCCCAAAATTTGTTTTGCACAAGATTAAAATTTTGACCCTTATGTACAACAAACTGTTGAATAAATCTTTTAAATGAGAAAGCCAGAAACAAAAAGCAACAATCAGACGTCAAGATATCAGATATCATACTCATCTTAAGACTAATTTCTAAAGGATACCTATTTTGACTAGCCTAAAGGCAGATATCTAAAGATTAACTATATCAACTAGCCTAAAGAGGGATATCTAAAAAGACGGCTGTATAAAGGTTAACTATATCAACTAGTCTAAAGAAGGATATCTATAACTATATTAATTAGTCTAAAGACATTTAAAAGTTAACTATATTGACTAGTCTAAAGACAGATATCTAAAGGTTACCTGTTTCGACTAGTCTGAAGATTGATATCTAAAGGTTAACTATATCTGTAACTCTGTTCTGCGAGAAATAAATTCTCACTCGTATTCGTTAACATACGGTAAATAACCATAATTATTTAGTAATGTAATTTTACTATGCAAACCTCGTAGGACTGCATGGCGAACTAATCAATTCCTGTGTTATTTGTCTTATTTTCATTTGAATTTGACTGAACCCAAAGCTAATGTGACCGACAACAGGGGATGCGTACCTCCTCCATGGCACCTGATCCCATCTATGGATTTCCAGAGGTCTGTGTTTGTCCAATATTCAGCATATTTGTACGTGTATCTTGGACATGCTGAAGAGTTAGTTGTACTTAGATATCTGTGATTTTCATATAAATACTTACATTTATGGGGCGCCGTTTTAGTATTTATTCACTATTTTCTGATATCAAAATTTCATTTTTCATTATTTTTATATAAAAAAAATCGAATTTCTGTTATCAAAAATTCAGATTTTGATATCAAATAATCGAATTTCTGATTTCAGAAAATATTTTTGATATCAAAAATTCATTATTTGATATCAGAAAACATTTTTGATATCAAACAATCATTTTCTGATATCAAAAATCGAATTTCTGATATAAAAAAATTAATATGAAAATCTCGGGTACCAATGTATAACTCTTCAGGATGTCTAGGATACATAAACAAATCTGGTGAATATTGGACAAACACGGACCTCTCGAAATCAAGAGGTGGGATCAGGTGTCATGGAATAGTAAACATCCCCTTTTGACCGGTCAGACATCACGCAAAGCCAGTCAACATTTGGATGTTCACCGATCAACATTTTTGTGAGGCAAACATCTGGACTTTTTCATTATAGGAGAGTAGACCTATAGAGAATTAAAGTAATGGTATAACAACATCGAAATGTTGACTTGCTTTTTGTGAATTGTCGCCCGCTTACGTCACAGCTCATTTCTATTCCGTACTTCCCGGCCATTACTCGTCGATTTCCGCCATTTAGCAATTGTGATATTCCTAAAAATCAACGATAGAAGATTATTCAAAACAAAAAATAAAGGTATAACAATATTTGTAGACAGTTTTCGGTCAACATGTGTTATATTGAACCCTCGTATCAAACTAATGCCTTTGGCCTCAGGCAACAGTTCGGTCCTCTGGTTCAACATAACACATGTTGACCTCATACCCAGTGAACAAATGTATAATATGTGTCCCTGCCAGTATCAACGTTAACTACATATACGAGATTGCGTTCCACGCGTTCACAGTACGAGTTATATTTCTTGAATCATTAGATCGGACGTCGCAGGGTACAAGGAAGTTAAGAGAAATCGAGAACGAAGCGTACAGAAAAGTCCGAAGATTGAGCAATGTCTTTGGCGAAGCATACAAACTGGAGGGATTGCAAGGTATTTTTACTGGTGTTATTAACCGATCAAAATCAGATGTTAAATTATGTTAGTATGCACATGGGTAACACTTAAATGTAGAGTTACAGAGTTAAAGTAAGCTAGTCAGTATAAATCGTAAGAATAGGTCACATTATGCATTCCTATATATTTCCGAGGAGACGTCTTGCGGGCACCTGTCCCACTTCTTGGTTGACTTGACAAAACTGTTGTACATTATTTTCAAGGTTTCCAGACAATACCACTGTATAACGTGTATAAGACAAACATGTCTGTGCTCTAAAATTATATCTAATTGACTGAGATTAATACTACAGATATTTTCTCATAATTTATGTATTATCTACTGCACCTTCTCACGATTTATACTTTGGTATGTTTTTTATTTTAAAATTGATTTATTTTAATACAGACCGCTGATATAATGTATTTTTAATGAGAAAAGAATTTTCTTTTGAAGAAATCAAAGACTCCTTCGCTCTGAAGACTTCTTCCCCCATATGTAGCTAGTAGTTTTCAGCATTATCTGCTGAACAAGAACCAACGAATATGTAATCATTGATACATTTTATCTTTTGTTTTATTAGGAAATATTGAAATGACAATAAACCACAAAAATCTAACATATTAAATTCTGTTCATAGTCAAAATATTTAACCGCATAGTTTCACCCCTGCTACTTTCTTCATTTTGGAAATACTTCCGTTTGCAACCCAACTCAAATATTACCCAAATACAAAGAAAATACTTATACATCCATCATTTATTAGAAACAATTAAAAAAAAAATTACTTTACTCAATACACCATGTTTCACTTCTACAGAAGTTTTGCATTTTCCAAATTTAAAAAACGAAAACTGATGAGTGTGTATCGCAAATGGCAATGTATTGAAACTAATTAATTAATATGATTTCATCTACAGTTCTGAACCTCCACGTTATTGTCACAGGGTTATTGAGAATCGCGTTTGATGACAACACTCCGCAGTTTTATCGGTCGTTATGATTGCCATGTCAACAACTATTCTGTTTCACTAAATGAAATGTTGAGCCTGTTCAATAGTGGTTGTTGAGGCGTCTTTATCACTGGTGGTCAAAGCTTGCATCTTTTAACTATGCGCAACGCCAAGTGGATCTGGATATATTATCTGGGCGGTGCTGAAAAAATATGTATTTATGATAGTTACGTCTACACGTGTATGTGCTTACAGTAAACACGTGTTATGTTGTTTCTATTTTTGTTTATCGCATGGCGATTGTTTATTAAGGGTAGCGGCGTTAAAAGCATGAAAATTGTGACCAAGTATGCTACCTGTCTTTTAAGTAACGGATATAAGGTATTTGACGCTTAGTGCAACAGACGCCTTATTTCCACCATCCGCCCGCCCGTGATTTTTACTGTATTGTTATAATTGTACTTTTCCATTTTTTGCAGAAAACGGTGTGTGTGATGTGCGTATGGATATCCAGGCATGCGCAGATAATTTTATTTTATCAATGTACAGCCTATTGTTTAAAAAAGTCTGTTGCAATCGCACTTGCGACCTTATCCTAGTTATGTGTTAGTTTTTTTTTGTAAATAATTTATGTTCACTTAAGACTGGTGAATTAGAACATAATGTATAGTTCGACCAAACCACACGTTTACAGGTACAAGTTCACATTATTTTGGTTTTCTGTAGAACCCGGTTGTGCTACTTTATCTTGGTAGGACTGTAACAGTCCTTGTCAAAAGTGCAATTTTACAAGTTGCAACAGATTTTATGCATTTGCAAAATGCTATAATGATTTAATGAGAAATATTGTACATTATTGGACAAGTGTGATCCCTCATCTTTGATGAATCTATTTTGTTGGTAGATAGTATTTTAGTTGACGGGAGAAGATATTTCGAGTTGACAGTTTACCTTGACATTTATCTTTGTTTATGCACTGCGATTTTCTATAACATGACTTCAGTCTGCTTGGTTTAAATAGGGCATTTTAAGAAAAAGACTTGGTAATATAAGAGGTATTTTGTTGTGTTGTATTTAAGTTACGTATGGTCTAGTAAACACGGTTATGTAATAGGAGTTCAAGGTAATAGTAAGCTAAACAGATAGTGGGAAAATATTTGTACATTTCTTTTGTTGTAAGGTGTTTTTAAGTGTGTGTAATCGGTAAAGAGAATTAAGTGACAATTTTATCAGTTGTTATAAACAAGATAAAATAAGTTTTCATATCTTTAAAATTATGATATCTTTAACTCTGAACGGCTAGGGCCAGTAAACGGCTATTGCATGATTTCAGGCTATTTAGAACATGATTTCGGCTATTTAGAACATGATTTCGGCTATTTAGAACATGATTTTTGAGATTTTTAAAGATAATTCACAAGATTATGGACAACAGAAGGAAAACAATATTGTCAAGGTTCATACTAAGGACGAAATAACACCATAGCTGGCTACTGGTCATAGCCGGCTACTGACCCACAGTAGGAGTCCAGAAAGCTATACCGATAAAATACTGTTATCCAAGTCATTTTCTATTTATGCATTGTACAATCAATCCTAGAAGGATTTAATTTCTTAGAGGCCTCTCACTTGCGTTGATAACTCAATTTATCATACATTCCCTACTTAATAATGCAGTTTTGAATGTATATTATCGAAATTTATGAGTGTATAGACACCGATAGGGTAATGTTTGTGAGTGTATAGACACTGATAGGGTAATGTTTGTGAGTGTATAGACATAGACAGAGTTATGTTTGTGAGTATATAGACACAGACAGGGTAATGTTTGTGAGTGTATAGACATAGACAGAGTTATGTTTGTGAGTGTATAGACACTGATAGGGTAATGTAGGTACACTGACAGTGTAATGTTTGTGAGTGTAGGGACACAGACGGTAATGTTTGTGAGTGTAGGGATACTGACAGGGTAGCGTTTATGAGTGTAGGGACAAAGACAAGGTAATGTTTGTGAGTGTAGGGACACAGACAAGGTAGTGCGTGTGAGTGTAGGGACACAGACAAGGTAGTGCTTGTGAGTGTTGGGACACTGACAGTGTAATGTTTGTGAGTGTATTAACACTGTCAAGGTAGCATTTATGAGTGTAGGAACACAGACAAGGTAGTGTTTGTGAGTTTAGGGACACCGACAGTTAATGTTTCTTAGTGTAGGAAGACGGACAGGGTAGTGTTTGTGATTGAAGAGACAGACAAAATAATGTCTGGACACTGTGACATGTTAAAGTATGTGGTAAGTTCGGGGTAAAAGTGATTATTGCCCCAGTAGGGCACACAAAGGTGAAGCTTGCGTAAGGATAAATAAAATGACGATAAAATCGTTAACAAGACTCATACGGTTTCATAATGCATGTACAACATTAATCTTATAATTTCTGCACATGTATACCTGCTTTCAGGCTTGGAAAGACTATGGTGTTCCGATGTCCACAGCGAGTAATGATGCAGCTAAGATGTATGACGCCGTATTGACACAGGTAAGCTTTGATTTCATGTCATTTATAGTAACTTATGAGACATTCCACTCGATGCTTTTAAGATTTTTTACATTTACAGATTTTTATTAGATTATATTGATTTTTATCATGAAATATCCGTATGGAAAGTATCAAAGAGTGCATTGTTGTAAAACTTCTGTCCCCGATTAACATACGCATGACATAGAACAAAGTCATCACCTGTCAGAGCCATTGTGAGTTCTTAAGAGAAAATATGTAAATCCATGCAGAAATGTTTAACTAGAGACTACAGATATCCTATAGTTATTTAAGGAATAGAACAAATTTTTATCTACGATGTACGATAAAACATAACATATGAAGTTTCATGCGAAGCTGTTTATAAATAAGCGTAAACTACGCTTAAACTACGTTATGTTATATTGTAAAATATGTGTATTGTTTTTTTTATTCCTTATCATTTAATATTTTTGTGCTCAGAATTAGGCCCCCTCTGAATGCTTTGTAGCCCTTTGTGTGCAAGAACGCGTATATATCTTATTATCTTATATTTATACTATACATTTTAATTTTCACAGACACTATTTTCTTGCACACATATATGTATATATGTATTCATAATACAAATATCTGTAAAAACATGAAACACTCAAGCATGCATATAGTCATACACATACATACATGTTCACATACAAATGCATCCACCCATGCACGTGAATCGTATTTGAAAACATACATCTTTATCCTCTACATGTATGCACTCGCACATGCATTCATACATGAATGTACTCGCACCTGCATTCATACATGAATGCATACAAACTCGCGCTGATCATATATCTACATATTATATAAATATATAGCATGGATTCATAAACAGACACTTACACCTCTATTTTGACTGACACAACGACTTATCATTTAATATTACAATATAAGAAGAATTGTTCAAATGTATTCTACAACGCTCACAGAGCAGGATAAAGTATTCTCTGATACATTTCCTGCTTTGGACGAATGTTCTGAAGCCATGAAATCTATAAAATATAACAAGTTCCCGGGTTTGGATGGAGTTTTTCAAGATTTTCTGGAACAACGTTAAACATTATCATTGTATTTCTCTTAAATATAGTTTTGAGTCTGGAGAAATGTCATTTTTTTTACACAAAAATTATCCATAATCTCACTTTTATACAAAAATGTTTAAAAGAAGAATTGAAAAACTAAAGACCCATAAGCTTGACTAATTGCGACTACAAAACAGCTTTTGTTTTAGCAAGAGGACTACAATCTGTTATTTTCAAATTAGTTAATGAAGACCAATCTGCGTACATAAGAGGAAGATATATTGACATTAATGCAATAATTATTTTAGATATTTTTGAATTTTGTGAGGAACATGATAAAGATTGTATACTATTATTTTTGGAACGCCAGAAAGCTTTCGATCCAGTATAATTGAATTTTATTTTAAGTGTATTAAGAAATTTTAATTTTGGAGATTTTATTTTTGTTGATAGATGAATATAAAGTCAAACAGCTATGTTTTGTTTATGATAATATCTACTAGTGTATTTACAATAAAAGTGTTGTTTTGTTCATTTATAATATATTATTAGAAAGAAAATTTGTTATACCCCTTTTAGAGAGAAAATAATATGAAGATTTGAATGTAGATTTTAACATTTTCAGAAAGAACATTTTCATACCAAAATAGTAAATATCAAAGGTAAACAAGTTGCTGAATTCAACTACATGTACAAATTATTACATAATTTATTAAATTGTAATACGGTATTAAGCAAATGGAAAACAGGCCAATCAGATGAATGCCCAAATTATTTTTGTTAAGGGTGTATATAGTCAATAAAGCAATCTATAAATCATATTTAAAAGATAAACAGAAATCCCTGAAATAGACACACGAAATAGCATTAAAACAGATTGAAGGACAGACTAACTAACATCAACATTAAATAAAATCAAACAGCTAGAGACATTCAAAACACTATTAAAATAGAACAAATGGCTCAGGCATATACATACATGAAGCGTTGTTAAATTTTCAGTATGTTGGTTGGTATGATGAACCTAGTGTTGAAGGAATTGAAAAATCACTTGATAGCATGATCAGAGCTGATCCAAGTTTTGGTAAGTGATTACTGTAGATATAACAGTAATGTGATTACAGCTAGTACTTTGTTATTCATAAATATATTACTGCTATTAATTTCATGATATAATTACTGCCAATACATGTATGATTTAATTACTATTATATATATCATTATCGCCTACTCATATATATGATGTCATAATGTGATGACGTCACACATGTATAACGTGATGTTATTTATGCCCACTCATTTATGATGTTATTTATGCTGCCCACTCATCTATGATGTTATTTATGCCAACTCATGTATGATATGACTACTGTCCACTCATAATGATGTGCTAACTGTCCGTTCATGTATAATGTGATTACTGCCTACTCATGTATGATATAATTACTTCCAACTCATGTATGATGTAACTACTGCCCACTCATGCATCATGTTATTACTGTCCAATCATGTATGATGTTATTACTACCAAATTATGTATGAAAATATTACTGCCCAATCATGTATGATGTTATTACTACCAAATTATGTATGATGTTATTACTGCCCAATCATGTATGATGTTATTACTGCCCACTCATGTATAATGTGATTACTGCCCACTTATGTGACTATTGTCCATTCATGAAACTACTGTCCACTCATGTATAATGCGATTATTACCCATCCATCATGATGTTATTACTGCTCAATCATGTATGATGTTATTACTACCAACTCATGTATAGATGTGATCAATGTCGATTAATATATGGTGACAATGTGATTACTGCCCACCCACGTATGATGTAGTAATCAGAAATCATGTCCTTGCTTTCATAATGTAAACATTAGAATGATGCTATTTTAAGATATGAATGTCTTTTCTGTATTGTGATATTTTGGACTGAAAATTATTTTGACATAAGCACAACATTTAAGGATGTTTTCTTTTTTTGTCATTTGATATAGGATCCTATAACAGATAAAATGTAAAACAATAAATAACCAAACATTATGTTTCTGTTACCCATAAATCATTATTACTGAGAATTATTCACAGTGTTTTCATCATCACATTTTATGTGTAGTTGATATCATTATTTGTTGTATTTTTTCACATTATTAATGTCTAGTTCATCTTCATTTGTTTTAGTTATGGGCCATGTGATAAAAAACGGCTTGGAGGCACTTGGAACAGGAACAAACACGTTTTTGAACAAGGATTTTGCGTCTGATATTGAAAAAATGCTCCATTTGGCAGTAGATAAAAATGTAACTGAAAGAGAGAAAAACCATGTGAATGCAGTGAAACTTTGGACAGATGGGTAAGGATTGAGTTGTATTGAGTGTTGACAGCAGTCCATAGAACAGGTCAAAATGTGTGGTATTTTATCTATAAATAGCTTGAAACATTTTAATATAAAGTGATCATGTTTAGATTTGATTTTGACATATAAGGATAAAGGTATCTTTAATACTTTTACTTACACATTGAAGCCCCATTTGCACTAAGTTACGGTGTGGATTAGCATGTTTTAACCGATAATATACACATTTTAAGAAAACAGAGTATTACTTACAAAACTTGCACTCCTACCATCCTTAATCCACTTCATGGTTTATACTTCGCTCCCTTTAATTTCGCCATTTTCGTCCTTGGATGAGTGCATATTTAAAATGAAAGCAAATTTTCAATCTTAATACATTTGTAACTGAAGCACAGACATACATGCCATACATGAGAATTCTGTGATTTAGGGCGAATTTAAAATGCGGTGAATATGTTTTCTGTCCTAAAAGGGCGAAAAAAAACAGAGGCGAAATTTTCCTGGTATACAGTAACCAAACTAGTTTATCTAAGATATTTGTACCCTTTTCTTCCCTCTTTATGGTATCGCGATGGGGTTGTTGAAAACTATGAAATTAATTACTTTTTCAGTAAAAAGAAACATTTTATGATGGCAAAGTAAACAAGAGGCCCAAGGAGCCTTATCGGTCACCTGAGTAAAACATAATTATAGTGAGAATAGGCTGATTGTTGGCTCATGATTTTTTAAAGATGTACAAACTTTTGGCCCCCTTTTCGGCCCCTACTGGATCTAGCCCCTTTAATTTGGAATCCAATTATATTTCTTTAAAATTTCCTACAGTTTTATGCGGATTCACATGGGACTACTTCCTGCAAAGTTATATTAAAATTATCCCACTGGTTCTAGGAAAGAAATAGAAAATAATTAAAATTTGATGGAAAACTGTTTCTGTTTAATTAGGTGCTTGTGACCTTGACCTTTGACCTTGAAATATTGTCAAACTGATGCGTAGATAATTCCTAAAAACTTATTCACATTTCTTTGTATACATAAAGTCAATGCGTTTTGAGTTATTTAAGACATTTGTATATGTTTGTGATATACATTGTAGTCACTATATAGCTAAACTGGCCCCATCCCAATAGGTATTTTTGTCAGTTTTGATCCCGCTCAAAAGGCCAGGGTACCAGGATAACTAAATTCAAAATTTGGATTCCCTCACCCTAACGAAGCTTTTCACAACATTTGATTGGTTTAGTACATTTCAAGAGGAAGTTAAAAGGTAGAAACCAAAATATAATCTTCATGAGAAAGTTCAAATGTTTACGGACGACGTCTGGCGGACGAAGGAAGAAGATCAATTGCAAAACTCATGACATGACTCAAGTGACCTAAAAACCAAAACACACAACAGGCAACTTGCGACGGACGACGACGGAAGAAAACCAATTGCAAAACTCATGACATGACTCAGGTGACCTGAAAACCAAAAATTCATGAAATTCGATGAAAGTGCACCTTAGCATTATTTCAGAAGAATCATGAAATTCATACTAGGAATTTATCGACATGATTTATTTATACAGAGAGATGGCGGCTGCTTGCAAAATCTGGGAGGACATCTTAATTGATTATCCACTTGATATGTTAGCTCTCAAATTTGCTCATGATTCCTATTTCTACCTTGGATATCACCCCCAAATGAGGGACAGCATTGCAAGAGTTTTCCCGTATTGGGACTCAAAAATGCCTTTGTATGGGTAAGTTACAGTGCATTTGTATTTGTCATCCCCAGCTAAAATATTTGACCATGAATGAAAGCACCACAATGTCATACGTTAAAGCCATCATTGAGGTGCTATGAAATATAAGATAAATCTGTAAGCATAAATTGAATTAAAGATATCCATGTTGAAATCATGACCCTTATGTGTACATGTATTTGTGTTATTTGCGTGTGCCTGGTGTGCGCGCGCGCGTGTGTGTTTGTGTGTGAGAGAGAGAGAGAGTAAGAGTTTAAGTTATTTAATAAAACGTAAATTGAATACTGAGGAGGGTGGGGGTTCACAGATCACTCTTAGATCATATTTATATATATGCTGTTGAATGTAACAGCTTTGTAACATGATTTCGTTACTAAATTTGGAAACCCGTCAGGGCAACAGTCCAACTTTCTGAATTTTGCAGATTTTAGATATCTCTATGGAATGCATTCAATTGGTCTTGAGGAATGCAACCATTATGAAGAAGCAGAGAGGGTAGCACGGATGGTAAGTATGAGTAAGAGGCCAGTTAAACAATCACTTGTTCATTAAAGGTTTCGTCCGGAATATTTGGACAGGTCATAGTGGTTAGTACTTTCTTTGCAAGCAAAAGGCTTAATTACTGTGCTTGGGTCTTGTAGGAGCTATCTAATTTGTAGGTCAAATGCAGAATTATCGGAACTCAAAACTGCTTGCCCTATACAGTTGATTCCACTTATATGTATACTTGATAATTGTATATCCCTGATTATTGCATAAGAAATCAAAACACAAAACCATTTTATATCTCTATGTATATGTTAAATATTCCTTTAACTGCATATGTTAAACCTAGAATTCCTTTTAATTGCATAAAATATTTCCCTAATGGTTGAAAATGTACTGATTACGATTCAAAGTTATATGTGGTAATGCCTTTTAAATAGAAAAGAAAAAACACCAAACTAAGTTTTATGAAAATTTTCCTTTTATGGCATTATTTTACTCTAATACTAAATGAGAATCCATTACTAGTGTACCTAGGATGTTTATAATACTATCATATATATATAATCAAGGACTTCATGAACGTGAATCATCATTTTTCACTATCATACACTATTCCTATTACTTCCATATTCCTGTTATTTGCATAATGTCTGACATTTTGGCTACGGAATTAAAAGTAATCCACTGTATATCAAATTAGTGTCAAAATACCAGGTTAATAATCAATTTCATTCCTTTAATGCAATTTATCTAATAGCTCTTACCTTATTCTAGAGAGAAATGTAGATACCTTTGTTCTGAATAGAATTGTTCTGTGTGATGTCTGGTTCTTCTATATTAATTTTTCATGTTACTACCCAGTTTTATTACATTGTTGCTCTGTATCGTACATCGTGGTAAGAAGATGTCCCGCTCAAAAATGATGGTAGTAAATAGCAACTTTGCTACCTGAACTTCAGCTCTATGTTTGACCGGCAATTTGAATTGTTTGTTTGTTTGTTGTCTCGCCAAGAATCTTTCACTTATATGTCACCAACTTAAGGTGAAGTGCATGTGCATGTGTAAGGTGAAGTGCATGTGCTGTGGAATGACGCCAATGTACTGAGGGTTCTTTTACGTGCCACGCCTTCCGTGACACGGGACCTCATCCGAAAGACACGTGACTTTCACTTCGTGTACCGAGTATTCAGCGATGGAACAGTCACTACCATTCTTTGGTATAACCCGGTATTACCCGGTCCGGGAATCGAACCCGTGACCTCCCGCTTGCGAGTAGAACGCTCTATCACTAGACAATCGCAAACGGTGGCAATTTGGATGTGATGTCTGCATTGTACATATGTTTAATAATTATTGACATCACGGTTGAAGTTGGTAGGCCATAGCTGAATCAAAATGATACACAGGGGAATCCTACAATGACGTGTGGGAAGAAATCGCTTTATATCGACAGTGATCCTTGTCGTTACTCGAGATGAAAGGGTTGCTGACTACTTCGAGTCCAAGCAAACTCGGTCAAGTGGTTGGCGATTATTAGTGCGAGCTTTAGTAATTTAGACTGAAATTCGTATGAATATGTATGTTCCATTATAACTATGGCTGTATTTGACGATAATACATCGATATTATTCCTACACGACAAGGTTATGGAATATTTAACATTGATCTGATATCAAAGTTTTGCAAAGGTAATAGAAATACTGCAAGAACGAAAAGATACTCGTATTTTCACACTTGAAATAGTACAGCTCAATTAATTTTTCATATTTGTAATTATTTTTCTACCTCTAAGGGTCTCGATTGCAACAGAAATGATGCTTGGTCCATACATTCAATGGCACATGTGTTCGAGATGACGGGACGAGCAAAAGAAGGAACTACGTTTCTAACAAGAACAGAAAATGATTGGAATGTATGTGCTATATAAGTATAAATGAGGTATAGATATAAAATTATTAGAATTTGTATATACATATATAATGTAATTAGTACTTTACCATTGCTCTGTCACCTGATACGACTTATACGTATGATGTACATAAGATCATTTAAATTTCCCTACTTTGAAATTAACATAATAATCCTTCCATTTGTTGACATCCGGAATGTATAAAAAAAATCTGATACCAAAGTATAAATCAATAGAATATCCAGGACATAGATACAAATTAGGTAAAAATGGACAAACACGGACCTCTGGAAACCAAGAGGTCCCTTTATAAGATTGTATAAAATGATTAGAATATTATTATAATCATGTAACATGTAATTTGTACAATTAGCATTGCTGTGTCACTTGATACGACTTAAATGTATGATGTATATTAAAACATTGAAATCTCTGTACCTTGAAATGTACATGTTTGTCTTATCATTTTGTTAACATCCAGGATTTGGGATAACAAGATAATATAAGCTTTATTAACGTTTTCTCTTTACTGCACTCATATTTCAGCAATGTGGAATGGTTGCGAGTCACAACTATTGGCATAATGCTGTATACAACATAGAACTGGTTAGTGAGATGTAAAAAAACAGTGAGATCATTGATGAGATGTGAACACGAAAGAGATTGTGAGATGTAAAAAACAATATGATTGGTGAGGTGTGTAAAACAGTGAGCTGATTGGTGAGATGTGTAAAATTGAGATGATTGGTGAGATGTGAATACGAAAGAGATTGTGAGATAAAAAACAATGATTGGTGAGATTTGTAAAACAGTGAGCTGATTGGTGAGATATGTAAAATTGAGATGATTGGTGAGATGTGAAAACGAAAGAGATTGTGAGATAAAACCAATATGATTGGTGAGATGTGTAAAACAGTGAGCTGATTGGTGAGATGCATAAGACATAGAATTAATGTGAGATGTAAAAACCACCGAATGGTAGGATACATGTTTAAAACAGATATATGTTAAGTAAGATATTTAAACAAGTGGGCTGTAAAAACCTTTATATGTTCCTTGAGTTTGATAGTCAGTCTGTAACTTTGGAAAATAAACTGAGTCGTATTTCAGTAGAATTAACAATTTTATACCTATGCTTTTCCTCAAATATGTTTCCATGGCATTATTTTGCAAGATGTAAAAAC
This sequence comes from Atrina japonica, assembly GCA_030159075.1. Classification (NCBI taxonomy): domain Eukaryota; kingdom Metazoa; phylum Mollusca; class Bivalvia; order Pterioida; family Pinnidae; genus Atrina; species Atrina japonica. The sequence goes on along the minus strand of BROG01000699.1, from coordinate 69,540 downwards.
AACATTCAAATACATATGCTTTTGATCTTACAGAACAATCATTCGGAAGCCCTTGGGATATTTGATAACGAGGTAAATATTGTTACGATTTCTAAAATTACCCGCGTTTTATATATATTGTGGTAATGTTTGTTTATGAAATCTGACAACAGTAAAAAAGTAGAATAAGGTAATTTTGTTTACAATTTTGCCACGGGTTGGACCTCACAGGTTTGCCCAATATGTTGGGTTTAGATTTTAGTAAACGCTGTGTTAGGGACATGCATTGATTAATCAGAATGGTTGTTTATCTAAGATTTTGCAAACTTTAACTCAACATTTTGTTTTTAAATTAGTAAATTGAACTCGTTTAGTAAGTAATAATAAGTCAAAACGACAATGAATACCTAATTTATTTCCTTGGAAATTCATGGATGCTTTGTGTAGATTGGTTACAGTGATAAATAAATAGCAATCTAAGATAATCATTGTGTGGTTTAAAAATGACAATTAACCTTTTGAACCTTATGTTGTTCAATGTTTTGATTGTCTAAATTACCTGTCATCTGCAATTAACAGCCAATCGAACAACTTGTTTATTTATTTATCTGATATAGTTTAATTACAGACTATCTGATATAGTTTAATTACAGACTATAGCAGTTTTCAATTAATCTGATTTTGAGATAAGAAGATATGATTTATTTTTTGTTATCAGTATTATTGATGGTAGCCATATCTTTACATATTCTTCTTTGACAGATATGTAGATGAGCTGTAGATTCTGGGACACTCCTAAATATGGTTGATGCCTGTTATCATAATTATTGGTAGTAACCATGGTTATCATATTGCACATTCTTCTTTGACAGATATGTAGACGAGCTGTAGATTCTGGGGCACTCCTAAATATGGTTGATGCCTGTTATCATAATTATTGGTAGTAACCATGGTTATCATATTGCACATTCTTCTTTGACAGATATGTAGACGAGCTGTAGATTCTGGGACACTCCTAAATATGGTTGATGCCTGTTCACTTCTATATCGGTTACAGTTAGAAGGTTGGTTGTTTTTAAGTCACCGCAGGGTCTAAGGTGATTGAGTATGATTGATCAAGCATCATGTAGGTGGACGTTGTGTGTTAACTTTTGAACAATTTAAACTTTTCTGCAAATAAGGATAATTAATAGATACGTGCTGTTAATAAAGTGTACACCAGTCTCGTGCCTAGGAATTCATTGCAATTCATACATAGATTTCAATAGATTTTGCGTAAAATTTTAAACAGGTAAACAAAACTCAATATTGTATAGTACAGTACTATGATAAACAGTTGATTTACAATTTTATCTAGCGCACAAGATTTATCATTTATATTATGATAACAGTATAAAATGAAATAATCACTTTAATTAAAAACTTAAATATTGCTGCTCATTAATCCCTACTAAACAGGGATTGTTAATTATCCCCTCAAAGACGAATAAATAAATGCGATCAAACATATGACACGTGTATTTGTATAATATACGAGGGAATAACATCATTATTAAAAATTTCTACACACGAGACTGGTGTACACTGGTGTGTATTGTTATCTAATATTTAGGGTTAATGGGGTCTCCGTGGCCTAGTGGTTTGGGCATCACGCTTTGAACCATGACATCTATCACTTCTGATCCACGCAGCCCCGCTGGAACCTCATATGATTTTTGTGAGAAAGTTTGCCAGTTTACATGCGGAAGGATGGTGGTCTCTTCCCGGGTACATTGTAACCAGGTTCACTCCTCCATCATTAAAACTGGCCACCTCCATATAACTGAAAACTCGTTGAGTGTGGCGTAAAACACTTTTTATTCAAAATTCAAATTTCTGGTCTATAGATACAAAAGCCGTCAATTTAGTACATTTGTACGTTTGCTACGTTCTTTGTCAGTGCTTAGTTTCTACACAGTTTGTACCACTTTACTTACAGCTGGTGGCTTCATGATATATTAAATGTAAAGTTCAGAGCGGGGGCATGAAACAAAGTCATATCAATCAAACACAAATGTGGCTTAGGTAACATTCTTGTCTAAATTTCGGAAAGCATTGGAATAATTACCGTAGAAGTGGAAATTTTAGCGAGACGCAAATTTAGCGTTTTGTCCTATAAATATGGTATAGAATTTTAGCGAGAAATAATTTTAGCGATTATATGACTAAAATAAGATAACCCTTTCCTACAATGTGGAATGAATTGTTAGCGATATTCAGTTTTAGCGTTTTCAACAACCTCGCTTATAATGCCAAAATTGAATCATTGCTAAAATTTCTGCATATACGCTATATGCATAAAGCTGGATATACAGAATTGCTTGTAATCCTTTGTTCCTAATTTTAGGTGTCAATGTGGAGGACAAATGGCGCGACCTAAAGGAGGTTTGCAATGCTCATAAAGGAGATCATGTGTTGTCATTTAACGATGCTCATCTTTTGATGGTGGCCCTTGGAGCCAAAGACACAGAACTGAAAGAAAATTTACTAAGCACCATGAGAGATTTTATCAGGTAAGTTTAAATAGATTTACATCTTAACTGTTTATTATTATCCTATTCCGATCCCCTCACAGTGCCTCATTAGTTATATATAATGCAGTGCCATACTTAAGTCTTGGGGTTTCATTTAAACTAGAGCGTTGAGAAACTGTCAAATATTTTGCTGCAGTTCAATTAACATGTAAATTATCCATTCAGCAGACTTCAGTCAAATATTGTTAGGCGAATATAGCAATCAGTCATGATGACATGCACTTCTACGATAAAGAATTTCACGTAACAGGTTTTTTGTACAGGGAGAACACGCTCATACTGGAGTCAGCAAATTGTGCTAGATGCAGGACTGTAGCTTTGGTATTGTTAGTAATATTTATAAGCATTGAGTTGTTGCCACTGCTGGTGGTCCGTCTGAATCACTAGGGGAAGGCATAAACCCAGTACCTAATATTTCCGTACCAGCCTATAATATTTTATACTAAAGTAATATTTCGGTCAGATACCATCACTTAAATTCTAAACTTCTCAAAAGCTAGGATATTCATTTTACAGTGGGTACTCTTAAACGGATTTGGCAACACATTTAGACTTATTATTTGTCCTTGTATGATACCACTTTTACTTTCGGAAATATACATTTATACTGGATTTGAGTTCTGCTGATGAAGTTGTATTGACCTAAGCAATCGTCTTGAGCATTTGTTTTGACCTCTTTTAGAGGATTGTAGCTTTGATATTGCTTATAATATTTATATGGTTTTAACACAGACATTCTTAACTTTGTGTGGCACAAAAGTAGTAAAAGTGTATGCATTTACCATCTCATGGGGATGGCATTTAGTTGATATGAGGGGAGGGGATTATTGTTCTCTTTTGCTATGTAGATAAAGACAGCGATCAACACGTATTAGTTTCCTATAGAAAAAACTATAATCTCAGAAAATGAATCTTTTTTTTAGATTTTTTATTTGGCCTTGTATGATACCACTTTTTCTTTCGGAAATATACTTTTATAAATTTTAAAATTCGAGCTCAACTGATAAATTGTAATTGACAGAAACGATCGTCTTGAGCATTTGTTTTGTCCTCCTTTGTGAAAACTATAATTTTGGTATTGTTTATAATATTATATATTTGTTAATAAAATCCACCATAAACATCAATATTTTCATCCTTTATTGAACCACCTGCAAAATATTTTTGTGTTTTATGGCCAACTGCCGAAATATCACCTGATTGATTAATATAAGTATGATCTTTAGCTTACTCCTCGTTTTAAAAAGTTTTGAAACACATCAGAGCAATAGTATTGTGGTCCCTAAGAACTACGGTATAGTTGTTTAATTTCACGGGGAGAAAATGTCGCGTTTTTCTGAATGAAATTTATTCACGGGTATTAAATTTCGCGCAATATTGGTTACGAATTGTCTTTCTGATACTTCATAAGTGTATTTTATTCCGGGTATTCAATTTCGCGGAATTTTCATTGACCGCTAATATAGTGAAATTAAATCACCCGCGAATAAAAGCAACTACACAGTATATTTAGTTGTTTCTGATTCATTGGAAAGCAATATAAGGGGGGAAAAACCGGAAAAACATTTAGTTGGTGATGTGTCCTTATAAATATTATAAACAATACCAAAGTTATAGTTTATATATTTATAAGTCGCATGAGTCGCCCAGTTTACCATGGTTGCCTACTGCGATGTGCATCTTGTTTATCTCAAGACTTTTGTCTGTTTCTAAATTTTGATTTATTTATTGTCTTCTGTAATCTTTAATTTTTCTTATTTAAAGATTTATATTTCATGTTTATCATATTTTGCAGGAAAAGAAAAGGGGACAACAAAATTATCACAGAGAAAGTAGGACTGCCGTTATGTGAAGCTATGGTGTTATTTGATGATGGCGATTACGCTGCGGCAGTAGAGAAAGTCCTTCCCGTCAGATACAACATTATTACAATAGGAGGAAGTCATGCTCAGGTGAAAATAAAATACCTGAGAATTATTTAAGCCTGAATTTTTTTTCGACCTCTGATAATTTCAAAAAATGATTTGTTAAAAGCTTTATTGAACAAAAATCTTAGATTTACGTAATTTTCAACTCGAGTCTGATAAAGTTAAAAATTTTAACTTCTATCACTTTTGTCCCTCAAGCAACTGGATGCTGCATGCATATTGATATATTGTCATGCAGATGTACCCAAGCATATCAAAAGGCTGACCAATAAGCTTTCCTGGAGTTTTTCCATTCTGTTACGGTTCACTATTTTGATGTGATTATATCTCAGATACCAAAGTATAAATCTACAGGATATCCAGCATACATATAGAAATCTGGTGATATTGGACAAACAAGGACCTCTTGAAATCCAGAGGTGGGTCAGGTGCCATGGAGGGGTAAGCATCCCCTGTTGACCGGTCACACCCGCCGTGAGTCCACAGTCAAATTCAAATGAAATAGGTGAGGAAGAAACCATCGTCGCAGTTGGTTAAGGAGATTCAACAACCGTTATCAAACAGATAACTCAACATTTAATTTGGTGAAATAGTGTAATCGCAAACAAGGCTATTATGCCGACCGTAAAATTTGCGGTAACCCTGTGCCAATAAGTGTCCAAAAGTAGTTTACCTCTGTATATGAAATGTTCATATGTTGAACATAACTTGGCATATCGAATCATTTGTGAGATATAAACACCATATGCAGGTAACTGCTATATTTTTACTTAAATGTGAACATTTACGATAGGAAAGTCGAAATTGTCGAATTTGTCGTATAACCCGGTTAATTTCCGCTCTGTGTTTATAGTAAGTAAAATGTTCAAATAGGAAGCATGTGTGCTTGGTTCTGTTGTGTCTTTATTTCTAGTTTGTTGGGATATATCACATTGACATATGTAAGAAAATTGTCATTATTAATTGACAAAACGTCATCGATATATCTAAATGTCAAATTAAAGGACACCGCTAGCTTGTTCTTCTTTTGATTCAGATACTTCTGAATGATGTCGGCTTTGTAAATGTAGAAAATGTGTAAAAAACCGAAATAATCAATAATGGAACACAATTCGTCCCCATGGGAATGCTGGAAAACAAGGTTTCCAAATATTAAATATATTGTCTATTAGAAATGCCAGCATCTTTTTATTATATCATCTTCGATGTATTTATGTGTAGAATTAATTGTAGTCATACAAAATAGCAAATTACTTTCAAAATCTACATTTGAAAAATGCATTTTAAATTGTGTATGACACAAAGAGGAATATATTACTACAGTAAAACCTGTTTTAGCGACCATCTATGTATAAAGATCACCCAGTCATAAAGACCGTTTCATGCTGTCCCCATAGGACCATATGTGTATAAATCAACCTCTAAATAAAGACCGCCTCCTTATAAAGACAGGTTATGTTGTGTCCCGTAGGTGGTCTTTATATACAAGTTTCACTGTAGATAGATATAAGTGGTACTTAACTCACCAACTCTTGAAAAACAATGGACTCTGCTGTAAATCAATGACTTAGACTAGTCCAAATGTGTCTGTAGGGTGTATGAGTTAATCTGGCAAATGAAAATCATGAAGTACATGTATCTAAAGATACGTTTTTTTTTCAGTCATTTTAATACATGTACATACGATATGTGATGTGATTAATTGTTATAATTCGTAGTGTTATGTTGCGGTGGTAGAGCGTTCCACTCAAAAGCGGAATATCCTGGTTTCAATTTCCAGTACCGGGTAACACCAAAGACTTTAAAAAATGATAGTGGCTGTTCCTTTGCTAAATGCTCGGCATACGGAGTGAAAGTCAAGTGTCTTTCGAATTCGACGTAAAGTCCCGTGTCAGGGAAGGTGCGACATTTAAAAGAACCCTCACTGCATTTGCATCAGTCCATAGCACAGCCCAAAATTTGTAGCACTTTAACTAAAGCTGGTGACATATCCATATAAGTAAACAATTCTTGACGTGTAAAACAACAAACAAACAAAACAATAACAACCCATGATCTGTGGTTTTTCTTTGAATATGGTGTACAATAGTCGAGTTATATTTCAGAACATTGATTAAAAGCAATTATGTTTATTAATTTTACAGAGAGATGTCTTCAGCCAGTTCATTATCCATGCTGCAATGAAATCTCCAAATAAAAAGCATAACCAGTTGGCCAGGTCAGTAGATATAGTTTGTATTGAAATCTTTAGTGGTACCAGACAAATACTTGCCAACATTTCAAAATTTCATGAGGTAGACAACACGTGACCAACATTTCCAGCGTTTAACAAGACAACCCGCGACCATTTTTGGTTCGTTCAATAAGTGGCTATTTCTGCGAATAAAAGGTATTGATTAATAAAAAGAAATTAGTCATTAACTTGTTTTAAATTAGTCAAATTAAAGAATTAGTTTGAAATTTATCTGTGGATCTCAATTGTGATTTCTGTTGCATAATCAACTTATTAATTTATACAGGTGAATCTTTTTAGACAAAATAAAAAAAAAAGATAATTTATCTATTATCAGTCGGGTTTGATGTTGGCCTGATCATTTTACTTGTATATGTTTGAAGGGAAAATGGCAGAGCATTGGTTGTTGTCAGCATTTTCAGGGAAATACCTCCATCATGCTTTTAACTATTTATAGATTCTATTTACGCTTTATTTATGTGATGTTTGTAGCTCATATTACAGAAGGAGCAAATCAAAGTCTTTTAGGGGCTTAGTAAATTGGGAATCACCAATTGTGAATGCAATTTAGTAACAATTCAAGGAAGAAGTCAAAAGTATCTAGATTGTATTACGTTAGTAAAATTAGATTTAGCATTTTCTTTAAATTACATTTCCAGAACACTACTTAAAGAAAGAAAAGCATTAAAGAACAATTCACCATTGACAGACCGGCTGATGGCACAAGCTATGGCTGTACATTGTGCCTAGGATTTCATAGGTTCCGTATTAACGAGTAATATTAAATAGACTGGTGATTCTATAGTGATGCGTTCCTTTAATAATTTTTATCCATATATGGAGTTTGTTGATTTTTTATTTACATGCAAATATTTGGAAATATCCTAATTTGAACTGCATTTTATTGTGTAAAACATATTTATATTCTTGATGCCAGTAATCCATAATTTTTTTTTCAGATCGAATGCATGTTCCTAACTTATATATATATATATATATTGTGTTTGATATATACCATATGGAAAACGTTTTCAAATGTTGTAATAAATATGGTTGTTTTACGATATTATTGTACGATTTGCAGGCTAGTAAACTGGAAATTGTTGTCTCCATTATTTTCTTTCGTTCTCAGATTCCATTCAAGTGACTATTATGATTAAGGGCAAATATGTTTTCTGTATGAATTCTTTAGGATCCACATCTGATTGACTCCGCTTCTTCAGTAGGCCGTTATACAGTACTTCTGAAGACCTTGTTTAATATGTGTTTGGTAAGCAAAATAGATAAAGGCTTGGTGGAACGCTTAGATGACCCCGCAATGAAGCGGTGTTTATAGGGATTTTTGTGCATCTTCGGAATCCAATAAATATATGGCAATTCAAGCCCCGTGTCAGTTGTGGGTTTTCCAAACGAAGCGAGAACGGATTTATGATTATCTAATATTTCAGAGGTAGAGAAATCGGTCAGAGAGTATGTAGGATTTCCAGAAAGTGTGTTTAGTCCAAGTTCCTCTTGTAGGATGCTGAAGTAGTATCGCCTGCAAACAAATGTGAAGTTGTTAGATGCTTTGTCAGCAGGAACGATGATAAAATTTTCATGGAGACGGGAAAACTATATGAGTGTACCCTGATAAATTGGTACTTATACACAAACACGAGTTATAATTAGATCATAACAGAGGTCGGCACAAACACATCAGAAATATTGGAAAATTGTCAATATTGTTTTGGTTTATGACAAAACCCGGATGTGTAAACTTATCTTGTTAGATCGATATGTCAAACACTTAACAATTGTTTATATTTTTGTTTTTATGTATAGTATATTACTTGCATATCATCATGTTGTGTAATGTTTAAAACAGGGTCTTACTCGGTGTTAATTCACGTCATCTGCTCATTAACATGTTATTTGCATATGTTTGTGTCGAGTGTATCATATACGCATTTCTAAATGTTGAAAATTAATACTAAAGTTTTGCTTTGGATTATAAGAAATGTAAACAGTGTGTATAATTAATAAACTGGAAATGTAGACATGGTAATCGTCAGTTTCAGTCAGTCTATCCATTTCTTTTTGGTAAAATGGATTACAAAAGCTACATGGTTCTGTTTCTTAAAAAACTTATCTCCAGGAGGGAGGGAGAAGTGAAAAACGGATGCAGACTCTTTAACTCAATACTAGTATATATTTGTATCAGGGTTGTCAAAACGGCCAGTATCTTGTAACCTGTTAATGGATTGATTATAATTGTTATTTAATTTATATGATCGTTAATATGAGTAATTAAGTGTTGTATATACTTAAATAAATATCATAAATAGAATAATACGATAATTGAATATCTAATGCACTTTTAAATAAACATCTAGCTCAAAACAAACCTTTTGTTCGAAGTTTGCAATGTTACATAAGTCTTTGGTGCTCCTTGTATTCATCTGTCGTCTTAAAGGTCCTCTTTCACAGAGACTCATAAAATGTCGTGGAATTATCGCACGGTACAGCTTTACTGTGGAAACTGTCTTGAAAGACCACTCCTATGAAAGACGACCTTTCAGCTGAGACCACATTCTGAAAACCTCTTATGATAAACCATCTGTTTTGAGACCCTATTTAAGTGGCAGATGGGATGGTCTCTCGAGACATGCTCCTTTGTATTGTAAGTTAAATAAATCCCATGCAGAAAGGTTAAATCATAGGTTTGTTGATTATCCATATTTTTTATATATTGTCAATGTAGTTAACAAGTTCAGCTCATGAAGTAATAGCCAAAAAATGTTTTACACAAGAATAAGATTTTGACTCCTAAGTGCAACAAACTGTGGACGAGAACCTTTAACTGAGAAAGCCAGAAACAAAAGGCAACAAACAGATTTCAAGATATCAGATATTGTATTCATCTGGAGATGGATATCTAAAGGTTTTTGCTGCACTGTTAGTTTTGGCTTGTGGCTGTCATGTAATGTTTTAATGGTGTTTTACGTCATACATCACACAATTTTCTGTTGGTGGCAGTCAGTTAATGATGGATGAGATGACCAAATTACAGTGTACCCAGGAAGATACCACCAGCCTCCTGCAAGTAAACTGGCAAAATATCTCAAACGTTCAGGCAGGACTCGAGCCTGTGTCATTGTCTAACCACATTATGTACAAAGTTCCAAAATATTTTGAAAAATGAAGCTATGTATATTCAACATTTTCTTAAAAAAAATTCAAAACTAGGTGATATTGCAAAACTTTTATATTAGTATTTTGACAGCAATGTGAGGGCACTTGGAAATAATCTGAGGGCAAAAAGGAATTCAAACAAGGATGCAACTAAAATGACATTATGACGTCGGTGCAACTAAAATGACATTATGACGTCAGTATTACTATGGAATAATTTACACGTGACATTTAGTTTTCTGGAATTGTAAAACTGGTATAATATGAAAACCAGAACAACCGCTACCTGATAATGAACCAAACGTGTCAAAGTCATATATAGATATACACATACCTCTAGAAAATCCAGATGTGAGATCAGGTGTAATGGATGAATTCTCTTATCAACATCTCTCCTCAATACACAATCAAACCACAACCCTGGTTACACTCGATATCGAGAGCAAATTATCAGCAAATGTTACTATCAAACTACCAATCAATAGTTGTGACTTGGTAATAGTGACGAAAAAAAACAACAACAAGAGAATATTTACTCTTTTACCTGTTCCCACTCGATAGAGTCGTCAAAGAAGAAAAGAATCTGCAACAGATGATCTTACATACAAACAAGAATATACCCAACTCTATGTGTCTGTTGTCCCATCGTTTGTACATGTTTGTAACATTCACTAAAATATGTATGAGTTTCCACAAAATTTTAACCCAAACTGGTATGATTTATATCGATGAGACATGGATCATGAGTTTAATGATGATCAACTTCTACTAACAATATTTGTGATGGGAATTTAAAGTCCTAATGAATGGTTTTGAGTGGCTTAGTGCTTCTCGAATACGTTCAAACTAAAAAGATGAGTCCCAGTGTGTATAAAAATGGAATGCCTTTGGGATCGACTAGGCCAGTTATACAGGCTAATGTGGGTTTCTGGTCATAGGGTTCAAATATATCGGGTTAAATAACAACAAATTTCCTTAGATCAATGGTTATCTTTTTACATTACAATGTATGCACATTGAAGGACAAATTCATTACTAAATCATCAAATTGAAAAATACGAAACCAAAAAGAATAACTTTAAAAAGATTACTACCTTAGCTTCTGAGAAGTGTAGAATTTTAAACGGCGCTATCCGTTCGAAATATTTTAAGTATAAGATTTTCAGCTGGTACGGATGTGTACGAGGTACTGGATTCTAAAAATAACTACTGTAAAAAGATGACTATCTTAGCTTTTCAGGAGTTTAGAATTTTAACGGCGTCAGCCATTATTATCTTAGTACAGTGATGCGCTGGGTTTTAGATATCGCGAGGATAGAGATGGTAACGTTTCAAAATGGCCATGGTCTAGGTGTCGCTAGGATAGAGATGGTCAAGTTTCAGACGTCGCGAGGATATAAATGACCATGGGTTAGATGTTGTAAGGGAAGATTTAATTAAGTCAGTTTTTTGATGTTCTGTAAGGAGTAGAGATATTTACATTTTAGCTGGATAGAGATAGTCAAGTCGTTGATGGTGCGAGTGTAGATATTATCAAAATTTATATATTGCAAGGGCAGACACGACCAAATTAAAAGAAGTGATATATTCAAATATTTACTTTAGATGCTGCGAGGGTAGAGATTGTCATGTTTTAGATTTTGAAAGGGTAGAGATTGTCACGTATATGGATAGAGATTGTTATATTGTTGATTTTGTAAGGGTAAAGATAGTCAAAACGTTGATGTTGCTCAGGTAGAGGTAGTCAAGTTTTAGATTTTGCAAAGGTAAATATAGTCAAGTTTTAAGCTTAAATGTTACGAGAATAGAAATGGTCAAGTTATACATGTTGCGATATTAGAGATAGACAAGATTTTATGTTGCGAGAATAGAGATGGTCATTCATTGTTGTTGTTGCGACGGTATGAGATATTCAAGTTTCTGGCTTAAATATAAAAATGATAAAGTTTTAAATTTTACAATGTTAGAAAGTTTTTACAATGTTAAAAATGAATTTTTTTTAGAAATGTTGCTAGAATAGAAATGACAATGTTGCATGGTTTTTCGATGGGTAGGTTGTCAAATGTCAGTCAAGACATATGTAGAGCAGAAATAGTCAAGATGACAATGTTGCATGGTAGAGGGTGTCAAGACGACGATGTTGCTGTTTAGAGGTTGTAAAGATGTCGTTGTTGACATGTAGATATGGTAGAGATAGTTAATATGTCGATGTTGCGGAGTAGAGATAGTCAAGATGTCGATATTGGAATGTAGATATGACCAAGTAAAAAGGTATGGATAGTGACTGTTAATGTAGATATAGCCAAGTAAAAATATGGATAGTGACTGTTAATGTAGATATGGCCAAGTAAAAATGTATGGATAGTGACCGTTAATGTAGATATAGCCAAGTAAAAAGGTATGGATAGTGACTGTTAATGTAGATATAGCCAAGTAAAAAGTTATGGATAGTGGCTGTTAATGTAGATATGGCCAAGTAAAAAGGTATGGATAGTGACCGTTAATGTAGATATGAACAAGAAAAAAGTTATGGATAGTGACCGTTAATGTAGATATGACCAAGAAAAAAGTTATGGATAGTGACAGTTAATGTAGATATGACCAAGAAAAAAGTTATGGATAGTGACCGTTAATGTAGATATAGACAAGTAAAAATGTATGGATAGTGACCGTTAATTGGTAAATTTAAACTCACAAAATATATTTAAAATGGTGAAGAAATAAATACCACAGCAAGATCTCTACTTCAGCAAATATTTACAAATTGTAAAACTTAACTTTACTACACGACTATTAGTGTGAACTAACATCAAACGCATGTTATACACAGTTGTTCGTGTTCTAATCAGCTTAGCATAGAGCTATGCCACAGGTGGAGATGTATAACGATTGAAAAAATCAACAATGTCACAGATGTGATATAGATATAGAATCATTGAAGTGTATATTTTAACAAAACATTCCGCTGAATGAAATAAGTGTGGTGAAATATGTGTACATGATGACGTGTTCAATTGTTGATTTACTGTTGAAACATTTTAGAACGATTTCAGTTCACTAGCGCTAGGTGGGGAGGTACATTGTTACCGGGTTCTTTCCTCCACTGTTAAATACTGGCTGCCACCCGGTATATAACTGAAAAAAAATGTTGAATGTAGTGTAAAATAGTAAACAAACACACATGATTGACATTCATTGTACTAAAAAAATTAACCGTTTACGAAAATTCTAATTTTACTTTTATTTCTATAACAGTTAAAGTAAAATTCAAATTTTCTATTAATTCCAATTTTTTGATACAACATATTTACGAAGACAAAGTGAGTCATATTAATTTTTTCTTCCGTGGAATATCATGCCATAAAATTATATTTATATTTTAGCTCACCTGGCCCGAAGCTAACTTAGTAAATAAACAGAAAATAACAGTTGCATAGTTACATATAATTGACCAATGTCTCCTGTTTCTATCATGAAATATTTCTTCTGATTCTGGTTCACTATTAAAGACATCTTCTCCGATCCATTCCGTTACACTGGAGCTTTGTATTGTGCAGACTTAATACTATGTAACTGATATACATATTGTCGTCTTTCACTTGATAAAGGCCAAGTGGACGAAAATTTGTGAAATTTGAGTGTTTTTTCTGTTTTTTTCGCATTCCGTTACTGTTTGAAGAACGACGTGGAACAGAAAACCTTGACTCGGACTGATGTATTAAAGATATCCTTCATTGAATCGTTTTTTATGAGCTGTTTCGCGGATCGTTGTGTGTTGGATAAAAATAATCGCGTAATCTCTTTTTGGCACAAGTTTACGAAAAAAATGGGAATTTCTTCTTGTTGAGTTGGAAACCCTCAAGCGTCTGACACGATGCACATAGCTATCTTTTCATCCCGTGAGCCTTGATTGGAAAAGCATCTTATAATTCACTGCATTGAATTATCATTTAATTCGATAAATCCAAACATTTATGATAGAAACAAAACAAGAGATAAAATTTTGTGAAATTCTTTGAAAGTGGGCAGCGATATATTAAGTCTAACACTGCAATATAGGCCTATCTGAAGTGAAAGTCGGTTAGGCTTTATATATCGCTGATATTTCATATAAAATCATATTTTAACATGAATATTACAAATTAAATTCATATTGATTTAATACAGTTTTTATTATTAACCATTAAGTTTTTCAAATTTCTGCTTTTTTATTTATTTTTTTTTTAAAATTCCCATTGTTTTGTTCTGTAGATCTAGTACTAATATGTTTTGTGTGATACAATATTTCAATGTCGCTTTTTTAAGATGAAGAATTGTGACACGGAGAATTTTTTTTTAACGGTTGAAGTTGCTAAAACAAAACATATTTTATCAAATACAAAATGAAAGTGTTGCCAGAGACATATATAATACATGTGTTATGAAACTCTCGATCCATAAATGAAAAAAAAAAATGTTTTAAATAAAATATAAACATATGTTCTTTGGGAAAAAAAATAAAGGCCCAAAAAATAAAAAAAATTCCTCACTTTTGGACAGTGGTGAAATGTTTAAATTGATTTAAGATGCAAATCGTTTTATTAATATGAGCTTTACATATTAAGAGATAATTAATGGGAAATATTGGAGATCTTGTTTATTTGTACACATATAAAGACAAAACCAAGGCGCGCCCTAAGTATATTGTTGTGTCAATCGCTGATGATTGGTGCTACATAAAGAAATTCATCGGAAACAAACTTCGCTCTAATTCCTACAAGATTAAATTAAATGAGTGTTATCGCATACCCTCTGAGGTTCCAAAACCGAGTACATGTAATTCGTATCACTCATACAACAGAGATAGTGAGGACGCTGATGATATGCTTATCTCTCCATCTGAACATTGTCATAATGTAGACGTCCCTCAAGGACTTGATAATCCTCTAGCCCAGAGTCAGTACCCGCTGTACTCTCCTCCCCTCCAGATATATACACAAACTCTGACCTGATGTACCGTCTTCCATGTCAGATCAGTTTACAGACTCTCAGGTAGTAGAAACTAATAATAAAAATCAGTCGCGTCCAAAGCGGAGCTGTAAGACTCCTAACTACTTAAACGATTATATTGTTTATTGACACTCATTTATGAACATTTCAGTACGTTCTTCTAATGTTTTATTTTTGTCGTAATTGAAAAGCTACACCTTGCATACAGTTATATGCCTAACAGCTTATATTGATAGACACTAAAGGTCTTACGACTCAAGTGATTTTTGAACATTTCAGTTTGTTCTTCTAATGTTTTATTTTTGTAGCGTACTTGTACTTAATTGACAAGCTACCCTTGTATACAGTTATATGCTTAACAGATTGTATTTTTTTCAGTAGATAGACATTGTTTTACTTAAGATAAGAGAAAAGTGGTTGCGCCAGTATGTAAGAGTTACTAGTTACTGTTAAGAGATTTGTTAATTATCCCCCTTTACATAGCTCTCTTGTTTTTGGGCATTATTATGGGATTGTGTACCATGCGAATTGATGTCATGAATAAACTTCGTCTGACTGTATTGACAGCTCAACTTGTTCCTTATTGGCGGTGAAAATACCCGTTCATTTAATGTGGATTGTGTATCATATGCTTGATGATGAGATTTTTACGAGAACGCTTATGTGTATTAGAAACCTTTACAGAAGATGTAAGTGCATTACGTCAAGATCCTACCTATTATAATATTAATAGGGAGATCTACAGTATAGCCCGTAACGTGATCGAGAGACATTCGTTTACAAACTGCTAAAATACATACTATAGATGGGATAAGAATGTCACGTGATTCACTTCAGACTTGAAACGGATCAGATGAATTTTTGCTTGTGGACCACTAGGCCTACACTAGTTATTTTCGGTAACATCAACTACAACATGGAGCAGAGCTACAGTCAATCCATTGATAGTCAATGGCACATGGTGTACGCAGAAGCCGTATTAAACAAGATGTACGAAGTATCCAACACTCAATGTTACGGCTGTGAGATTGATCATCAGAGTCAAAATCAACATTCCTGCCTTATGATGTATGATGAAGGCACAATGATGTTTCACTACTTTGACGAGACTCTAGACACGGTGTACGAAACGAACATTTTGCAAAAATTTGAAGAAAGTTTAGAGCAATTCAGCATTCCTAAAGCATTTAGAGATGTCTACAAACAGAAATTCTACTGCCCAGATTGGAGAGCTACTCAATCAGTCAATGGAACAAATAAACTAACCAAAACCGACTTTGGGATACGGTGTATCGCTTGATGCAACTGGCACCCCGTCTCCACAATGAAGTGACAGTTTAAGAATTTTTATTTTTTCATTCAATTATTGTACATTTTCCAGAGGGACATTCCCCTAACACTCTGCGAAAATACATTTTGATTTCTTTTTAATGGGGAAAATTAAAACATGTTGCATTACAAAATTAATCTTGTCGTCTTTTGATAGAAATATGAGCTTAAAAACTGATTTGATGTTCATGTATTTTATCTGGGTATAAGGTGTACACCTACAGTTTAAGCATAGTACTAGTACACGGTAGACACAAAGGTACAAGAGTTATATGGTGTAAAACACCATTGAGAAACTATGAGAAGGAGTATTAGTATCACAAACTCTATGAGGCATAGGATATATAGAGATTCTAAGTAAGAGAAAATAAGGATACAAAGCGTAATAGTGTGTGTAACACAACTTTATAAGATGTAGGAGCTATTGAGATTCTAAGTAAAAAGAAAATAAGGATACAAAGGTAATAGTGTGTGTAACACAACTCTATGAGACCTAGAGCTATTGAGATTCTAAGTAAAAAGAAAATAAGGATACAAAGCATATTAGTGTGTGTAACACAACTCTATGAGCTGTACAACGAGTTTAAGTAAGAGATTCAGAGAGAGAAGAAGGGCACTGTTGAAATAATAGTGACAGTAACACAGGTAACCAGATGTCAAAAATAGGTGGTCAGATGCCAAGTGTCAAGATGTCAAAAACAGGTGGCCAGATGCCAAGTGTCAAGATGTCAAAAACAGCTGGCCAGATGTCAAAAACAGGTGGCCAGCTAATATAGTAAGTCATGTGACTAGAGAGAGGTTCAGTTAAGCCTGTGAAAACTCATTTGAGATCCAAAGCTCGAGGTGTTAACATCATAAGAAAAAACCACTACTATCAGCATGGGTGAGTGTTTCATTTTTTATTGGATAGGGCTAGATTATTTTCCATGCATTAAAATGACAAATATATCAGAAGAAAAAAAAAAGTCACATGACTAGAGTATAGGTTCAGTTAGACCTCTGAGAGCTCATTAACGATCCGGAGCTCGAAGAGTCGACATCGTCAGAAAACCACTACCAACATGGGTGAGTGTTTGGATTTTTATTACATAGGCTTAGTGTTTACCGTATGAAACATGTACAAACAGTAAATTTCAATATCTCAGAAAAAATTAGACAACTAGCAACGTTAATAAGGTTTTCATTATTTACAACTTAATTATGCTATCAGGGGAATACCCCACCATCTAATCAATGTTCATTCACTCTAGACCTCAAAACTGGGAAAAACCCATCTCCTGTTAGCAACTCTCGTAAACTCTCGCCGACTGTGGTGACACCTACTGCTGATTTCACAAACCTGGAAAAACCCAAAGTTTCGGTTCTAAAGATAGATTCACTCTTAACCCAAAACTGGAAAAACCCAACTTTTATCTTTAGCTGCGAACCTCTCGTGAACTCACGTGACCCCAAACTCTTGTAACGAAGGCTCTCATTGGCCGCCCCCACAACCTTCCACTTCCGCCTCCAATCTCAACGATTGGCTCTTTCTCCTTACTACCATGACAACATGACCTCACTTCCGGTATGACCTCACTTCCGGTATGACCTCACTACCGGTTATGACGTCACAGGCAGCTCTATAGCGCGTTTTTTTTAATTGACCAATCAGAAGCCAGCATTCTGATGACGTCATCAAACAGCGCCACTGGTGGCGCCCCCTAACGGTCAAATTTCAAAAACGCGCAATGGAACTTCTTATAACTACTAATATGATATCATAAAATTGTACATTTGTATTTATATTTTAGCTCACCTGTCCCGAAGTCAACTTAATTGGCAAGTAAACAGAAAATAACAGTTGCATATTTACATACATTGTAATTGACCAATGTCTCCTGTTTCTATCATGAAGTATTTCTTCTGATTCTGAGCTCCAAATCACCAAATTTACTCAGTACTCAAGCTCAACATTGATTTCATCATTATAATCGTTGGTAAAACTTATGGGTTTGAGTGATTAGGAAACATTATTGTTTTTTTATCATTCACATATAAATTTTTGCGTCACATTTATGATTTTCCTGTAAAAAATGAATAAATGTGTTGAGTACGGTACTAAAACAATTTTTGAATATTTTTGAAGTTTTCTTCAAATGAGCAATAATTTTATCATTATTTACAGTTGTTTGTTGTCAATATACACACATGTCCAGTAACAGAATAAATTTTGTCTGAATTTACCTGAAAATCATGAAAAGTTAGTTGAGCTTGAGTACTGAGTAAATTTGGTGACTTCGGGCCCTGGTTCACTATTAAAGACATCTTCCCACGTCAAGGATTTCCGATCCATTCCGTTACTGTTTGAAGAATCAGAAAACCTTGACTTGGACCGAGATATTTAAAATACCATTCATTTTTTATATGCTGTTTCACGGATCGTTGTGTTTTGGATAAAAGTAATCGCGCAAACTCTTTTTGGTACATGTTTACGAAAAAAAATTGGGACTTTCTACTTGTTGAGTTGAAAACCCTCAAGCGTCAAGGACATAGCTATGACAAAGACAAAGACAATTATTTATTTGCAGTCGTTGCAAATATTACAACAAAGCAACACAAGCTCTAGAGAGCTTTTAATCGACTTTAATAACATATCAAGCAACATAACAAGTTTTGGCATAGCAGGGCCCGAAGTCACCAAATTTACTCAATATGTTTCCTGATCACTCAAACCCAAAAGTTTTACCAACGATTATATAGTCAAAATGATGAAATTAAAGTTGAGCTTGAGTACTGAGTAAATTTGGTAATTTCGGGTCCTGGTTAGTTAAAATTCTACGAGAAAAAATAACATAAAATGCACTAATTTGTAGCTAACAATATTGAATTAAACATACACATATACGGGCCTACAAATCAATTAAAACACTTACTACCAAAGCAGTTACAACTTCGCCATAAAAGCACTAAATAGAGCTTACACCCAAATAAAATGTACAACTCATATAAGTAGTTATTGAATGGCTAAATTGGTTAGTAGAAAAGTTTGTTATCTTTTCATCCCGTGAGTCTTAATTGAAAAGGTAACTTATAAAACACTGCAATGAATTATATCAATTCGATAAATCCAAACATTTTATGATAGAAACAAAACAAGAATTTTGTGAAATTCTTTGAAAGTGAGGAGCGATATATTAAGCCTAAAACTGAAATATAGGCATATCTGAAGTGAAAGTCGGTTAGACTTTTTATATATATATTGCCGATATTTCATATAAAACCATATTTTAACATGAATATTACAAAGTAAATTCCTATTGATTTAATACAGTTTTTGTTATTAACCATTAATTTTTTTTTTTCAGATTTCTGCTTTTTTAGTTATTTTTATAAATTTCCATTGTTTTATTTTGTAGATCTTGTGACACGGAGAATTTTTTTCAGTTTAACTTGCTAAATCTTAAAAACAAAACATCTTTTATCGTTTTGAGCAAATACAAAATGAAAGTGTTGTCAGAGACATATCTAATACATGTGTTATGAAACTCGCGATCCATAAATGCAAAAAAAAAAAATGTTTTAAATAAAATATAAACATATGGTCTATGGAAAAAAATAAAGGCGCGAAAAATAAAAAAAAAATCCTCACTTTTGGACTGTGGTGAAATGTTTAAATTGATTTATGATGCAAATCATTTTATTTAATATGAACTTTACATATTAAGAGATAATTAATGGGAAATATTTCACAGAAAGCGACTATCAAGACTTAAAACAGATTCATGAATAAAACCTGCGATATATAAAGCTAACATACATAAACGACTTTTAAAAAAATCAATCACATTAGAGTTACTTCCCTTAGGGGATATCCCGACCTTTGTTACAGGTGGACCAATGAAAATAAGCCACGCTGATTACTTCGGGACATTTCAACGTGTTGACAGATACACACTTGGCCGGTAGATAGAGAGGTGGTTTAGGAAGTTGGTTCACTCCTTCAAGAAGAAGAAATGTATTTCTTAGGTAAGTTGCATCGAAGTCAGTTTCTTTGTTGAACATTAGGATAGGAATGACAGACGACTGTGTTTAGTTGTCAACAAAATTCTGCTTGTCAGTGTTTACAAAATAAGTTTCTTCAATCAGTCTATATTCAGAGATTGAGATTTATAATTTAAGTACAGTAGGCCAATAAGTACTCCAACAATGTTAGAGGTTTAAACGGCGAGATACTTTTGACTTGGCATTACCGGAGTAAAGCGAGCTCTTGGAGTAGTCTATAAGTAGAGACTGAAGACATGTGGCCACCAGAAGAGGGGTGGAGTAGTGTGTTGTCGGATTATTTTGTATTGTAATTTCTTAACCTCACATTGCTTAAAGAAAGTGTGATGGACAGAATTTCCCCCATCAAGCCATTGGTACAGAACTTCAGAACACTGAAAGAACAGTTTCAATGAAATTACCTTATTATACAGTATAGATTTTATTGCATACAAATAACATTTTAAACTTTATATATCAATGGTGGGGCTCTTTCAGTCTTTTGTCGAGTAGTTAGAGCATCACACTTTAAACCACGAATCTCGCACCTCTATTCAGCAGAGCCACAGATTTCAGCACCGCTGAAATATAAGCTGTTATACTGAGACATGTACAGTTTGCCAATGAACATACATGTATATGTCCAAGGCAGGGAAAATGAGTGGTGGACTGGGAATCGAACCCAGGACCTTCCTAACTCTAGCTTGATGCACTTACCAACATCTGGGCTAATACCCTCTGCACCACTACATACACTTCCCCACCTTGCTTACGTTACTTAACAAGATGTATGACCCCAGAAATCCACGAGACTCTAATTTCTGTGGAAAAGCTGGGTAAAATTGGAGAATTTTATATGTCCCAGTTGGGGCATATAAAATTCTTCGATTTTACCCAGCGTTTCCAAAGAAATTAATGAGACTCATAACACACAACTATGACCACAGTGGGTTATTTTATTTGGGCGCTAAATGCACATGTATATAGTAAGCAGAGTAAAATGATTTGCCAGAACAGGAACCAAGCCATGGACCATCCTAACAAAATCGTAGATCCACTAAAATGATTTTGACGTATTTGACTAGGTATTCCAGTGATTGGTGAGAGACCTTTCATTTCTAAATTTTATAGCATTTTTCAAAATCAGTTTGTAATTGAATTATTCATTGCAGTATGCCACAGTAAATGTAAGCACTCATTAAAGAAGATAAGGTATTTGCACTTGTTAAAAGTGCAGATCTAAAAATAGATTATCTTTGCATTTCAAATTTGAACTTTCACGTGCCTTTCTTGTTATAGATTATCTGTTAGCATACAATTAATTCTATCATAATTTTTTTAAACTTCCATGGAGGGATCACAAAAACAATGTTAGACACAGCTGTGACCAAATAAACAGGTGTCTATCAATGTATCGAACATTAATATCGGATAAAAATGTATAATGTAGGTCTAGCAAATCTTGACTAGACATTTATAACAATAAAAATATGTGTATGAAGACCATTTGCATATCAGTAGAGATTTTATCATGTATCGACATCGCAATAAATAGTCCTGATACTGAAAACCTGACCACGATATTGCGAAAATTTTCAAGCATCGTGATATCACTGACTCCAATAGAATAGAAATTCTTTATATCTATTATGTAGTTGAGCTACCTAAACAAACACAAATCACATACATTGTTGTGAAACTCCCCAAAAATGTTTTTTTTAAACATTTATTATTTGTCTGTCTTACTGAGAGGATATTATGCATGTGATCCCTCCGTGGAAGTTTAAAAAAAAAACCACTGAACAAACACTGCTTAATTGGCATAGTTAGCAAGAATACTAGTTTTTTTTTTACTAATACTACTGAATTTAATTATGTTGAATATCATGATGGTAATCTCAATCGCAATAACAGCTCTACATATCAGTATGCAGCAAGAAAAAATTATGACCTGGTCTTGATTAAAACTTACAAATGACAAAATCATACTTAATATACGGTACATTACAAGTAATTGTGGCCTTTGAATATTGTAAAATGTAGGTAGCCTGTCAATGCATCATTGATATATGTAAAAAGGGTTTTGTTATTAGTTGCAATGTAAAAGAATAAAGGATTCCTTGGAGTTTTATCTGGATGTCCAAGTATCCCTTGGATCTTGGTCTATCTGAATGTCCACTAGGGATAACTTTGTTTTCACTGAGCTTGACGTTTTTACTGAGCTTGACATTTTCACTGAACTCGAGGAGTTTCCAAGGAACATTTGTGTCGAGTGTAGCATACGAATGCTAACAGGGGATGCTAACTTTTTCCGGACACCTGGTCCTATCCCGTTTGGGATTCCCAATTGTTCTCCATGTTGAGAACAATATCATATCCAATTAGTCGTATTCTAATTGACATGGAGTTTTGATTATTCATTGTTATTTCTTTTTTTACTTACATACAGATATGCATTTAAATTTGTTTTTGTATTTTCAGCAATATCCGTGTCGGTTGTAATAACTGTCGTGTCTGGTATGTACTCTAAAGGAGACGGTGTTGTAGAACTGACACCCTCTAACTTTGATAAAGAAGTTTTACAGAGTGACAGTCTTTGGTTGGTGGAATTCTATGCCCCATGGTAAGTCGGATGTGACCCTTACAACCCTCTACCTACAGTGGATTCTGACTTTAGAAACCACTCCATTTGCCATGGCAAAACAGGTTGTCTTTCAAGACAGATTTAATTTAATCAGGTGATTTTCAGAATGTGGTCTAAGGGACAAACCCGTGGTCTTTCATGAAAGTGGTTTTTCTAGACATGTTCCACTTTATCTAAATGGTATGCTATTTCTCTATTGTTTATGACCAGTCTAACATGGTCTGTAGTGTTGACAGGGTTAAAGAAACATTAAAACCAATGTATTTCTTATACATGTATTTTATTGCTTGTTCTCTTGTACATTGAAAAAAAATAAAACCTATTGTAGGCTGAAACAGGGTATAAGGCTATTGAGAAGAAAAAAACATGGCTCTGTTGTACACTGAAAAACAATAAAACCTAGTGTAAGCTGAAAATGGGTATAAGGCCATTGAGAAGAAAAAAATGGTTCTTTTAATTCTAATATAGACTTAAAAGTGGTCTAATCTTTAGTGTACATTGAAAAATGATAGTGGCCTACTGTCGAAACATGACCCTATCATGTGAATGTTCACAATATTCTTTAACCACATTGCTTAGCAAGTATCATCAAACTTTCCCTTTTCTTTCATCTTTTCTTTTTGAAGATGGCTACAAGATCAAGCCAGACTTATCTAATGTTACACATATGCACATACTAGTACCTTGAAAATGCTCTCTTAACATGTACATGTTTTATTTTGTAAATCTAATATGTAGGACTTTTGATCATTTTCAGGTGTGGACATTGTCAGTCTTTAGCTCCAGAATGGAAGAAAGCTGCAAAAGCTCTACAGGTATGATAAGTACTAGCTCCACAGCTATGATAAGTACTAGCTCTACAGGTATGATAAATACTAGCTCTAAAGGTTTGACAAGTAATAGCTCTACAGGTATGATAAGTACTAGGTCTACAGGTATGATAAATACTAGCTCTATAGGTATGATAAGGGCTAGCTCTACAGGTGTGATAAGTACTAGCTCTACAGTTGTGATAAGTACTAGCTCTACAGGTATGATAAGTACTAGCTCTACAGGTATGATAAGTACTAGCTCTACAGGTTTGACAAGTAATAGCTCTACAGGTATGATAAGTACTAGGTCTACAGGTATGATAAATACTAGCTCTATAGGAATGATAAGGGCTAGCTCTACAGGTGTTATAAGTACTAGCTCTACAGGTGTGATAAGTACTAGCTCTATAGGTTTGACAAAACCTTGCTCTACAGGCATGATACACATAAGTTCTAGCTATATATCTTGAACTTCAGAATTATAAAACAATCCATGTTTATTTTGGAAATTCTAACTTGTTCTACATCTACATGGTATACATGTATTTAAATTAACATGATTTTCTACAGGGTGCTGTCAAAGTTGGTGCTGTAAATGCAGATGATCATCAGAGTTTGGGTGGGCAGTATGGAGTAAGAGGATTCCCAACCATTAAAATATTTGGTTTGAACAAGAGACAAGCTGAAGATTATCAAGGTATATAAAATGGGTTTGTCATTTTCTTATACAATCCATGTGTCAAAGAATCCATTTTTCTCCCATTACTGCCCATGTGAGATAGGATTCTCCCATGTTAGAAAGCGGGGCTTCTGTGCATGCTGTGGCTGAGTGGTTACAGCATTGCGCTTTGAACCATGAAGTTGCTCACTTCTGGTCAGCGCAGGGTCAAGCCCCACTGGAACCTAAGCAGATTTTTTCATTTGTCTCATACAACCCATTTGTCTTGTACAACCCATTTGTCACTCAAGTTTTTGTTTAGCAATATTGTCCATAAATATATATCTCTCTTTTCTCCTTGAGTTTTGACATAGTCCAACTTGCATTTAAGGCCACCTCTGTATAAAGGGCACCTGCTTATAAAGGCCATTCAAACACAACCTGTATTAACTTTTCATAATGAACAAATCTCTTTGAAAAAGGCAACTGTCTATAACAACTCCTTCTTGTCTATTTCCTTGATAGGCCTTTATAGACAAGTTTGACATAAGATTAAAACTAAAATGCCTACCTACTATCCTATTCTGTAAGCCTTGACGCATCAAACTTTTTTTAAACACCCAATAATCTTTATAGTATGCTCTTTCTGTTGTATCGGCCAGTCTGTTGTTGTATATGGCGTTGAAAAGGATAAATGGTTGACCTGCTTATCTTAAAATACAGTAGAACCTGTCTTGAAGGTCACTCTCCTGAAAGACTACCTGTCTTTTGAGACCACGTTCTGGTGAAATAACCCTTTAGATAAAACCTCTTTTAAGAGACTACCTGTCTTGAGAGAGAACATTTCAATGGCAGAGGGGGTGGTCCCTCAAGACAGGTTCATCTGTACTATATATAGAATGAAACTGTTGACAAGTTGTCTTACTTTTGACAGGAGGCAGAACAGCTCAGTCTATTGTAGACACAGCCATGGCCAAACTTCAGTCAATGGTCAAAGATAGGATGAGAGGCAAAGGCGGTTCCAGTGGGGGAGGTGGCGGTGGTGGAGGCAAGGTTTGTGTTGCTATATGTTCTATTGTTTTGCTGTTTGATTTCTACACATATTTTTAAACTCTTGGATTACTCTTTGTTGGTATGTAGTGAACTGTGTAACCTTGGATTATTGTATGTTGGTGTGAGGTAATCTTGGATTACTGTATGTAGGTGTGAGTTAATGTTGGATTACTGTATGTTGGAGTGAGGTAATCTTGAATTGCTATGTTGGTGTGAGGTAATCTAGGATTACTCTGTAATAGTGCAAGATAATCTAGGATTACTTTATATTAGTGTGAGGTATTTTAGGATTACTTTCTGTTTGACATAATTATTTCTTCTTCAGTCAGCTGACCCTGATGCTGCTATAGAACTGACAGACAGCAACTTTGAAGAACTTGTTTTGAAGAGTAAAGATCTCTGGATGGTAGAATTTTTCGCCCCATGGTGTGGTCACTGCAAAAACTTGGCACCTCACTGGGTGAGTGCTGCTACCGAGATGAAGGGCAAAGCCAAATTTGGAACACTTGATGCCACTGTTCATACAGTCATGGCTAGCAGATATGGAGTAAGTTATTGAACTATCAGGTGTCTGAAAATAATATCTTGTCTTTTTTTTCAGTTCAGAGTCAAGTGTCTGAACACTTTATAATCTTGTCTTTTTTAAGTTCAAAACTAAGAGTCTGAACATTTTATGATCTTGAAAAAAAGTCAGAGGTATTGATTTTAAGAAACAATGGAAATTACCATATTGAACCCAGTAAGTGCCCAAGGCGCTACAAAAATCATGAAAAAGGGGTGGGCGCTTAATGAGACCAAATAATAGTCAGATTGACGTAAAACAGTTAATTTTTCATAAGGCACAGTTGTAAAGTTGTTGTAGTTATTACCGAGGACACCTATCAACATAATTCTGTTGTTTGGGGGCTACAGATAAACTGTTACTTACAGTTCTTCAGGTCAATATCTCCTTGTCAACCAGCTATAAAAGATTATCGATCGTATGTAAAAAAAAAAAAAAAAAAAAAAAAAAAAAGGGGGGAGTGGTGCTTTTAGGGACATGGGTGCTTAATGGGTCGAATACAGTATGATAAAATTTATCATCTTCTGGAATATGAATGGTTATTAAGAAGTTTAGGTAAATTTGAGTTATTTGTAAGGGTGGCAAATGTGTAAATGGAAACTGGAATTCTACATTTATAAGGGAATAACAATTTATTGGGCACACTTTTAACACTAATGTGGGTATCATTATCATTTACTATTTGTTTTGTTATTATTGTTATAATTTTGTAAGTATATTGTGTATAAACTTTATTACAGGTGCAAGGGTACCCAACTATAAAAATGTTCCCTGCTGGCAGTAAAGAATACGGCCCTGAGGAATATGATGGTGGACGTACATCATCGGATATCGTGCGCTGGGTGGAAGAAAAACTGGCAGAAAACTTACCAGCACCAGAAGTTGTGCAGGTATTGTCAAATTGTTATAATAATTACTGTAATTTTTGTAATAGATTACATAAGTCCTTCAGCCTGGGAAATGAAAATCCTAGAAATGATCTGAAAGTAGTAAAAAATGAGGTATTTCAAATGCTCTGGATGTTTATATTAAAAACAACAATGACGATGATAACACATAGCAAAATACTGTATACTTGTTTACTTTTACGAGGAGAAAATTTCACATTTTTCTGAATGGATCTTATTCACGGGTATTAAATTCCGTGCATGATTGGTTACAAATTGTCTTTCTGATACTTCATAAGTTAAAGGTATTTTATTCACGGATATCTAATTTCGTGGAATTTTCATTGGCCGCAAATATAGCGAAATTAAATCCCCCGCGAATAAAAGCAACTATACAGTATTGAGAGATTGATTACTGTAATATTTGGTTAATGATAAAAACAGTATTGTCATTTGAGCTTGTCGAATCTTACAGATCTTACTACATCAAATTAGACTGTAACTGAAAGTACTGATCACAATTGCACATGTACGGGGCAATGATTAAATTACGGGTATGACAGAAGTTTGACTTATAAATTGACTTTCAATTTTTTGAAATGCCTTCTAATTAAATACTGATGTAAATGTGTTTGACTGTTTATTTTGATTTGTTTATAAAGAGACAGCAGTGTTAAAACTTAGGATAGTGAGTGAAACTTTTCAGTCTTTTAGACAGAAGGGCATTTAATAACAAAGTTTCTTCTAATACAGAAAGTATGGTGGGTGTGTAAAATCGATGTGATATATAATTTTACAGGTGCAAGGAACTTAAGATATTAAGTGCTAGATCTGATGCTTTGAATAATGAACAGAAGAACAAAATATTTTCATTCATCATCATAGTTTTACCAAACTTTGTGTTGTTATTAGATTTTCTACACAATTTGCTGGTTACATTTTTGCCCCTTGCCACCCCCAAGGTTTGAAGATCAATTCAGGGTGGGGCATATTGATTTTGGTCAGTTGGTTTGACTATGTCTTTCCCCTAACTAAATTTTGTTATGATGTTTTCTGTTAATGGAACTAAGCATATTTGGCAATCTTTGTCAGAGTTATGGCACTTTAAAATCTTATAATCTAGCAATAGTGCAAACATGACACACAAAAGTTCTTGATTACCAGCTATTATAACATTTGATTTATACCTTAATACTGTCTTGGTTCTGTTTTTATTTTAGATTACCTCAGCTGATGTACTGAAAGCAAACTGCCAAGAAAAGCCCCTTTGTGTTGTTGCCTTCTTACCTCACATTCTGGACTGTCAATCAAAATGTAGAAATAAATACCTAGACATCCTGAGAAGTGTCGGAGATAACAACAAAAAGAAGCAATGGGGGTGAGTACTTGTGATACTGTTGTGTTTTTGTAAGTGAATCGTGATAATAAAATAGCATCTGTCTCAACATTATGCTCAATAGACAACTCATATTAACAGCAACATTCTCAAACGAAAAATCATAAAAACTGTGTGTCAGTAAGCAACTCCTAAAAAACAGCACTTGTCTCAAAAGACAACTTATAAAAACAGTACACTCAAGAATCTTTCACTCATATGGAGACTTCACCAAATGCTGGTGAAGGACTCCAAATTTTGGCCTATTCTCGGCACTTGCAGCCTTTGAGCAGTGAGGGTTCTTAAACGTGCCGACACCTACTGCAACACAGGACCTCGGTTTTTACTGTCTCATCCGAAGGACAAGAAAAGCCAGCCATCTCCATTGAGGCTCAAACCCATGACCCTCCAGTTGCGACTCGAGCACTCTACCACGGAGCTACGACAAACTCTTATTATTTTACAGCGTTTAACAAACAAGTTGATACCGTTTATATGAATGTCTCTTGTTGGCGCCAATTGCTCAGAGAAAACCCACATATCCAAGGTTGCGTGATACCATCTTACATACTTTCCTGTCCGATCCAAGGATTGAACTCGCATCACATTTGTATAAAATTAGTGTGCTAACCATTGCACTACCCGTACATCCTATGTATGGCTTCAGACAGTGTTGTAATAACTTACAAGATATATGTATGTAATGTTGACCTTGATGTCACACATGTGGTCTTTGTTCTTTTAGCTACAATAATTTAATTTGTGTTTTATTACTTTTACAGATGGATTTGGGCTGAAGCTATGGCACAGCCAGATTTAGAAAAAGTTCTCGGTATTGGAGGGTTTGGTTATCCTGTAAGTATTTATATATTTACAATTCTCCAAAATTTAGTGATCCCAAATATCTATTTCTTAGAGATGAATTTAGTACATCAGGAAAAGAGTCATGTGGGGGTATATGTAAAACCTTTAATTTTTCTTTAAAAAAAAAAAAGGGCAGAAAAGTATTGAGGAATTATTAAAATTTTCTGCCTACCCTTAGTGAAAATATTCCAGGCTTGCACCCCTTGGAACTTGGAATCCTTGATCTGCCCCTGTACATGTACATGATATGGTGTACCTTAATTGGCATATCAGGTAATATTACACAACATAGATGTCACAGTTAAATCTGTCTTTAGTGACCACATTGTGACAACCACTTAGTTCAGTAATCATTTCGATAAAACCATCTTTGGAACAAATGTTGATCAGTTCCTGACAGAAAAAAAATATCTAATCTTGATTTCATTATCTTTAACCATTACATCTAGTGTAAATCTTTTGTCAATGATAGCTAGGATAATTTTGACGATGGCCAACATTCATTATTATTTACCAGAGTTATGGGACTTAAAAATTTCTTAGATGACTTACTTCATGGGGCATATTGTTTCTTCAACACTTTTTTTCTTTAATATCCAGCAATAGTTATTGAAATAAAGATAATTTGAATATTATTTTCCAGGCAATGGTTGCAATTAACACCAAGAAACAGATGTACATTTTACTGAAAGGACCATTTAGTGAAAAGGGAATTGGTGAATTTATTAGGTAAATTAATCATTTGATTTACTGTAGTAAAATAATCTAGACAATATATTGAACCACTGAAGTAGTATAAATTGTCTTCTTTCACAAAACTTCTTAAAATTGAAACAGCTTCCAGTGGTCCAGTGGTATAGCGTTCATTTCGCAAGCGGAAGGTACCAGGTTTAATTTGGACCGGGTCATACCAAAGACTTTTTTAAACTGGTGTAGTGATTGTTCCTTTGCTAAAAGCTCGGCATACGAAGTGAAAGTCACAGGTCTTTCAGACGTGATTTAAAATCCGAGGTCCAGTGTCATAGCAGGTATGGCCTGTAGGATAATCCTTACTGCATTGGCTTCAGTCCATAGCACAGGTAAAAATTTGTGGCACTTCACCTAAAGCTTGTGACATCTCAATATAATTGAAAAATTCTCATATAGAATGACAAACAAATAAATAAAAACTTGAAATTGAATATTTAATTTTTTACCAATATATGTGATGTAAATTTTCGTTGCTTTGATTTTTAGGGATTTAACATATGGTAGAGGAACGAAAGGTGAATATAAAAAAGACGAAATTGCTGATGTTGAAAAAACAGAGCCATGGGATGGAAAAGATGGAGAGGTATAATTTTTTTTATCTGAAGTTTGACGATCTTTTGTTTTGTCACTTAAGTCACTCAGGTGACCAATTGTAAACATTTTCTCTGTTGTGGGTAAACATCTCAACACCTGTGTAATCTGATTTTATCTTCAAAATTTGGTTTAGTGATAAAATGTTTGACTCCCATCGAAAGGTCTCTGGTTTGAATCCAGGGAGTGGGTCATAGCTAAAACTTAAAAAAAAAAATGTATTGACTGTTTCTTTGCTAAGCGATCAGCATGCAAGGTGAAAGTTGTAGGTCTTTCATGCGAGACTTAAAACCATGTTCCTGTGTCACAACAAGTCTGTCACCTATAGGATCCCTTACTGCATTGGTGTCAGTCCAAAGCACAGGTCAAATTTTGTAATATTTTACCTAAAAAATCTTCATATAAGTTGAAAATTCTTGGCGGGGATGAAAAACTACAGTAAAACATCAAACAAAATCAAATTAGGTATGTCAAATTAAATTTCTTGGTAACAAAATGTGAGTTTTCTGTCCCTTGGGTCAGATATTTTGTAGATTTGGATCCTGATAATATACTGTTATATGATTTAATATGGCAGTTTTAAAATATTTAACAATTTCATACTGTCTAATCTTGGCGCTTTGAACACAAATGACTAATCTATAAGAACTTCAGCATGTTAGTTCATATTCACATAGCCAGTTTTAGCAAGCAAACAAATTTAGTGCATTTATATCTTAACGAGAAAATATATTTATCCACCTGGGATTTTAAATATGCACCAAATTTTCTGACTTTATAATATTGATAATATCTATA
Organism: Atrina japonica; assembly: GCA_030159075.1. Lineage (NCBI taxonomy): Eukaryota > Metazoa > Mollusca > Bivalvia > Pterioida > Pinnidae > Atrina > Atrina japonica. The sequence continues at coordinate 38,324 of BROG01000699.1, read as the reverse complement.
TGTTCTTTCTTTTGTTTCCACAGTTACCAGTAGAAGAGGATATAGATTTAGACGATGTAGAGCTCGACGACTTAGACAAGGATGAATTGTGAAGAAGCTTGGTCTCGTTTGATTAAGAGTGTGTGTGTGTGTATGTATGTATGTATGTGTATAAATGTGTATGTGTTATTCTCTTTATAACTTAATGTAGATCCATCTCTGCACACAACGATCCTATGAAGTGCTAATATTTGGATTTTAGGAAGATTGACATTTTGTAACAAAAGAAATCAATGAAAATAAACATGTTAAATGTTACTTATCAATTTATATGTATACAGTATTTTATCATTTTATACGTATACAGTATTGTCTAGATAAAAGTTTAACTTCCGTCTTAATCTAATGAAAAATCTCTGTACAGGTGAAATTCTGTAAGCTTATAAAAACAGTCATTCTAAATGTTATACTAGTTATAATAGTCTGGAAAATGTGAGCATGATTGTATGTTTTATCTGAGTATAATGCAATGCTATGAATACACCTTTGTATGGTGTCTATTTGCTCAACCTGTACTTTTACAATATTATGATCGTGTTGAAAAGTTCAAAATATTACGGGCAGAATGGATTATACACCTGTACAATGATAACATTGTAAAAGTGGTAAAGTTACCGTTTAGTTTTCTCCAGTTTTCAGATCACGGAAAATATCATTGAATCTCTCTGCAGAATTGTTTACATATAATCAGATCATCATTTTATCTAAATTATTTTTTTCTTCATACAAGCTGTGTATGTACCATAGAGTGCAAAAGAGATATTTTCTTATTGAAAATGGATTAATGTTATAAGTCTATCATTTTCCATTGCTTTTAGCTGTATCCATTTCATCAAAGCTTTAGCACCAAGTAATTTAAGTTTTGTTTTATTGGCTGTGTTTTGGAGAATTAATTTGAATCAGATTTTTAATCTGTAAAACGCATGTGATTGTACTGTGTACAAGTGCTATGATGTATTACCAAGGTCAATCACTAAGGAAGAGCTATTGAATATCCTCCATTGGATGACATCAAATGACCCAGGGTAACCTATAATTGAGTCTATCTTGATATATGATATATGAACTGTTTTATAGTTCTAATTCATGAGAGCTTTAATTCATGACCAGACATTGATTTGTTTTTCTATCCATCTTTTAAGCTGTATGATACATGTACATGATGTAGGTATCTAAACAAGACAGCCAATAAAAAATGTTGAAACAAAGTTGATTAAACAATTGTTACAGTTTCTGTGATAGGTTAGTTTGAAAGTGTCTCCAAATGAAACAAAGAGTCCTTTTAATGATAGATTGAAAATATTGATGATGTAATATTGAGTTATTTGAATTATTGATAACATATTTATTGGTTGGTACTACTAGGTCCATTGTATAGGATTGGAATCCAGCTATTACATCTATTATGACATTTGTTTTAAAGCAAAATATGTATTACAACATGTGACCTGGTATGACATCAAAGTGTAAATTAAATGGGTCATATGATATTGATCATGACAATGTTTGTAATTAGGTCATGTGTTTTATTGGTATATGTATTGAACATTTTGTTCCTCCTACACCTATTTACAAAGGTCGTGTTATACTTGCGTCAAGTTGGGTATTTAAATCATGTCTCATATATTTACATACAGGTTTTCTTATGTAATGAGATTACCTTTGACATACCTCATACAATTGTATTTGGGTCAAAATGCTCATATCTTGGTCATGTTCGATTTGGAAAGCTGTTAGTTTCATAAGTATTCTCTTTCAAGCATTTTCAGAAGGACATATCAACAAAGATGCAGGTTAATAACACAGGTATCAGGTGAAAAAGTTTGTTTTCTGAAATTTGATGTTATTTTGTACATCTCAGAAAGGGGCCTTTAATTGACACGATGATTATTACTTAAATTATCAAACATCATGTGAGTTTTAGCATATGACTTTTGTTGGGTTTGTGTGAAGTTTCATTATTATCAACATAAAAATTAAATATGATTTACAAGATTATATTAATTTTGTCTTGTTTTTTAGTTTTATAGGTCACTCATGTGACCTACTTTGACCCAATGTCACCTGTTGTTTTTCAGATGTGCATTAAACATTCATGTGCTTTTAACTTTTTCACAAAAATCACTTTATACCCACTTGACGTGAAAGGGGCTTTGTGGCCGAGCGTTAAGAGTATCACGCTTTAAATCATGACGTCTTTCACCTCTTGTCAGCAAGGTTCGAGTCCCGCTGGAACCTTTGCTGACTATGTGAGAAAATTTGCCAGTTTACTTGTAGAAGGCTAATGGTTTCTTACTGGGTTCTCTTCTCCACTATTAAAAGCTGCACGTTGCCATATTCATGTACAGGTCTACCAAGGTAAATTGGCACATGTTTACAAACACAATGAGTCTAAATCAAATCACAACAGAGGTGACGAACTATAGGTGTACAGGTCTACCAAGGTATATTGGCACATGTTTACAAACGAGTCTAAATCAAATCACAACAGAGGTGACGAACTATTTGTCATCACAAATGTAATAGAGATTTAGTAATGCAAGGAGTCCATGCAATGCAAAATGTTTTACCTGTACAACCTATTTTTAAAAAGACCATATTGTTTTGGTTTTTGACCTAAACCGGATGTGGCACTTTACCTTGGTGGACCTGCAACTTGTTGGGGTTGGCATAAAACAAACAAAAATTCACTTCAAAGATATGTAGCATTTCTGTAGGCAAACATCTAATTCTCAACAGATACAGTTCTTGCCAGAGTTATACACAGCGCAGTGACGAATTAAAGACACTAATTCAATGTTGCCTGTGTAAAATATTACACCGTTGTGTAACGTCAAATTTTGTTCATGTGAATTAAGATTTAGCGTGAAATTTCGTTCTCATAATTCAACATGTAAAAATTCATTTGAATTTGCTCACATGAAACTAACATATAAGCTCGATTAATATGATATTCATATGAATTGGGTTAATTTTGCATTTATGCATAAACAAAATTTAGTTGGATACCATTCACAAAATGGAAATTTGTCGTCCCACCCTAGCCTTAGCGAGAATCAGTCTCCAGCCAGGAGGACAACAAAACCTAAATTTCATTACCTGTGGGTCAGTGGTTTGTAGATAGGATTGGCACAATGCAAACCTGTGAAAAGGACAACCAACAGAAATGAATAATAATTACTGATCACCCAGAAAACTTACCAGAATGCAACTTGTGACCACAGAAAACTTACCAGAATGCAACTTGTGACCACAGGCTCAAATTTGTGAAAATGTATCCCTCATGGACCCCCAGTTTGTAAATGTTAACACATGTGTGGAATAGCTCAAAATGGAATTACTGCAAGAAATATATACACCTTCAAATTTTAAGGTCACAAGTCAAGTTTTAGGTGTAGTACTGGTCATGCTGCATTGCTGGTGTTGGTATCTTTTATAGAATTAATAACAACTGCAGTACGTAGATTCTGATACATTTATTTCATGTCCGTGTAAGGGAGGAGAAGATGAATATAAATACTGTTTGACGTGTAACAATTTAAAGGACCATAAAATACTTCATTATAAAGTAACATAAATCATGCGTCGGTGCCTAGTACTCGGGCCAGCAACAACTTAAGAATGATCACAGACCGCTCTGCTAATCAGAAATCGGGTGCCACAGTTAATACTCGAGCTTAACTTCATTTTACAGTAGAACTTTGATTAATTAAAGGACTGCCTAGAAAAGTTCGAAACATTGGGACTTTGACTCATGAATGGTATTACTAAGAATTGTACAATTTGTATTTTCAGAGGTTCTATTTCTGTAGAGTTTTATACATGAGCTATAATTATCGTCATCAGTATATGTCAATTTATGCAACAAATATCCATTAAAAGTTGTCAGAAGAAAACAAAGCTCGCCGAAATTGGTGTAAATTTTCAAAATAGATATTTGACCCACAGCTGTCAGGTTTTAAGGTCAAAGGACTGGTAAAATTTTTATTCCTTCAGCTCAGGTTACAAAATTTTAAAAGTAGATCAAAGTCCAAGGTCGAGTTCACTAGGTCAAAAGTCAAGGTAACAAATGAAGGCTCTGGTCATAAGAAATCTATATGCAAAATATCAAATCCCAATCCCTCATGGTTTGAAAGCTATAGCCAAGGTTAAAGTTTTTAAAAAGTAGGTCTAAGTCAAAGTACCAAATGAAGGCTCTGGTCATAAGAAATCTATATGCAAAATATCAAATCCCAATCCCATATGGTTTGAAAGCTATAGCCAAGGTTAAAGTTTTTGAAAAGTAGGTCAAAGTCAAAGGTCACTAGGTCAAAAGTCAAGGTACCAAATGAAAGTTTTGGTCATAGAAAATCTATATGCGAATTATCAAAGCCCTATTCCTCATGGTTTAAAAGCTACATGTATAGCCAAGGTTAAAGATTTTTAAAACTAGGTCAAAGTCCAAGGTCACTAGGTCAAAAGTCAAGGTACCAAATGAAAGCTCTCCTCATAAGGAATCTATATGTGAAATATCAGAGCTTTGCCCCTTGCAGTTAAAAAGTTATAGGCTAGGTTAAGTTTTGTCTACGGACGCCGACAATGACAATGCCAGGGGTATGGCATTAGCTCTCCATACTTTTGTCCCGTCAAGATAAAAATGGTGTATTAACAGTATTTCATTTGTTTTACAGTACCAAAGCCAGAATTCCCCTTACTCATCTACGATATTTTGTGGTTAAACATATAAAATTATTTTCAGTGCATTTCAAATACAGTGGAACCTGTCTTGAGAGACCACCCTTTCTGCCACTAAAATGTGGTCTCTCAAGACAGGTGCTCTCTCTAAAGAGGTTTTATCTAACAGCTTAACCAACTAAGTGGTTTTCTAAAAGTGGTCTCAAAAGGAAGGTGATCTTTCATGAGAGTGGTCTTTCAAGACAGGTTCCACTCATAATAACAAAAGGATGGTGGAGATGTGTTTGGTGGAGAAAACATTTAAGACATAATTAACACATAAAAACATGATGTACAAGTTATCTTGAGTCATTGCTTTATCAGTAACTAAGCAATCAATTGTAATTCAAACAATGAAGAGCATCAAAACTGAAAATTATGAGGGTGGCAGAAAGACATTCCGACCACATCCACACTAAAATTAGCTATGGTGATTCCATACCCCCCCACATCCCCGCAAAATAAAAAAAAAACCAACAACCCCAAAACACACACACAAAATATATACCGTAGACTTGGACTGAATCTACATGAAGAAATCACATTATCGGTGGTTTCATCAACCCCTGAATAATAATGGACCTTTCTATAAATAAATAAATAAGGCTAGTCCAAATGTGTCTTTGGGGTTAATGTGTTAATAATCAAAAACATGTTCATTTCATTGACATAATTTTTTGTGAATTATATTTTTTCAAACACAATAGCACTTCATGTTTTCATTATCACACTACAACCTGTTTAAGGTCAAATATCAAAGTTCAATAGACCCTTTCACCACAACTGCGGTCCTGTAACTTTGAGGGAATAAATGATACAGACTCCCGGAAAATGACACCAAGAAACAATCAGTTACTATAACGATGTCTTTATTTTTGCGGGTATCTGTATCATTTATTCCCTCAAAGTTACAGGACCGCAGTTATCGTGAAAGGGTCTATATGTCTTCTACCAAGATAAATGAGCACATGCATAATGTACAGCAATACTTTGACCAGTCTAAGTTCAAGGGACCACCTAGAAAAGTTTGAAACATCGAGACTTCGACTCACGGATGGTAATGAGAATCATATGTTTTTGCTTTCAGAGGTGTATATGACTGCTTTATGACGCTTTAAGACATATACGGGTCATTACAATTAATAAAATGTGCTAAAATAAATATAGTTTTCATGAAATTAAAACATTGAGTGTTTATGAGAAGGTGAAGAATTACCATGGAGTGATTTCATACACATGTAAAGTTTGATTTTGAATTATTTGTAGGAATTTTCATTGTTTTTATAAAATGAGCCCCAAAAAAGTTTCATGGCTGTAGCTGCAGTACTTTGCCCACAATGGACTGAAACAAAAAGCTTGGCACAGTACTATTCATATTGTAAATGACCAAGTCCAGACGAGCTAAACATTTGGGTCAAAATTAGGCCACAACAACCAGCATCCCCCTGCATTGTTGAGTAATAACCCTAGACATTGTGTATGTGAAGTTTCATGGCTGTAGCTGCAGTAGTTTGCCCACAATGGACTGAAACAAAAAGCTTAACACAGAAAAAGGACGACACGATAATGATGCCGACGCCAAAGCAGTGACAGCAATAGCTCTTCTGTTCTTTGAATAGGTGAGCTAAAAATTATTCCAGACTTTGTCCATTGTTTGAAACATGAGAAATTTGACTCATTGAAGATCTAGACTTGCAAACCTTGAAAAATTGTCATGGGGGAACTTTTTCAATCTCATGGGGTAGACTCTAAATTGTAGTAAGAATTAATAGGAAAATTTAAATTTTTCATAGGGGAGATATGCATTTTTGTTGATGAAATTATCAAAATTTTACATAAACAATAGTGTCCCCATTTATGGGGGAGACTTGGCAAGATTGATGGTTGACTCATCTAAGTTCTACTGTTATTAACAATACTGTCCATTTTAAAAAAAACAGGATTGTACAGGTAAACATTTGCTGCTTCTGTAAGATTTACAACTCTTGTGGATGTCTTCCAGCCATGGCAACATTCATATAATAAATGTTCCGGAAATGCAAGATGTGCAGTTTTAGTGAATAGTAGTTTTTTGATAATGAAAAACTAATTATTTGCCAAAACTTATCTTCCCGAAAATTTATCTGATAAATTTAAATCTGAAATTTATTTGAGGTATATTTAACATACCCAGGAGGAAAATGTAAGAAAATTCTTCTGGTTGTAGTACACAGTTACAATACATATAGACCTACTTAGATACATGTACAAATGCACAGACCATTCACCTATATCTCATATATATATATATATATATATATAAATATGGATTTTTTGTCTTAAAATACTATATTCATTATCTATCTATCTATATATATATATATATATATATATATATATATATATATATACACACACACACACACACATGTACATGTGCATTCTACATTATATTCCATACATGTAAACAGTTTGTTAAAAATTTCTTTGAGAACACATTTGAAACATAGTAAAAAAAAAAACCAAAAAACAATGTTTTTATATTTGTTATGCACTTACATTTAGAAGTCCAAGGGTACACTTTTTAATTATATATATTCTTTTTGTAATGTTTTGACTACAGCACAACACATGGTGTATTGTCTGATTTACATAACTTGGCGGGGCGGAGTAACTTTTACTTATCATATGGCTGATTCTACTCACTTTTCTGTTACCACAAACCTGACAATAAAAGCAATTTATTACCCACTAGATTGCCGTACATATGTAGGAACAACCACTCTCGCCAGTGTTATCCTAATCTATTGCCTAAAAGGTCAAGAAAGGGTTCACAAGACTTTGCCATGCCAGTTTGATTTTACTTTACATGTACCTAGCTTACAAACGTTTCTTACATGTACAGACATATCAGAGAACACCATCCAAATATAAGTACATTGATTGTTGTTTTACTTGTATTTTACCCACAAGCTAGATATTCTAAAACAAAAAACTTACCATCCTAGCGATTCCCATGCTAAGATGTGCTGATTTTATATTTGCACTAAAATTGGCATGTAAGTGTGCATATCTGCCAATGTGGGATATCTTGGTAGAGGATTTTTCAAGAGAATTTACATCAATGCCAGCTACATGTATCAGATGCAGTAGGTAATACACAGGAAATTAAACTAAAACAGTCCATTAATACACTTAACTATCAATGCTGCTGATCAAATGACACAAAACATGGTATGAATACAAAATTTAACAAAAGCTTGACTTGGAGCAAAAATACCTTTAGTTATGTACATGTAGGAAAACTTCAACAGTCTTAGAGGGTTAAAGATAAGCCTCAACCACCTAAGATGGTTACACACAAGCCTCAACCACCTAAGATGGTTACACACAAGCCTAAGCAAGCTTAGAGGGTTACAAACAGGACTCAACAAGCTTAGAGGGTTACAAACAGGCGACAACAAGCTTAGAGGGTTACAAACAGGACTCAACAAGCTCAGAGGGTTACAAACAAAACTCAAGAAGTTAGAGGGTTACAAACAAAACTCAAGAAGTTAGAGGGTTAAAAACAGGACTCAACAAGCTTAGAGGGTTACAAACAAAACTCAAGAAGTTAGAGGGTTACAAACAAAACTCAAGAAGTTAGAGGGTTAAAAACAGGACTCAACAAGCTCAGAGGGTTACAAACAAAACTCAAGAAGTTAGAGGGTTAAAAACAGGACTCAACAAGCTTAGAGGGTTACAAACAAAACTCAAGAAGTTAGAGGGTTAAAAACAGGACTCAACAAGCTTAGAGGGTTACAAACAAAACTCAACAAGCTCAGAGGGTTACAAACAAGCCTGAACAAGCTTAGAGGGTTACAAACAAAACTCAACAAGCTCAGAGGGTTACAAACAGGACTCAACAAGCTCAGAGGGTTACAAACAGGACTCAACAAGCTCAGAGGGTTACAAACAGGACTCAACAAGCTCAGAGGGTTACAAACAGGACTCAACAAGCTCAGAGGGTTACAAACAGGCCTCAACAAGCCCGGAGGGTTACAAACAAGACTCAACAAACTTAGAGGGTTACAAACAGGCCTCAACAAGCTCAGAGGGTTACAAACAGGCCTCAACAAGCTCGGAGGGTTACAAACAGGACTCAACAAGCTTATAGGGTTACAAACAAGTCTAAACAAGCCAAGAGGGTAACAGACAGGACTCAACAAGCTCAGAGGGTTACAAACAGGCCCCTACATGCTTAGAGGGTTAAACAAAGGTGTCTTATTAAGAGCTCACATTTATACATTCCATTCATACACTCTTCACTCTCATTACATTTAAATGTGCAAAATTGCTACTTTATTGTAATGTTGTGAGTCATTGGTAAACTGTGAAAGAAAACAATTTCCTAAAGCCAGTAAAGGAGGGAGTTGATATTACCTGTGACAGACAGGTGTTCTGTCTTGACGGACTCTCAACTCTGATCTATTTACAATGTAGCACCATGGAAACCATAACTGTGTCATAGCAATTGAAGTTTTAAGAAAAGAATTCAACACTTTAATTGATTTCTATTAATAGATTAAAGATTGCAGTAATCGTAACTTACATGTACCTCTCTATTTTTAGTACTACATGAAAGCTATGTCATGAACCTATCTATGTGTATATAATACACAGAATCCGTCTTAATAAGCACATATTGTGTATTGAATTACAAATTATTTTGAAACAGAAATGTCAAAATATTAAAGTAATTAAGTTAAAATGTGTTACACAATGGACTTGCAAACTTTTCATATGCAATTAATCATAAGATCCAATTGAAAAACCTATATATACATTGTACAATATAGATCTAGCTTCAATACCAAGTCATCAAATTACAATTTTTCAGTCAATTGTAAATTTTGATAATATCCCCAGGTGACCCCCTCCCCATTCAAAATGAAGACCAATAATCACAAAAAAGAAACAGTAATGAAGGTGAAATTGTGGTATTATAATAAATAATAGCAGTGCTGCAAAAAATTCCCTTCGAATTCATCTGCACTCTCATTTTCTGATTGGTTGATTTCTAGCAAGGTCAAGGTCATTTAAAGATCTAAATTTCTACAACTAGAACACAATGCTATCTTCGTCTTTCTCCTTTCTGTGTTCGTTTTTTCTCATTGTCTTTTCTATCCTGTTGTTTCTGCTTCTGTATTTCTCGGTCCAGTTTGTCTTTTTCTTTTTTCTTATCATGTTCCTGCTTAGCTCTCTCTCGTTTTTCTCGTTCTATGCGGTTGACAGACTCAGCATTGTTATTCTTCACCAACAGTGCTAAGAGAGTTAAGGGAAATATGTCAATTATATACATGTAGTTTGTCTCCAGGCCGCCAGCATCTCGTAACAATAAAATTGTCTTCAGTTTGAGGATCATCTGTGTCCCAACCCACGTTACCGGAATTCATTCAGGCGATAATTAACTCATTCACCCTTGCTTAAGCAAACATTTGGACTTGCCTAAATCATTTATTTACAGATAGTCCATTGTTGTTAGAGATCAATGAGTAAAGAATACTAACTTTTTATTCAATATTACAACATAAATGTGAAAAATTCAAGAATAATCAGAGAGAAAAACAAACAAACAAACAAACAAACAAACAAACAAACAGCCATTACTTTAAAGTGCTACAAGAATGACAATCTAGGATAAAAGGATCAGTGAGCACTGGAAAAATGTTCTTTTTAGAAAGTTTTACTTATTTCCAATGAATTTTTCACATTGTCCCAGAATATGAATATATTTTGAGAATATTTGGCAACCAGCACTACTGTATTTGACCCATTAAGCGCCAAGGGCACTACAAAAATCAGGAAAAAGGGGTGGGTGCTTAATGGGACCAATACATGTAAATAGTCAAATTGAAGTAAAACAGTTTATTTTTTTATAAGGCACAGTGGTAAAGTTTTTGTTGTTATTACAGAAGACACATATCAACATAATTCTGTTGCTTGGGGGCTACAGATAAACTGTTACTTATGGTTTTCCAGGTCCACATCTCCTTGTCAAGCAGCTAGAAAAGATTCTTGATCGTATGTAAAAAGGGAGAGGTGCGCTTATAGGGACAAGGGCGCTTAATGGGTCGAATACGTTAATTTTTTTGTTGCCAATGCAGTAAAAAAAGTTAGCTTATGGATACATCAATGTCATTGTCTACTCAGAGAGTCAGTCTGGAGAGCAAAAATTCCCATCATTAACCTTTTCACAGGATATTAACTCATCAACCCCTAAAAAATAATGGACTCTTCTGTAAATCAATGACTTAGACCAGTCCAAATGTATCTCTAGGGGGTAAATGGATTAATAATATGCACTATACTGTTCATTAGACTAGTCTATTATGGTCAATTGGGTTGGAAAGGGTAACAAACTTTTTCTGAATTGGGAGAAAAACAGAAGAGACAAATCAAACCCCGAAAAACAATAGACTCTTCGGTAAATCAATGACTTAGATAAGTCTAAATGTGTCTTTTGGGGTGAATGGGTTAATGTCTTCAAATATAAAACTGTTACAAACATGGACCTGAATTAAGTCATCAAATTTACAATACTAAAACTCAACAAATGTTTTTTTAGGATTTTAAGATACCTGTCCAAAGAAAAAAAAAATTAGACTGCAAGTGGACATTTTTGCATATTTATGGACATTTTTGTATATTTATGGACATTTTTGTATATTTCTGGGAATTTTTGTACATTTATGACATTTTTGTATACTTATGGACATTTTTGTATATTTCTGACATTTTTGTATATTTATGACATTTTTGTATACTTATAAGCATTTTTGTATATTTATGACATTTTTGTATATTTATGATATTTTTGTATATTTATGGACATTTTTGTATATGTATGGGTATTTTTGTATATTTATGACATTTTTGTATACTTATGGACATTTTTGTATATTTCTGGACATATTTGTATATCTATGACATTTTTGTATATTTATGACATTTTTGTATACTTATGGACATTTTTGTATATTTATGGGCATTTTTGTGTATTTATGACATTTTTGTATATCTATGACATTTTTGTATACTTATGGACATTTTTGTATATTTATGACATTTTTGTATACTTATGGACATTTTTGTATACTTATGGATTTTTGTATTTTTGTATATTTATGAAATTTTTGTATATTTATGGACATTTTTGTATATTTATGAAATTTTTGTATATTTATGACATTTTTGTATACTTATGGACATTTTTGTATATTTATGACATTTTTGTATATTTATGACATTTTTGTATATTTATGACATTTTTGTATACTTATGACATTTTTGTATATTTATGACATTCTTGTATACTTATGGACATTTTTGTATATTTATGACATTTTTTGTATATTTATGACATTTTTGTATACTTATGGACATTTTTGTATATTTATGACATTTTTGTATATTTATGGGTATTTTTCTATATTTATGACATTTTTGTATATTTATGGACATTTTTGTATATTTATGGACATTTTTGTATACTTATGGACATTTTTGTATATTTATGAAATTTTTGTATATTTATGGACATTTTTTTTTATATTTATGACATTTTTGTATTACATGCATAACATAGTTTAAAATTTTTATCTGGAAATCATAAATATAATAAATTTGGCTGAATTTGATGTGAATGGAAAAAAAAAAGATAATAATTTGTTTCTTATTCAGTCACATCTTGAAGGCTGACTACTGAGTAAATCTGGTGACTTTTGGCCCCGATATACTTTCTGTTGAGATAAAGAGAAAGAACCCCAAATCAAGCTCATTGAATCATGGTCAAAGGTTTGTGTGATTACACTTTTCAGTCTTGCAAAGACAATATACTTTAAATGACATTACAGTCAAACTTGCATTAAAGGCCATCTCTATATAAAGGGCACCTGCCTAAAAGGGCCATGCAAACATATCATTTGTTAGACCTCATTATAAAGGTTAAACCTGGGAAACACTAAAATGATGAAAAAGGATATAATCTGCTCCAGCTGCTGCATGTTCAGCACCTGTATTGTCTGCCACGTCGTCTCTAGAAATGTTGTTAAGAAAATTTATATCAAATGTTTGCCTAAAGTTCTTTCATACTCAGCCTCTTACTTCCAATGTGTTCTACAACAAGCCAACATCACCATGAGATTACTCAGCCTCTAACTCCCCCAATGTGTTCTACATGTATAACAATTTAACATCATCATGATATTACTCAGCCTGTTACTCCCAATCTACATGTATTCAATAACAATCTAACAACATCATCATGAGATTACTCAGACTCTAACTCCCCCAATGTGTTCTATAACAAACCAACATCATCATAAGATTACTCCATCTCTTACTCTCAATCTACATGTATTCAATAACAATCTAACATCAAGATGAGATTACTCCATCTCTTACTCTCAATCTACATGTATTCAATAACAATCTAACATCATCATGAGATTACTCAGCCTCTTGCTCCCAATTTATTCTAAAGGTAAAATGGCATATGCAGTCAGGTCCTGTCAAATTACTCAGCCTTCCACTCCCATTCAGATCTACCACAATTCATGGCCACCATTTCCATTCTACAACAATACAACATCACAATTACCAGCCTTCCACTCTCATTCAGATCTACCACAATTCATGGCCACCATTTACATTCTACAACAATACAACATCACAATTACCAGCCTTCCACTCTCATTCAGATCTACCACAATTCATGGCCACCATTTCCATTCTACAACAATACAACATCACAATTACCAGCCTTCCACTCCAACTCAGTTCTACCACAATTCATGGCCACCATTTCCATTCTACAAAAATTCAACATCACAAATTTACCTAGCCTTCCACTCCTACTCAGTTCTACCACAGTTTATGGCCACCATTTCCATTCTACAACAATCCAACATCAAAATTACCAGCCTTCCACTCAACTCAGTTCTACCACAGTTCATGGCCACCATTTCCATTCTACAACAATCCAGCCTCACAATTACCCAGCCTTCCACTCCTACTTAGTTCTACCACAATTCGTGGCCATCATTTCCATTACACAACAATCCAGCCTCACAATTACCCAGCCTTCCACTCCTACTCTGACAGTTCTAACACAATTCATGGCCACCATACATGCATTTTCATTCTACAGCAAATGAACAATCCAACCTCACAATTACTAGCCTTCCACTCCTACTCAGTTCTACCACAATTCATGATCACCATTGCCATTCTACAACAATCCAACATCGCCATGTGACATTATGTAGTCTTCCAAATCCACTATGTTCTACAATAATCCAGCCATTCACTGCCATTCCAATCTATCACAATGCAACACTAAACAAAAAAGGATACTCTTCGCCATCAGATACATCTCCGTACTGTGCCAGGATTGCTGCTTTTCTAGCTTTATCTTCTTCCACTTTAACTTTTGGTTTGACACTTTCTATCTTTTGTTTTTCCAACATTTCTGACAAGTGAGAAGCTAAATCTGACACATCTGAAAAAGAATTGAATTTTGACTGCAGTTTTATGCCACACTCAACAATTTTTCAATATGGTGGCAACCAGTTTTTAATGGCGCACGAAAGAACCCGGTTTGGCACACTTTCTCACAAACTTCAGCTTAGGCTACAGCAGGACTCAAACCTGCAGTGAAAGACTTCCTGGTTTGAAGCGCGATGCATTAACCATTCGGCCATGGAGGCCCCAAGAATTGAATTAACTGACTAAATCTGGACATATAACTGGTACAAGATTCTTTAAACTAATACAGTAGAACCTAAATTAAAGACCACCTCACTTACATGTAGGAGACCACCTAACTTACATGTAGAAGACCACTTCACTTACATGTAGGAGTCCATCTGTGACCTCACTTACATGTAGGAGACCATCTAACTTACATGTAGAAGACCACTTCACTTACATGTATAAAAAGTCTCAGATACCAAGGTATAAATCACTAGGATGTCCAGGATATAGGTACAAATATGGTAAAAATTGGACAAACACGGATCTCTTGAAATCAAGAGATTGGATCAGGGGAGGAGTAAGCATCCCCTGTCGACCGGTAACACGGCCGTGAGTCCACAGTCAAATCAAAATGAAATAGGTGAGGAACAAATCCTTGTCATAGTTAGTACAGACGTCTCAACAACTGCCATCAAACAGGTAACTCAACATGTCACTTCGTGAAACAGAGTAGTCGCAAACAAGGCTATTATACCGACCGTAAAATTTGCGAAACGTTGTCATGAAACACGGTTTTTGATATCCGTGTCAATAATTTGTCAGTGAATAGTTTACCTCTGCATATGAAATGTTCATATGTTGAACGGACCTTGTCATATCTGATCATTTGTGAAATATAAACTCCATATGTGAATGATCCTGGGATATTACTACTTAAATGTGGAAAATTAATGAAAGGAAAGTTGAAATCGTCACGTTTGTCATATAGCTTATTTGTTAATTTCCCGTCTGTGTCTATAGTTAGTAAAATGTCTAAGTATGGAGCATGTGTGCTTGATTCTGTTGTATCTTTAATTTCTAGTTCACTGTTTCATATATCGCATTGGCATATGTATGAAAATTGTCATTATCAATTGACAAAACGTCGTTGATATATCTAAATGTCAAATTACAGGACACCGCTAACTTTTTCTTCTTTTGATTCAGTAGTTTCTGAATGAAGTCTGCTTCATACATGTACATGTATGAATAGAGGAACAGGTCAGCCAATAAAGGAGCACAATTGGTTCCCATGGGAATGCAGACACCTCACTTACATGTAGGAGACCATCTCACTTATATGTAGGAGACCACCTCACTTACATGTAAGAGCAGGGATCTCTATGGATGAAAATTTAACCATGGAGCATACTTCTAACCCCATCCCCATATTTCTTTATTCCTCACTTATTTCATTTGAATTGACTGTGTGACCAGTCAACAGGGAATCCCTTTTCCTCCATGGTTCCTGATCTCACCTATGGATTTCCAGATGTCCATGTTTGTCTGCTGGATATCCTGAAGTTAAATACTTTGGTACCTGAGATTTTTATACATGTATGTTAATCATAAAACCAAGAACTGACAGGTAACACATATGTATTAATCTATGTTGCACTGAACGACTGAAGTAACAGCCAGGTACATGTATAAAGATGGTTAGTGTATCTGAATGATCAGTTGTTATGGTCAGTATATGCATTAGAAGTTATAGGTAGAAAGTGAGTTTGTTATTCATGCCTTTGCCATGTATAGTTATAGTATAACTCTTGTTAAACTCTACCGGAAATAAAATTTTCACCAGATTAACATTATTCTTCTATATTTTCAGAATCAGATTAGTATACATGTATGTAGGAGAATGAATTTACTCAATTGATGACTTGTGACCTTATGCCAAGTTATGGCATTCGGTTTGCTCTATGTACATTGATTTATTTTTATGAATAAATCTTCATGCTACGTGCGTGGCAAGAGGTGACTCCCAAATAGTGTTGTGTTTAGTTGATAAATATTTTATTGTCATTTGAGCAGAGTGAATTAGACAATAAAACACATGGATGCAAATGTCATATGATGGTCATGTGATGTACATGTATACATGTATATGCAAAATATACATATAATGTCACATTTAGCATATACATGTACATGTGTTTAGTGTATTTCATCAGTAGTTATCATACATGCACATGTACACAATTCATTTTTAACAGCTCCAAACTGGTGGAAAGAAAATGTTTTCATTTTACAGAGAAAAAACAAAACCTTAAGTTTGTTTTATCTTACTATAAACAAGTATCATTTTCAGATGAAGAAATGAATGTAAAACTTACAAGAGTTTTATTACATGTACATGTAGGATGCATGTTTGCTTGAAAATATAGTGTAGTATGCAATTCAATTCTTTGAGCCCTATAGACCGTAATACATTGTAATAAATAATAATAGATAGGAGCATATATGTACATGTACCACTCACAGGATAACAAAATAACGAAAATCGATGTAACCCATTTATATTAGAGGTTAGGTAAAAAAGTTGACTTTAACCTAAAGGTTATGATAACAAATTATGAATCCCCCCAAAATAAACTGTACATGTACCAGTACAATGTATATGTAACTCTGTTAATAACATTACACTGTATTTTTGTTCTACAAATTACATACAATGTGTATATACAATGTACATGTTGAAATTTCTAATCACTTTTATGGAAAAAGAAACAGTTATATACCTGCACTATTGTTGGCATCAGTAGTATTATTCATTTGATCCCACTTCTTCACAATTTCTTCACACACAACGGCATTATCAGATTCCTGAAAATAAACAACATGTCAATGCATTTGGTCAGTGGCAAAACTGAGATTCTAACTCTGGCCTCCAAAAGGGTCAAGTGGTCCTCTATAAGCTTCAACTTCAAGCCATCTGGTCATCACATGTAATTAAAACATGGTCATTTTGGTCTGAGTTGATGGCAGGAAAGGAATTTAAATGTATTGTCTTTTAAAAAACATCTTGATTAATATTTGTTTTGCACTTACATGTACACGTATACAGGTTATAGACAGGTGTTGTTTTATTCTGTGCATCTAAATTCTGGTCATTGTATCAATAAATTAGAATATTGAAAAAATAAATTGTTATTGTTTTGTATATTACATGTTTACACATGGAGGCAATTTTCTATAGTTTCCACGGGGCCGATATTCGGCCCAATTCCCAATGCAAAATGCATGTGTTCTTTTCCAATATGATGAAAAAACATATGATGACTGTCATGAATAATAAAATCTACCTTACCTTGAGGATTTGTCATTCAAGAATTTTACCCTCAGATTGAGATTCCTTTGTCATAATACTTATACCCTCAAGGTCAGGGTTGATTATTTTTCTCCCATTTCTTAAATATATGTCTATGTAGATTTACGCATGATCTACATGTCTATATAGATTTAAGCATATCTGAGTCATGTCTGACATAAATTTGTACTGAATTCTGGAATCCACAGAAGTTTTACGTCATAA
The DNA here is from genome assembly GCA_030159075.1 of Atrina japonica. Classification (NCBI taxonomy): domain Eukaryota; kingdom Metazoa; phylum Mollusca; class Bivalvia; order Pterioida; family Pinnidae; genus Atrina; species Atrina japonica. Next base: position 20,503 of record BROG01000699.1, on the reverse strand, counting down.
ATTGTATACCCCGCTGTGTACAGTCCAGGGTATAAGTCCTATAGACTTATTACAGAAAATAACATATGTAGGTGTGTTATTGTGAAAATATACAGAAGTTATATCTTTGGAAAGTATAACATGTAATAACATATGGATGTTATTGTAGAGAGCTTTTGGTATTGTTGGGATTTGAACCCTTAACAATTTTTTTCAGTGCAAACTAAATAATCGCTAACATTCCATGGACTTCAAAGTGCATGCTTTAGAAAAAATATTATATGTGCAAAAGCTTTAAGTTTCTCTACCAGTACAAACAGTCTGAAAGATGTGGTTTTATCTTTTGTAATAACAGAGCATAGTTATTACAGAAAGAGCTTAACTTCTTGTAATAACAAACATGTGTTAAAAACTTATAACTTATATTCATTTTAACCTTACATCGGTTTAAAATTTTTGCTCATTAAATTTAGTTCTTGCTATGAAAATACACTGATGCCACGAAAAAGAAATATCAATTTTTTTAATGTCTTCAGTGTGAAAACTACACAATGACACCCACATCTTATTGTATATATGCAACACATTTTCCTGATATTACACATGTGTTATTACAGGGTTGATAAGGAAAGGGGAGATTACCCATGGTTGTCCCACAATAACACACATCTGTTATATATCTGTAATATCTGTATAGGGTTATACCTTGGACTGTGTATGACAGGCTAATCATTTTGTGCTAGTTATTAGGATAACTCCCTGAATATGAAAGAAAAATGTATCGTTGCTGGGGCAAATGCATTCAAAATAGAGATTCCATTACATTTATAATTACATGTCTGCAAAATATTTTCCCAATTAACACAAATTCACATTAAAATTCTTATTTGTGTTGTCAATATGTGTGAGAGAGAGAGAGTTTTCTGAATATTTTTGTGAGTACAATCTATATTCTTTTCTCTCAATTCAAGTCCATTCAGTGATTCACAAAGAAAACAAGAAATGGTACAGAATCAGAAAACCCTTAAAACTTACCAGAAATTCTCCTAGAATGTCTGAAATAGATTCTGTCTTTTCTTCAGATGGAGAATCTGTGTCTAAAATACCAGTGATATACATAACAAACACATCTGTGTCGACTTCTGGGTTGACAGATAACAGCTTTTCACATAGCCACTTCTCAAATTCATCTGAGGTAGCCATGTTCGCTGGACTAAATTGTGCTGCTACATGGGTATGCCATACCCGATTAAAATGGAACTGCTAATATTAATTTGTTTGCTGTAAATTAATCTTCTGTATTATGAAAAAAATATCATCAAGCATCGTTTATATTCTATAGAATTGATTTTACGATTATAATAATAATTAAATGTGATTAATTAGTAATATTTTGTTCGGGTACAGCCTACAGGATATAATTGTAAATTACCAATTTTAATGGCTGCGCCCATGAAATGCATGTGAAGAAAATATAAACAGATGTTTATACTTCACCAGTGAAACAGATGCGAATCCATATTCATATACATACTCCTTACTAAAAGATTAAATGGTTAATAATTCATGTCAAACTCTCTCTCTCTCTCTCTCTCTCTCTCTCTCTCTCTCTCTCTCTCTCTCTCTCTCTCTCTCTCTCTCTCTCTCTCTCTCTCTCTCTCTCTCTCTCTCTCTCCATCCATAAAAGTATGTATCCTTATAAAAGCACAGGAGCTTATTTGGCGCTTTAGATTTTAGTGGAATGCGTCAATCTGCAATCACAAATCCCACAGGACGCACAGGATTTTGTCTTTGAAGTTTTCACCTTTTTGTGAATCACATAATTGCCTGTTGATTGTTTAATTGGCCTATCCTATTACCGGTAACTTGGCATCCTTTTAATCACTGGTCATAAAACAACTGGTTACAAAGGTACATGTACCTGTGCCTCTGCTTATGAAAACAGTGTAGGGTGCTAGTTAACATGTTGCACAAACATTGTGACATTTGTTTGATGAGCATCATGCTAAAGAAATATCGGTATGCCAATTTATATTTATTTAGTAAAATCTTTATAACCTGGCAAGGTAGAGTCTTATGAACCCTTTCTTGACCTGGACAAGGTGCATACATGTATGTAATAAGCTAAATAAAGCATAATGAGATTAACTCATCAACCCCTGAAGAATAATGGATTCTTCTGTAAATCAATGACTTAGACCAGTCCAAATGTGTCTCTAGGGGTCAATGGGTTAAAATTACACTGGCAAGAAAATCATTCCTACTTGTCACCAGTCATACATTTGTATAATATTCAGTGATCACTAAAATGTTTTTCCTGTGAAGCTTTTCATAAGCGAAAAGTCAGTAGAATCATCCGTATTGTACCGTAATCAAAAGGTTAGTCTGCCCCGCCAAGTTATGTGAATCGGACAATATCTGCAGTTCCTCACTGATGTATCGAACAAAGAACCAACAACAGACTTAAAAATAAGCAAAAAGAAAAATTGAAAAATGGCCATGGACAACTATAGAAATAGTTAGTTTTTGGTGATACATATAGACTTAAATCACTTTGAATTAGAAGACTTTTCATTTTCAGGATGGGACTCCCCTGGAGTCCCAGGTACATGTACTCTCCCAAATTATGCTCTACTGAGAGCCCCAAGTAAGAAATGCATTTACAAAGAGATTCCAATTTGACACAATTCACATTAAAATTTCCTATTATGTCACCAATGTTTTTTTTCCAAATTAAGTTGACAGAAAAGTCTTGAACATTTAGTGATTATCCTTCATATAATAACAATGAGTGATTATCCTTCATATAATAACATAGTGTGATTATCCTTCATATAATAACATTTAGTGATTATCCTTCATATAATAACATTTAGTGATTATCCTTCATATAATAGCATTTTGTGATTATCCTTTATATAATAACATTTAGTGATTATCCTTCATATAATAAAATAGTGTGATTATCCTTCATATGATAACATTTAGTGATTATCCTTCATATAATAACATTTAGTGACTATCCTTCATATAATAACATTTAGTGATTATCCTTCATATAATAACATTTTGTGATTATCCTTCATATAATAACATTTTGTGATTATCCTTCATATAATAACATTTAGTGATTATCCTTTATATAATAACATAGTGTGATTATCCTTCATATAATAACATTTAGTGATTATCCTTCATATAATAACATTTAGTGATTATCCTTCATATAATAACATTTAGTGATTATCCTTCATATAATAACAGTTAGTGATTATCCTTCATATAATAACATTTAGTGATTATCCTTCATATAATAACAGTTAGTGATTATCCTTCATATAATAACATTTAGTGATTATCCTTTATATAATTAATATATCATAAAATTCAGTCTATGTTTTTCTTGATTATGAAATATTTATACAGTGTAAAATGAATAAAAAAATCATTTAATTTTAGCATACCGTTATACAATGCCTGGGGTCGTACAAGAGTTGTGATCTAAAAGTTGAAGATGGGGTGGTGGTTCAGACCTTTCGAAGTACAAAGTACCCCAAACACTATCAGGTCAATCTTACAAACTGAGCTATCTGGGTCGATACCCTTTGCACCACTACACAAATAAATAATGTCACCCTGCTAAAATCAACAGACTGAACTCTGAAATGCCACATGTCTTTACTGGTTACTTTTTATTTTCTCTCTGGTGTTTGTAGAAAATTGTGGCTTATACATGTATATTTATGTGTTTCTGAACTGGTTTGGGAAAATAAACATGTACATGTACCGGTAGGTGTCATGTCTGCCTATCCATCCTTAGGATTCTGTCCACTCTGGACTTCTTTTCACCCTGGGCCATTTTGTTATCATTTCATCACTTAGGTGCACCATCATTGTGCAGATACACATTTGAGGTCAATAATTGTGCCAAATTGCATTCCTGTGACCCTTCCAGAGTTATTCCCCTTTGTTGATGGTACATGTACACAAATTCACTCCTGAAGAGAGGACAAATCTTTGACGTAACATTAGAACAATTGTGCATATGCAGCAATTTTCCACCCTATCATACGGCGCTGAAATAAGGCCCCATTCACAATGCAAAAAAAACAACATTTTTTCCCAATCTGTGGTCAACATTCCCAATTAAATTAAAATGACAATGAAATTGAAGATATTCTTGTATTTTCAGTTTTTCTAGATTTCCCAATTTTAATAAAATATTGCTTAAGTTCCCGTTTCATAAAATCCCTGACATATGTACATAATGTAGGCTTATATTTTGATCATTAGATAAAAATAATTAAATAAGGTCAACATTACAGTATGTGTATTACATTGTGAAAGAAAATAAACAAGTACTTTTCTATTTCAGGATAATTGCTATACATTTGGCAGTATCAGCTTTATGAGGGATACATAATCCTACATTGTATTCGGAACACAGAATGATGAAGTTTGGAAAACATCTTGGTCGTTTGTACTCTTTATTTTCTCAGAGACAAATTGTAGTTGTATGCCATCAGAATATCAGTACAACATCATCAGCATGTGACCTTGACCACAAGGTCATTGTGTCCAAGTCACATGATATCTTTACAAACCTAGCACTGGAGGAGTGGATTTATGAAACAAAAGACTTGAGTAATCAGTCTTATTTATTGATGTGGCGAAACTACCCAGCAATTGTGATTGGACGGCACCAGAATCCATGGCTAGAATGTGATGTCAACAAACTTTTAATGGATAGAGTGAGTTTAGCCCGACGTAAAAGTGGGGGTGGATGTGTCTACCATGATTTGGGCAATTTGAATTGTTCGTTCATAAAACATAAGAAACGATATAATCGCAAAGAAAATTTAGACCTCATAGTTGATGCTATAACTGGTAAATGGGACATTGATCTGTCTGTGAACATTCGAGAGGACATTGTACTGGATAATCTTTACAAGGTGAGGCATAAAAAACTTATAAAATGTAGAAATAATTGAACAACTGTTTCTCTTGCATTGTAACTTTTTTTTAAAAATAAATTTTTTGGAATACTAATTAGGGTGGAGGAGAGAACCCAGTTACAATATGTACCCGGGAAGAGACCACTGGCCTTCTGCAAGTAAATTGGCATACTTTTTCACAAAAATCAGCTTCGGTTCAAGCGGGGCTTGAACCTGCACTGACCAGAAGTGAGAGACTTCATGGTTCAAAGTGTGATGCTCTAACCACATGGCCACGGAGATGCCCCAAGAGGCTCTAGTGAAGGGAGAATCAGTTTACACTTCCTATCATTTCAGACAAGTCTAAAATCTTGGAACATTATTGGGTTTCATGATAGGTTAAATCAGTATGCATCAGTTGATGTAAAAATGCAGCCGTTATTTGAGATACAAAAGAATTACATGTACATGTGATTTTTGTATCGGTTCAGTGTAATCAGCTGTACTTTTTACAGTCATTTTCTACACTCTTTTTTGGAATCTCTTAAAATTCATTGTTATTTTACTTCAATTGGGAAATCTTGAATGAAAATTAGGGAAAAATGCATTTTTTTTTGCATTGTGAATGGGGTCTTACTTTTGCCCCCTATGATAAGATGGGAAATCCCTGTTTTCTGTTGGTTCTGCTTGTCTGTTTAAGATTGATAATCATCTATCACTTGTTTTCTTCAGAAAAGCATACTGATATCTATACTTATATACAGTGGAACCTATTGTGAGACCTCTCCCTATCTGTACCTCTATACAGTGGAACCTATTGTGAGAGGCCTCTCCCTATCTGTACCTCTGTACAGTAGAACCTGTTGTGAGAGACCTCTCCCTATCTGTACCTCTATACAGTGGAACCTGTTGTGAGAGGCCTCTCCCTATCTGTACTTCTATACAGTATAACCTGTTGTGAGAGACCTCCCACTATCTGTACCTCTATATAGTACATGTATAACCTGTTGTGAGAGACCTCCCCCTGTCTGTACCTCTATACAGTATAACTTGTTGTGAGAGACCTCTCCTTATCTGTACCTCTATACAGTATAACCTGTTGTGAGATACCTCTCCCTGTCTGTACCTCTATACAGTATAACCTGTGGTGAGAGACCTCCCCCTGTCTGTACCTCTATCTATACAGTATATCCTGTTGTGACATACCTCCCCGTCTGTACCTCTATCTATACAGTATATCCTGTTGTGACATACCTCCCCCTGTCTGTACCTCTATCTATACAGTATATCCTGTTGTGACATACCTCCCCCTGTCTGTACCTCTATCTATACAGTATATCCTGTTGTGACATACCTCCCCCTGTCTGTACCTCTATCTATACAGTATATCCTGTTGTAACAAACCTCCCCTGTCTGTACTTCTATACAGTATATCCAGTTGTGACAGACCTCCCTGTCTGTACCTCTATCTATACAGTATATCCTGTTGTCACATGTATAACCTGTTGTGAAATAGTTCCTCCCACAAAGAGGCTTTACTGAATTACCTTCTATACAGTAAGTGTTTTTCTGATTAGATGACTCTCCCAGGTTATCTTGTACAAAACAGACCATAAGGATGAGTGCAACCTGTCTCGTGAGGCCACATTCTGAATACCACTTAGTTAATCAAGTAATCCTTTAGTATAACTTGTTGTGAGAGACCACTTGCTTCTATCTGTACATTTTGGTACAGATATGGCGGTCTGTTGTGAGATTCCTCTGAATTCTGTACATGGTCTTACAATATTTACAAGATAGTTGGTCTCTCAAGAGAAGTGGCATTACAAAACAGGTGGTCTTACAACATTTACAAGATAGGTGGTCTCTCCAGATAGGTGGTCTCTCAAGAGAAGCGGCATTACAAAACAGGTATAACCTGTTTGAGATAGGTGGTCTCTCCAGATAGGTGGTCTCTCAAGAGAAGCGGCATTACAAAACAGGTGGTCTTACATGTACAACATTTACAAGACAAGTGGTTTCTCAAGAGAGGCGGTATTACTAAACTGTTGTCAAGATAGATCCCCCCATCTGGAGGTCTTTAAGGTATTTAGACTTAATACTTGTCTTTTCAGGTTTCAGGAACTGCATACTTTTACGGAATCAGACTTATAACCTGTTGTGAGATGTCAACCTAGCCTTTGTCTTAACAGTCCAATCTAACAGTAATAATACTGGTGAATAGTAAACCTACCCCTGTCTGTACCTCTAGTCAATACAACAGTAGTAATCCTGAAAATAGTAAATAATGTGACATCTAGATACATATCCCTCTGTCCTGGCAACAGTAAGTATCTATGGACAGTAATAATCCTAAAGGTCTGCTATGATCTTAACAGTCCCTCTGTCTGTACCTACTATCTAGTACAGTAATAAAGGAAATCTAGTTGTGTACATACAGTCCAATGGCAACTGTACCTAATCTGGAAAAGTATATCCTGTTAAAGGTAAACATACATCCCTTAACAGTCTGGCAAACCTAAGTAACTATAAAATATAATCCTAAAGGTTGTCAGAGACCCCCTCTTAACAGTGCAATGGCAACATAAGGTTACCCCACAAAGAGGCTTTAAGTATTATTGAAAATTAACTATATATGTAACAGTCCAGTTTTTCTGTAAGTATTACTGGAGTATAATAAGTTAATCAAGGAAAACAGCTATATATTTTAAGGTCCAATGGCAAAACCTGTAATACGTAGAGAATAATAATTACTGGATACCAGCTTATCTTAATCAGTCCAATGGCAACTATGTAATAATTAAAATCTCCTTTGTCCTATGAGCACTACAATATTTAAAGCAACTATTTTGTAGGGCACATAAGACAAGGTCAAATGATCCCTACAGTATCCTCTGATTTACAATACTCCTTGTCCTTGAGCCCTACAGTTGTACAAGATACTTGGTCCTCTCCTACAGTATGTAATGCATTACTATAAACAGGTGAGTCTTACATGTAATTCTATACTCCTTGTCCTATGAGCCCTACAGTATGTAATGATTTCTATACTCCTTTGTCCTATGAGTCCTACAGTATGTAATGATTTCTATACTCCGGTGTTCTCTCCTAGAGTATGTAATTGATTTCTGTACTCCTTGCGGAGAGCCCTACAGGTATGTTATGACTTCTATACTCCTTGTCTTATGAGCCCTACAGTAGTAATGTTTCAGGAACTTGTCCTATCTAAGTTAGTAACGGATTTCTAGACTACTTTGTCCTATGAGCCATACAGTATGTAATGATTTTATTACTCCTTGTGATGAGTCTACAGTATGTAATGAAACTCTAGTCCTATGAGCCCTACAGTATGTAATATCTATACTCCTTTGTCCTATGGCTACAGTATGTAAGTATACTCCTTTGGAGAATAATACAGTATGTAATGAGGAAATCCTTAGTCCTATGAGTCTTAATATGTCCAATGGCTAACTCAGTTTGTCCTATGAGCCCTACAGTATGTAATGATTTCTATACTCCTTGTCCTATGAGCCCTACAGTATGTAATGATTTCTATACTCCTTGTCCTATGTAATACAGTAATAATAAGTAATAACTCCTTGAAATATGAGCCCTACAGTATAATGATTTCTACAGTCCTTTGTCCAATGGTCCTACTGTAAGTAATGATTTGGATAATCCTTTGTAATAAAGCCCTATCCAGTATGTACATATCTTAACTTGTCCAATGAGCCCTACAGTAAGTAATATTTCTATACTCCTTGTAATGAGGAAATACAGTATGTATGATATCTATACTCCAGTCCAATGGCAACTGTAATGTCTATACTGGAGAATATGATACAGTATGTAAAGGAAATCTATACTACTTTATCCTATGAGCCCTACATATGTAATGATTTCTATACTACTTGTCCTATGAATACTACAGTATGTAAGAAATTTCTATATTCGTTTGTCCTAACAGTCGACAGTAATAATGATTTCCATATTCCTTTGTCCTATGAGCCCTAGTATGTAATGATTTCTATACTCCTTTGTCCTATGAGGTCCTACAGTATGTAATGATTTCTATACTCCTTGTCCTATGGCCACAGTAAGTAATAATTTCTATATTCCTTGCCCCATGGCCATATAAGTAATAGTTTCTATACCCCTTGTCTTATAAGTAATACATGTAATAGTTTCTATACTCCTTTGACCATGAGCAAGTCATATGGCTACATAAAGTAATAATATTCTATACTCCTTTGGCCTTTATATAGATCAAAATATCAAATTAATATTGCACATGTATGACATTTCCTACATGTAGATTCAGATTCCCGAGATTTAAGATGGTCAAAATTGGTTAATACTTGCTAGAGTTATGGGACTTTGAAATTTTCAAAATATCAAATCTTGGTGTTTTCGTCACCTCACTTGATTATTTCCAGCGGATTTTAACAGAATTTTGTATGCTACTTTATACTAATGAAATCATGGATGAGTTGGACAATGGTCAACACTGGTCAATGTCTTGTTAATTTATATTATCAGATTGGAGTGCACTCCAGGGCAACACAGAGTCAGAAGTCCTGGGTTCAAAACCTTGCAGAGACAACAGCTGATATGAATTTCCACTCTCTCGTAAATGTGATCGGGAGACAGTTTCAAAATAAGTCACAGGTAGAAATAATTTTATTTTTCTGACACATCTAAGCTCAGCTCTGCCACAATCACTATTTCTTATTTGTATTGCAAAAACACACACACACACACCTGAGCTGATTCACCTTTTCTAAATTTTACAGTGAACACACACACCTGAGCTGATGAACCTTTTCTAATTTTTACAGTGAACACACAGCTCTGAGCTGATTCACCTTTTCTAATTTTTACAGTGAACATAACACCTGAGCTGATTCACCTTTTCTTATTTATACATTGAACACACACCTGAGCTGATTCACCTTTTCTAATTTGTACATTGAACACACACATATGAGCTGATTCATCTTTTCTAATTTGTACATTGAACACAACTCTGTGCTGATTCACCTTTTCTAATTTGTACATTGAACACACACACTGATTCACCTAATTTGTACATTGAACACAACTTTGTGCTGATTCACCTTTTCTAATTTGTACAGTGAACACACACACACCTGAGCTGATTCATCTTTTCTTATTTGTACAGTGAACACACACACCTGAGCTGATTCACCTTTTCTAATTTGTAGTGAACACACACACCTGAGCTGATTCACCTTTTCTAATTTGTACAGTGAATGTACACACACACCTGAGCTGATTCACCTTTTCTTATTTGTACAGTGAACACACACACCTGAGCTGATTCACCTTTTCTAATTTGTACATTGAACACACACCTTTTCTGATTCACCTTTTCTAATTTGTACATTGAACACAACTCTGTGCTGATTCACCTTTTCTAATTTGTACAGTGAACACACACACACCTGAGCTGATTCCCCTTTTCTTATTTGTACAGTGAACACACACACCTGAGCTGATTCCCCTTTTCTAATTTGAAGTGAACACACACACATGAGCTGATTCACCTTTTCTAATTTGTAGTGAACACACACACCTGAGCTGATTCACCTTTTGTAATTTGTACAATGAACACACACACCTGAGCTGATTCACCTTTTCTACTTTGTACAGTGAACACACACACCTGAGCTGATTCACCTTTTCTAATTTGTAGTGAACACACACACCTGAGCTGATTCACCTTTTCTAATTTGTACAGTGAACACACACACCTGAGCTGATTCACCTTTTCTTATTTATACAGTGAATGTACACACACCTGAGCTGATTCACCTTTTCTAATTTGTGTAGTGAACACACACACCTGAGCTGATTCACCTTTTCTTATTTGTACAGTGAACACACACACCTGAGCTGATTCCCCTTTTCTAATTTGTAGTGAACACACACACCTGAGCTGATTCCCCTTTTCCGATTTGTACAGTGAACACACACCTGAGCTGATTCACCTTTTCTAATTTGTACAGTGAATGTACACACATGAGCTGATTCCCCTTTTCTTATTTATACAGTGAACACACAAACCTGAGCTGGTTCACCTTTTCCGATTTGTACAGTGAACACACACCTTTTCTATTTTTTACAGTGAACACATACACCTTTTCTGATTTGTACTGTGAATACACACACCTGAGCTAATTATAAATTTCATTATTATACTTTTTCTGATTTTCTGAAAATTCACCAAAAATGATATTTCCCGGTTACGGTAAGTATTTTTCCTTAGGTTCAGTGAAATGTATTTGATTAAGTGATTTATTACTAGTTTATGTCTATAATATATTGATTGTTAGTATTCTGTCCCAATTCTGGTTTCAACTTAGGTGAAACCTGCCTTCAGAGACCACCCCATCTGTGACTGAAATATGGTCTCTTAAGACAATTTGTCTCTCAAAAGAGGTTTTATGTAAAGGATTATTTAAATAAGTGATTTTCAAAATTTGGTCTTAATAGACAGGTGGTCTAATAGGAGGGTGGTCTTTCAAGACAGGTTTCACTGTACTAGCTTTAATGTCATATTTATTAACAAAAGAAATAAAAATGGGCAAATTGGTGGATTAAAAGTATAACATTGGGTTTATTGATCTATTTCACAGTGGAAATATAACTCCAATAACGAACAAAATACATAATATACGGTATACAATCAGATCATTGATCGAAGTATTAAAGGAAATTGTATTCATAAAATATGTGACACGAATTGCCAAGATTCAAATCAGATACTTAAACTTCATTTATTTTACAACAATTAAGAAAGAAGTTATATCAACTTATATACATGGAAATGTCTCTCATTGGCTTTGGTGTGCACATGTGGAGGTCTGTTGGCATTGGACTGTTTGTTGAACTGGATTCTGGTCAGTCAGATGTTTGACGTGAACTATATCCATTTTTTATTTCTTTATTATTGCAGACAACTGCATTGTATTTTAGTGTAGCGCTTATGATAGATTAATAATGTTATAGGTAAAATAGAAAAACAAATTCTGGTATTATTTCAGAGTGATATACAGTGGGTAGACCCGGATGAAGATAAGTTCCCAGGACTTGCTGATCTAAGACGGGCACTGATGCAGTGGGACTGGATATATGGAAGCACCCCAAAATTTTCTATTTGTAGGAATTTTAACATTGATCTCAGTGGAAATCATGAACTAATTATAAACACCGATATTGTTAAGGGAAGAATTCAGAAAATGGATTTAATATGTAATTCTGCAAGTGACATGAACTCAGTTTTAAATATCATACAAGACAAACTTGTAGGAAAAAGATTGTTTTCTGCAGATATACTTGATGGTATGAAGGACATTGATTTTGTGTGCTGTGATATGAAGGATTCTGGTTTACCAGTATATACCTGGATTTTTACCTGTCTTAAAGAAACATTTTGTATTTAATTTGTTCTATATAGTTTTATCTTTTGTAATAAAATTATCAAAACTTTTTGCCTTACATCACCCGAGTTACTCAAGTAAATAATAAGGATCCCGTTTTTTTATATGTTGTGTAGATGATCTAACAAAATCTGCTATGGGGTCAAATGTGAATGACCTTGTAGATGTGTCATGTTCCACCAATGAAAATGAAGCCTAGGCGATATTAAATGTTTATCAAACAGACCAACAACTTAACCACTTTGACACCTAGCTGTTATAACCAATCTTGTTATTAATGAGAGTTATGTCCTACAACAAAACAATCAACACTTTGAATCTCTGTATTAACTCATCAACCCCTGTGTCACATTTAGACTCCCCCCAAATCAATAGATACATTGTAGTATGGTCTAGTGTCAAAGTTCAGGAGTCAACCAGTTAATATTACATGTGAAATTATTGAAGACTCGATCCTATGGGATTGAGACGCTTCAATTTCACTGTATACAGATACCATATTAACTTCATTTTTAAGAAATTAAATCATTCAGTTTTTGAATTTATCAACTTATGTATTACTGGAGATTAGAAATTGACACATATGGTAAATCTGTATCCACAACCCAAACATTGATTTCGTTGTTATTTAAAAATAATATTTATATGTTTAATGGAAGAACTGCCTTCAGTTCCAATACAGAACAGTTTTACTTTCAGAAATTGTTTACAATTTGGAAACCTGAAGAAGCATAGCCTATTTCTGCTGCCAGACATGAATTTACAGATAGACCTTTCAGTTGTGAGTTGAACGCGCTCTACCACAGGACCAACATGAGTGGTCGCATTAAAGAATTCTCACTGCATTGGCACAAGTCAGTATCTTTGGTAAATCCAATTCTACCCATGACATTTCCAACAAAATAAATTCTTGCCTAAAAGCTTTATACATGATAAACCCTAACCCTAAACAATATGAACCATACAAAAGATTGAACATGTCAAAGTACACTGTACAATATACCCATATACAGTAAAACCTGCTTTAGCGACCACCTGTGTATAAAGACCACCTGGTCACAAAGACCGTTTTTTGCTGTCCCCAATAGTACCATTTGTGTGCAAATCAACCTCTATATGAAGACCACTCCCTATAAAGATTGGTTTTGTTGTGTCCCTAAGGAGTTTGTTATATACAAGTTTCACTGTATATACAAAATGTTGATGATCAAAACCTGTTTTCAATAGAATACAAGTTATGTCTATCAAACAAACTCCCCCATCAAAATTTCTATGCTTTACCAAGAACAAATCTTTGTATTTTTATAATGTTTATAATATTTTTGAATGTTGTTTTATGCCTCACTTAACAATTTTTCAGTTATATGGTGGTGGCCAGTTTTTAATGGTGGAGGAGAAAACCTGGTTACAATGCAATGTACCAGGGAAGAGACCACTGGCCTTCCGCAATTAAACTGGCAAACTTCCTAACAAAAATAAGCTTAGGTTCCAGCGGAACTCGGACCTGCGCTGACCAGAAGTGAGAGACTTCATGGTTTAAAGCGTGATTCTCTACCCACTTGGCGATGAAGGCCCCAGTATTTTTATATATAAAATATGTATGGGTAATTATTTAATTTTGGAGTGTTCTGTAAGTGTTGAAAAAGTGAAACAAAAACAACAAAACTTAATTAGCAAACAAAACATTAAAGATCAAAATTAAAACTGTAATAAAATTGTTTATTTCTTAACATGTAATGTAAATATAACAATATAAATAATGGTAACAGCTGATAGGCTTAATACATACAATAAACTGTATAAATTATAAGTGTCATGGATAATGCATGTGCTGGTAAATATACAAATTATACATGTAAAGGTTTTCTTTTATTAATCACATCATTGATAAAATCTTTCTTTAACACATACTGCAGTATATACATTGTAGAATACATTAACTTAATAGGGAACTTTTAAGTTAGCCCAGATTACCGTTATAATTCTGCATTTAGTTGCACAAGTCACATGAACTGTGAAAAATGTTCCTCAATGTTATTTCTGGTTTTGGTAATATATAGATATAATGGTATAGTTAGTAAGATTGTCCTGCTAGTGTTCCAGAGGTCCTGGGTTTGATACCCTGTCTGTTCACATATTTTTCCCTACCTGCTACATTTCAGTCATTTGGTCTTCAACTAAATGTTCCACTGTGGTGACTTTTAGGAGTCCCTTGGATTTCTTCACACAAAATAACATTAATGTACAAAAAATATGGATATTCCATGTACGCTACATACATTGTGAAAGTAAATATGGAAACTGAAAGAACATACCGTATGAGGAAACAAGATGTGTTTGTGAAACACAAATGCCCCCAGTCTCAACAAATTTTTGCAGTGGCCTACATTTTGACCCCACCCAAGGGGCATGTGATGTCAGTGAAGTTTGAGCAACCCTTAGATGAACTTACAGTCTAAGTTTGGTTACTGTATCACAATCCAAACTTGAAATATTGCACTTTATAATGTATGTAAGTGGGACAGAATTACAGACAGACAGACAGATGGATGATCCAAACGGTAGATCCCCGTTGGATGTTTCATGCCAGGGGCATAAAAAATAAAAAAGGTGCAAATAAATGCTGGATTATAATGGTAATCCTGTCTACCTTGAAAGTTCCCTATTATAGTTCATCTAGTTGACTAAGCCAAATGGGCACATGGGATAAGCTAGTTTACTGCTTAAAATATAAGAGCATCTAAGCTGGTTAGATGTCATTTTGATGTTTCTATTTATTTATGATTAAGATATTGCTCGCTATGCTCCCAATCTCAATCATATAGAAACACCACAATAAAATCTAACCTAAATGTATACACAGATTACAAAATTAGGTTACTCAATAATATGAGTGAGTACAGAAAATACATGTATTTTTGGATGTTTATGCTAATGCCTTCAGATGAGGAAAGATTATTTTCACTTTTCATAATAACACAAAAAATTCGAAAGTAAAATTCACTGTTAAACATACCATATCAATAAGATGATATACAATTAACTCATTCACCCCTAAAGACACAATGGAACTGGTCCAAGTCATTGACTGACAGAAGAGTCTATTGTATTTCAAGGGTTGATGAGGTAACAATAAACATTCAATATAAATTGCATACTAAATATACAGTATAAAATAGTGTAAGACTTCATAATCAAGGCACTTTGTATGACAAAAAGTTAGATTCTGTAAATGTACATTACTTATACATGTGAAAATAAATTTTAATTGCTCATTTCTTTTCAATAACTATCTATCTACATGTATACGTATTATTGTCTTCTTTTGAGGGGTTATGGTCTAGGAGAAGGCTAGTCAAGGGCTACAATGGAATAATACAATGTAGTACTCCCTAGCTTGAGTTCTATTCAGTCTATTTAAAAACTTTTTCTAAATGGGAGTGAAAAGAGATCAATTTTCAATTAGATTAGGGTTCTTTTCTATTCCTTGACAACATTACCAGACAATAGTGCCCTCATAAGAAAGCGGCAATTGTTTTAGTACAAAATCACTAGAACTTTCACCAAGAGGGCAAGTTCCCACACCCCTTGTCAAAATTTTGATAAGTTTTTCCACATACATGTAAAGGGGAATAACTCTTTAAAATAGGAGACTATTATGTAAAATCATTAATGGAGGCACAACTCCATTATCGGAATGCCACTTCACATAATTTTCCTTTTTTTTTTAAAAAATCCATTAAAAGTGGACAAATGAACAGCAGTAGCTGGACAACATTTTGTTCATTTTATTTTCACATAAACTGTGATAGAGGGGTATAACTCTGGATGGCTGTGATACAAATCCATTTTAAGGGGTGTAACTTCATATGTAGCTTGGTACTGCCACTTAAAGGTTTGAAGAAAATTCTATGAAAAATTAGTGAATGCATAGAAGGATGGACAAGCTGATTCCAATCTACCACCCCCAACTTTGTTGTACCCATGTTGAATATCTTGACACATGTCGATGTTAATGATATCAATCACAATACAGTGCATTTCTCTTAATTGCACAGCAAAAATGTTGGAGAAAATTATGCAAATAACAGGAATATGCAATTAACACGAATAGTGTATTCTAGTGAATAATGATGATTTATGTTCAATTAGTCCTTTCAGTTATATATATAATCCTATTATAAACATCCTCGGTACACTAGTAATGGAAACTCAGTTAGCAAATGGTAATATAATGAAATTAAAGCAAAATTTTCATAAAACTTAGTTTGGTATGTTCTCATTTCTATGTAAATAGTATGTCCACACATAACTTTTTACCGTAATCAGTACATTTTCCCTCATTTTGGGGAATATTTTATGCAATTAACAAGAATTCTTGGTTTAACCTATGCAATTAAAAGGAATATTTAACATGTAAGAGATAGGGAATGGTTTTGTGTTTTGAATTCTTATGCAATTAATAGGAATATGCAATTATCAGGTATGCAGTTAAGTGGAATCGACTGTATTTCTAAACTAAAATCATAGAAAATGGTGATTTTCAAATCCATCCTTGATGTCATGAAATGCATAATCATCTTGAACTGAAGGTTTCAAGTTACATACATGTAATTATAAATTCAAATACTTGTACATTGTGCGTTTGTTAGTTATTGAATGTTACATGTTTTTCAAGACCTATCAAAGGGACATTAGCTGTCTATTTCAATTTTTTGTAGGTACAGTAGAACGTTTCTGTGAGTGCTTATCTGATGACATCACACGTATGGACTTCTACAGGTTCGGAATATAAATGTAATTAATCGTCTACTTCACAGTGAATATTTTCATCAATAAAATCAACATAACTCTTTCCTGTATACAATAATCCACAACCAGAGAAAAGTCCAAACATTATCCTCACAAACGGTGATTTCGGTAACAATCTTTTGCAAACACTCCATAATAACACAGATCCAAAGTTGAATATGAAAGTTCCGAATACGGTGTAAAGAGCTCGTCTTGGTAAAGACAAATACTTAATGTGTTCCCGTGTGTACAAATATTGGCCTACACCGAGATGGGCAGTAAACCACAGTGCACCAGCAATCCAAGTGTTATCTGGTCCAAGATACCTGAAATTGAAAAAATAATTACCGGTAAACTTTTCATAAAAAATATGCATCATATATCAAAAATGATAAAAAGCGTTTTACCATATTCGACCCAATAAGCGCCCATGCCCCTATAAGTATCCTTTCACACACAATCAAGTGTCTTTTCTAGCCAGTTGACAAGGTGATGTGGACCAGAAAAATGTAAATAACAGTTTAACTATAGGCCCATGTAACACATAAATGTCGATAGGTGTCCACTGTATTAACAACAACAATTTTACCATCAAACCTTATAAAAATATTAACTGCTTTACATCAATTTGACTATAAGTCCCAATAAGCGCTCGCCCCTTTTTTCTAATTTTGTAGTGCCCTGGGTGCTTATTGGGTTAAATACGGTATTTAAACACATATTTAATTCAAACAAATTTTAATATTCACTAACATCTCTGAGAGAATATGAACAAGATACTATAACATAAAATTGTTGTGTAGTTACTAACTTACATTGTACATTCAAATTAGCAACATACATTGTACATATCTTTCCATCTATACATGTCATATTTTTCGGAGCTCTTCAATGACATTATAAGGGACAAAACCCATTTCTAAGTGACATGGACAGGAACAATGGATTGAAGTTACTTTAATCAGCATTCCTTTAATTTACAAGTTACAAGCTTTCTTGGCATTTTAAAATGCATTTTCAGATACAAATCATGAATGTATTAATGGGTTTCCTGCAATATTGAAATTTAACTCATTAACCCCTAAAACCACATTTAGACTAACCCATTTATATTCATGGAAAAGTCCATTGTCAGAATTCAGGGTGTATGAGTAAAAAAAACCCAAATTTTAAAATAATTGAACTTGTAATAATAAGTCAATTACCCATATTTTGTGAAAGTGGACCATACAATTAATTGATATTGGGGAGTCTAAATTCTATGCCAGCCTAGCTGTCTGGATCATTCTCAGACTACTAAATGATCTATTACGTATAGTAATACTCAAGAACAAATGATGGCACACACAGGAATTACTAGGATTACAAAAGAAAATTTTACAGGGAAAAGGTATCCCAACTTTTGCTGTCCCCGTATGACATATGGATTTCCAGCTGACAGAGGTTATACTGACTGTACCAATTAAATCAAATGATTTTGCAGTAACAGTTGATAAACTATTGAGTACTGAAACACATGTATGTGCTTCTATAATATTGTCACTCACTTTACTTACTGCAGTAAGTGACATGCTTTTTGTTTAACTAGTTGGCAGGTTTACAAAATTGAGTTATCATTTTTATTCTAACATTCTTTCTATATATATCTTACATGTACATGTATATAGGACCACAATTTTCTATAACACTAGTAATTTCTTATTCTGAAATATCTATCTAATTTTCACTATCAGTATCAAACATTAGTATTTGGAAGTTTCTTTTGTTGTAAATATCCATAGTTTCATTTTCATAGTAATGAGTTTTGCAGGATATAATGTTTTCACGTCTATTTTCAATATGTGTAAATTGGGAATTCTGACATAAACTGATAAAGAATTAAATTTTCTGCAAAAATTGCTGAATCATGAAAATGGAAAATTTTGATATTATGAGTAAAAATATACTTAATGGAGCTGTTACATTGAGTTATATGGTATACGTTTTAAATATCAAAGTTGATTTTGACATACATGTAACTATACAAATGTTTAGAAAAATTGTGGATTTATATGAAATACAGGTATATAATAGATTAGACAAGAGAAAAATATATTTCTCACTTTTGTCACCATACAGTATATTAAATTTTTGAAGTACAGAAAGATATACATGTATGTATAAATCACTGATATTTCTATGTCATATAATTCTTTGAAATGCAGTAAACTACTTTCCAAGAGTAGAATTTATCAGAAATTTGAGATATGAAGTTTTCCATTTTCTTCTGATTATAAAACTACACACATTGACAGGCTATTTTTAAACATTTTACATTTCTGTGACTCAAAATTCCTTGGTACCACTAAATATAATCAAGCAGGATACAAATGTTTATCACTTCTTTCATTCATTATTATCATTTAATTTATTCATTTAATATTTTGAATTCCAAAATTTGATCTATTTCATATATCTAAATGTAAAAGTGTGTAATAAAGTTGTCTTGAATGAACTTTTTGAGCCTCTATTTTCCAAATCTTATTTTCAACTCATTCGAAAAATGGCATAAATCAAACCTAGTTACAGCTGCAACAAATAAAGTATTTTACTATTTTTTCTGTATTGGGGACAGAAAAATAAAAATAGTAAAAAACCTTCGTTGCAGCTGTAAATAAAATCACCCACATCATCATTCATTGAACTTCTTTACAGACCAATTGCCACAATTACAATTGGAGGTCTTTAACTCTGTAATTTTATTTGAAATGCCTCGGGCATCAGGCGTACATGCAAAATGACACTTATTTTTCATTGAAAAAAAAAATGAAAAAGACTGAAAATGAATGAGAGTTAGCCCCCTTTGATCTGACAAACTTCCCAAGTTGTAAACTTTTTTTAAAATAGGTAAAACGTCGAATATCTTACAGTGCAAATTCTTTCGGCACTAATATTTTCAAAGAAAATGTATCATAAGTAATGCATCCTGTGATGGGTAAAATATTCGACAAGACAGCACTCATTTTGGCAAGTTTGTTGTCCTCTGCTTCCGTTGCCTTTCACTGTACTCCGAACCCGATGTCATTACTTCCAGCGAAAGTAGTTCGAATCTCACCCGCTGCCAACCACATAGTGGAATATTTTTGCTAATCTATAGAAACACAAAATACGCCAATAGACATAAACTGACCACATATAAGGTTAAAACATACTACCCTACATTTGGTAATCCGAATCCTATTGAAATTGTCAAATGTTTTTATTGTAAATACGATATAGTTACAGTGTTTTAATATATTAAACTAAGCAAATTGGTGATTAGAACACATTTGATAAATGTCCGAGTCCGAGGCATTT